>JBBBDQ010000984.1:2905000-3177500 GCA_037127315.1 Ascarosepion bandense
CATAGAGTTCTTTTCTGTTATTTGTTTGATTGGTTGATTTTGCTTATTGGCATATCGACATCTCTATGGGTTATTTAATACCGAAATCTAAATATTTTGGACACAATTTTATGATTTCAACTGCAGATAAAATAAATTGTTGGTCATTTTACTGTAAATATGTCTTCTTGCATTGTCCCTACATAACGAGTCTTCTAAACGTCTCCAAAATTGTTCGTCTCTTTAAATATCTTCCATGTGTGTTTGTAGCATGTATTATAGTATCGAAACAAAAGAGTAAGATGTGTGACGCCTTCTTTATTCGCCTATGTTTCACGGAAAACACAGATAGCTTCCTTCTCCCTCTGGTCGTCCGAAACGTTCAATACTGTGGTTGATTGACCAATTAGTCCCTTCGATTCTTGACCTGTTCTGTCCCCATGTTGTGGTTAGTTTGATCCCAGCCAGGCCAAGATTTAACTCGTCATCATTATCTCTGGTCTGAATTGAAGGAATTCGTAATGCGGTTCTATGACATCACACCGCGTGAGAGCTCGAAATGTTAACAGAACCATATATTAAAATGCAATGTAATGTGTTATGACCAGATTTATCTGTGATTTTATTAAGTGTGATTTAATGTAGATGGCCTCCAATATCTCACGTCATAGAACCGCATTACAAATTTACGAACTGCGTCTGCTATTTGGTAACTGTTATCGTTGCTTAGCAAAGTTTTATGTCAACACAAGATAAAATCATCTTTGATGGTGGATGTGTTTATGTTAACGTTCTTGTAACTTCTCTGAAGATGGTTCATGTGAGCCGAAAGCTTAGAACCAACATAATAAAAAATATCCAAATTTTAGAGAATTTTCGTCTTTATGTTCACCTGAAATTAAAGCTAAAATACGATGTCGGCTCATCATTAAACATAATAGACATTCATTGTCTGTTATATTTAACAGTATATGTTTAGATAATTATCTACTGTCTCGATACACTATATATATATATATGTAAAAATTTAAACAGACACATTATTCCATGGTTAAGCGGAAGTGTAGGCCTATTTCAGGTGAACCTTCATCAGCTTTCGTCCTGATTGTACAGAAGATTTTACAAAATCTTTTGTACCATAAAATCTGCTCTTTATGTATTTATATACATATATATTTAGAGCTCTCCTATAGAGTTATCCTACCACTTTATGTACAGGATACTCCTTTGGATTCTTCTATATCTCCACCGCATGTTTACACACACACACACACACACACACACACACACACACACACACACGCACACACACACACACACACACACATATATATATGTATATATATATATATATAAAGAAATAATTGCTTATGAGTTCATCTACAGATTATATCAGATTGTTGGTCGTTTTTTATATAAAACGTTACCGCGGGCTTTTGTACTGCAAAAAATGAACTACATCTTCACTGTGTTTCGATTTTGTTTCAGGGTTACATTTTTACCCATAGTTGGGACCCCAACAGGTTTATATGCAATGTTGGAGTATTTGGTAGGTTTTCAGCATTAAATGACCCATACGGGTGTTGATAAACTGCGAAACAAACTCAGCCAAAATGAACGAACATTTCCGTGACATTAATCCATATAATACCCTACAATTTTTTTAAAGAAATCAAACTCTCTTCCAAAATATTCCAATGCATTTTATTTGTAGCTGAATCCATAAAATAGTGTTCAAAATACTAAAATTTTGGCATTAAATGACCCCATAGAGGTGTTGATATACCGTTAAACAAAATCAACCAACAGGAAAGCACTCTTTCATGACATTAATCTATATAATATCCTAGAATTTTTCGAAGAAATAAAAATGTATTTTAAAATATTCCAATGCATTTTGTTTGTAGCTGACTCCATAAAAGAAGCAATTTTATCTTTAATAAAACTGCAACTAAAAATAAATATATCACCACCTCTACATATACCTGTTTGTCCACGCAAACAGGTATATGTTCAAAAGCTGAGTATCATCTACCATGTATTCAATTATGGAAACAGAATAACATATATCATATTTTTATTACTTCAAAACTTTTAGCAAAAATAAATTTCGGTATTAAATGGCCCATAAATATGTTGATATGTCGTTAAATAGACAAATCCATCAATTAGATGGTAATTGTGAGGAATAAAAAATGAATCTCAACTAACACTCTATCTAACACTGCCTTGTTTTAAGGTTTTTGTTTCAGAAAACCTATTTACTGTCAAAGGATCTTCGAGAAATGCAGATATCTTTTGTATGACATTTATTTTCATACTTTAATTGATACATTTGACGCAATTTCCATTAAAATATTATTTATTTTTACATTTTACGACAAGAAACAGCAAATACAATGGACAGTTTAATTCTAATCAATTAAATTTAAACAACAAAATAAAAATCACTGAGATCTTATTTCTAAGTGTATGCGAACAGAAAATGTTGAAGTATAAAGAGTTTTTGATGCTTGTAAAATCTCCTTGGATTTATTTAATATTCTGTTTTCGTTAGATTCAATGACGCCATCAATTTTGCATAGCCCTCCTTGTCTGGAATTTTGGAATCTTCCGGTAGAATTATGTCTTTCAAATGAAAATTCTGTGCATCTCGGCCACAGGTGACTTGATCATAAGTATCATAGTTGTCTGTTGGAATTCCGTAATATAAGTAAATGTTGCACATTTGATCAGTGTGCTTGAATCTGTTGAACAAAAAAAAAGAAAAGAAATTTAAACATAACATTAGATTGAATTATTCAATGTATTTCTTGAACTTCTCGGAGTTTGTTGAAAGTTGGGAAAGGACCCGCTGCACGTTCACAAGATAACAAGATGAAAGACAAACGCTGCATTAAGCAATAAGAACGCGAAACTTATTTCCTATATTTATTCTTATATTTGTGACACGATAACTAGGCATATATGTATTTTATTATAATAGATTAAAATAGAAAATAGATTAGAATAGAAAATAGTTTCAAAACATATTTAACAAAAGTGAAAAAGAAGAGGAAAAAATAAATAAATAAACGCTTTTTCTTTTATGAGGAAAATTGTGGAAGAGACAACGGTATCCGATTACTGTTTTAAATCCTACCACTCTTCCGGTAAATATTTGACTCAGTGATTTAATGTGATAAAGAGATAAAGTTCAGCAGGTGGGTTGTCGAGTGACCCGGTCAAATGCCGTCCTTTACTGTATCTTGACCACAAATTAAGAATTTTCCGGCGGAAGCTTTATTAAGATAAAAAAAGATAACTGAAATTTCAGACTTACGGTCGCCAATGTTTATCACCGGTGGTCTGGGGCATTTCCGGATTTCTGGATTCATTTAAATAAATAGAAGTCAGTTAAGTGAAGGGGAGTTCCGCCGGGCGTGTGAGTGAAGTAGAATCTCCGTTCGTCTTGTTTCGGTCGGTTCGGATTTGTTGATCTCCATTAGAGTTAGAGCTGTGTGTCACATTCGCCTGCCCCAACCGACAAGGCTAACTCTAAACGAATAAAGCATCCTTTCAACTCATCCAAGTTGTGGAAGTTCGTTCCTTATAGTTCAATCTTGTACCCCCAGCTGTTCGTCCGACATTTTCTACAAACTCCCGGCAAACATCACAGCGTGGAGAACGGCCGCCGGAGAAAATTGTTAGGACGGACCGTTGGGGTGTTACATATTTACAAAGTTTTGGTAGAATTTTGGGCGGAATTTAGATGAATTAGTAGAATGTGCGTTGTCATAGATATCGGCTCGGAATGAGAATCAGAGAAACGAGTTCGAATTCCAGTCTGTTTCGTTATATTTACTTACGCACAAATACCCTTACAAAAGGTATGACTTCATCTCTTCTCGTGTTAGCTATGGTTGGAATGACAAGACAACTGGACCACTGCAGGAACCCTTGCATTGTTCCAACGCAGAATGGAGCGGATCGTGTCTCAAGTTACGTGACAGGAACTAGCAACCCATGAATACGACAAAAGACAGGAATGAATGGCATATCGACATCGTCCAGAAAGGCAAATATACACGAGTTCTATTCTCATAGGCAACAGGTGAACTGTGAGGGCGACAAGATGGGCACCAAAGTAATTGAAAAAAATGCAGAGGGCAAACAAAGGTGAGATGACACTATATTCTTTCGTATGACATTAACTTTCATATTTTAACTGATAAATCTGACGCAATTTCAATTTAGATGATGTATTTTTACAATTTACAAAAAGAAACAGCAAATACAATGTATAGTTCAATTCTAAAGACTTATTTCCCATATTTATTCTCACATTCACAAAATTTCGGTAGAATTTATACCCTGCTCTCACCCGACGAGTCATTATTAACCAGAGATAAAATAAGACGTTACTTACCCAAATTTTGCTATCTCATCTGTGGGGTTTGTTAGAGTACAACGCATAATCTGAAAGAAAAACAGAACTTTTTAAATATTTTATACCAGTTTTATAGATAGATAGATAGATAGATAGATAGATAGATAGATAGATAGATAGATAGATATGAATAGACTGTAGATAGATAGATAGATAGATAGATAGATAGATAGATAGATAGATAGATAGATAGATATGAATAGACTGTGTTAGATAGATAGATAGATAGATAGATAGATAGATAGATAGAATAGATAGATAGAATAGATAGATAGATAGATAGATAGATAGATAGATAGATAGATAGATAGATAGATAGATATGAATAGACTGTGTTAGATAGATATAGATAGATAGATAGATAGATAGATAGATAGATAGATAGATAGATAGATAGATATGAATAGACTGTGATAGATAGCTATATAGATTGATAGATAGATATGAATAGACTGTGATAGATAGCTATATAGATTGATAGATAGATATGAATAGACTGTGATAGATAGCTATATAGATTGATAGATAGATATGAACAGACTGAGATAGATAGATAGATAGATAGATAGATAGATAGATAGATAGAATAGACTGTGATAGATAGATAGATAGATAGATAGATAGATAGATAGATAGATAGATATGAATAGACTGTAGATAGATAGATAGATAGATAGATAGATAGATAGATAGATATGAAGAGACTGTGTTAGATAGATAGATAGATACATATGAACAGACTGTGATAGATAGATAGATAGATAGATAGATAGATAGATAGATAGATAGAATAGATGAATAGATGTAGATAGATAGATAGATAGATAGATAGATAGATAGATAGATATGAAGAGACTGTGTTAGATAGATAGATAGTAGATAGATAGATAGATAAATAGATAGATAGATAGATAGATATGAACAGACTGTGATAGATAGATAGATAGATAGATAGATAGATAGATATGATATGAACAGACTGTGATAGATAGATAGATAGATAGATAGATAGATAGATAGATATGAACAGACTGTGATAGATAGATAGATAGATAGATAGATAGATAGATAGATAGATATGAACAGACTGATGATAGAATAGATAGATAGATAGATAGATAGATAGATAGATAGATTAAAGGAAGATAGTTATATTTGACAAACTTCAACGGTTATAAAACAGTCAATGAGTATTGAAACAAACAATTTTTTATTTCAGATTTATGGCCATTAGAATAAAATATGTAAATCATGCCGAGAGGAGGAAGTCGCCATCATGCTCTACACTGAACCGCCGAAACCTGACGGACCAAAAGTCAAGGATCATGACAACAAGCAAATATCTAAGAACATTTTACTAACAAGCTAAGAATAAAACAACCCTCAATACCGATTACTTAACCCAATTATATATATATATATATATATATATATATATATATATATATATATATAATATCGCAACAATCAGCAAATACATCGTTGGGGATCGAACTCGATACTTAGTTCGAAATGATTTAGCGAGACAATCTTGTTAACCACTCCACCATATCGTAGAATTGCGGGATGCATAAAACCACATTGTGTAATTTCTGAACATCAAGTCATGAGCTTTAATTACAATAATAATCTCATCTGACTATTCAGTGTGTTAAGGGTCATACGTGATACACGCTTTGGGCGATCATGTCTCGAAAATGACATTACTGCCTGGGCAGAAGATTATCCTGCAGGAGGTTGCCATTGCTTTCTGCGGTAGACTGGTTGCCGACCAAGGCTATAGAACCCAATCTGTCCTGCTATTTGACTCATAGGTAAAGGGAAAAGAAATCTATTATATTATTATGTAGTAATTAGTGGGGGATCGGTTTCCTATTGTTATGAAGTAATAAACTGATCCCCCACTTTATGACCAACATAAGCCTTAATCATGATTCCAACTATTATATTCAGTCAGTCAGTTAAGTGCCATACGTGAAACACGCTTGGGCGATCATGTCTCGAAAATGACATTACTGCCTGAGCAGAAGATTATCCTGCAGGAGGTTGCCATTGCTTTCTGCGGTAGCCTGGTTGCCAGCCAAAGCTATAGAACCCAATCTGTCCTGTTATTTAACTCAAAGCTAAAAAGGGAAGCGATGCATTATATTATCAAGTAGTAATTAGTGGGGGATGAATTTATTACTTCATAACAATATAAAACTGATCCCCAACTTTATACCCAATAGAAGACTTAATCATGTTCTCAACTATTATATTCAGTCAGTCAGTTAAGTGCCATACACGCTTGGGCGATCATGTCTCGAAAGAGAAATGACTGACTGAACAGATTATCCTACAGTAGGTTTCTGCGGTAGACTGGTTGTCAACCAAGGCTACAAAACCCAATCTGTCTTGCTATTCAATCGTTTTATGCATATCAGTCAGTTAAGTGCCATACGTGATACACGCTTTGGACGATCATGTCTCGAATGCGGCAAATGGAAGACGAAAAAGCAGTGTATTCGATAATAGAAATGCCTTATTAAATTGAACGTCGCATTGAGAAGAAGGAAAGCGAAGGAGGAAGAGACAGAAAGTTGGAAATGTCTTCGTATTTCGAAAATTACGTACCACAATGTCTCCCTTTTTCAATACAAGATTTCGGTCAGAAATGTCTAAAATAGCCTGAAAAAGAAAGACATTAAATTCAAAGTATTTATTTATCAATTTACCATACTCGATTGGGAATTAGATCTCATCAATTCACATATGAATTTGTCAAGCGTTATTAAAATAACAAAAAAATTGATAGGTGATTCTTCTGAAAAGTGGATGTAATTCTGTAAAATTCATAGTAGAAATAGGATAAGAAGAGCTTAAATTTTATTCACAATAGATAGATAGATAGATAGATAGATAGATAGATAGATAAATAGATAGATATGAATAGACTGTGGTAGATAGATAGATAGATAGATAGATAGATAGATAGATAGATATAAAAAAACCGAGATAGATAGATAGATAGATAGATAGATAGATATGAACAGACTTAGATAGATAGATAGATAGATAGATAGATAGATAGATAGATAGAGATGAAAACCTAGATAGATAGATAGATAGATAGATATAAAAAAATAGATATAAAAAGAGATAGATAGATAGATAGATAGATAGATAGATAGATAGATAGATATGAACAGACTGAGATAGATAGATATGAACAGACTTAGATAGATAGATAGATAGATAGATAGATAGATAGATAGATAGATAGATAGATAGTACCGACTGAGATAGATAGATATGAACAGACTTAGATAGATAGATAGATAGATAGATAGATAGATAGATATGAACCGACGAGATAGATAGATAGATAGATAGATAGATATGAAAAAACCGAGATAGATAGATAGATAGATAGATAGATATGAACCGACTGAGATAGATAGATAGATAGATAGATAGATAGATAGATAGATATGACCTGACTGAGATAGATAGATAGATAGATAGATAGATAGATAGATAGATATGAAAAAACCGAGATAGATAGATAGATAGATAGATAGATATGAAAAAACCGATGTAGATAGATAGATAGATAGATAGATAGATAGATAGATAGATAGATAGATATGACCGACTGAGATAGATAGATAGATAGATAGATAGATAGATAGATAGATATGAAAAAAACAGATAGATAGATAGATAGATAGATAGATAGATAGATAGATATGAACCGACTGAGATAGATAGATAGATAGATAGATAGATAGATAGATAGATAGATAGATAGATAGATAGAACCGACTAGATAGATAGATAGATAGATAGATAGATAGATAGATAGATATGAACCGACTGAGATAGATAGATAGATAGATAGATAGATAGATAGATAGATAGATAGAAAAAACCGAGATAGAAAAAAGAGATAGATAGATAGATAGATAGATAGATAGATAGATAGATAGATAGATATGAACCGACTGAGATAGATAGATAGATAGATAGATAGATAGATAGATAGATAGATAGATAGATAGATAGATAGATAGATATGAACCGACTGAGATAGATAGATAGATTAAAAATACCTCGGGATATACAGGGTCAGCTCTCACCAATTCATAAAATGTCCCATTTTTGTAGATGTAACCGGAAATTGCAGTCGCTAGAAAAGAGAAAATGATGAAAAGATTCACATTACAATTGAATATTTTCCCTTTTAAACAGAATCATTAATGAATGCATGAGTAGTAAGGGCTAATATTTATTTAGGTAATGCAGCTAAAGCATAATGACTAACCAACTATTTTAAAAAATTTAATCTTCTGCATACTTAAAATGCAACTCATGCCATAGGTAGGTTAGTAGTGAAAATCATAGTAAGGTATTGTAATTATTTACATCGTTTGGACTGTTGTCCTCATCTTTATTCATCTTCAATATCTGTCTATATTTCTTAGATGAGGTATTGTAATTATTTACACTATTTACATTGTTCGGACTGTTGTCCTCATCTTTGTTGCCATATTCACCTTCAATATCTGTCTCTATTTCTGAGATGAGGTATTGTAATTATTTACACTATTTACATTGTTTGGACTGTTGTCCTCATCTTTGTTGCCATATTCATCTTCAATATATGTCTATATTTCTGAGATGAGGTATTGTAATTATTTACACTATTTACATTGTTTGGACTGTTGTCCTCATCTTTGTTGCCATATTCATCTTCAATATATGTCTATATTTCTGAGATGAGGTATTGTAATTATTTACACTATTTACATTGTTTGGACTGTTGTCCTCATCTTTGTTGCCATATTCACCTTCAATATCTGTCTATATTTCTGAGATGAGCTATTGTAATTATTTACACTATTTACGTTGATTGGACTGTTGTCCTCATCTTTGTTGCCATATTCACCTTCAATATCTGTCTCTATTTCTGAGATGAGGTATTGTAATTATTTACACTATTTACATTGTTTGGACTGTTGTCCTCATCTTTGTTGCCATATTCATCTTCAATATATGTCTCTATTTCTGAGATGAGCTATTGTAATTATTTACACTATTTACATTGTTTGGACTGTTGTCCTCATCTTTGTTGCCCTATTCACCTTCAATATCTGTCTATATTTCTGAGATATGGTATTGTAATTATTTACACTATTTACA
Source organism: Ascarosepion bandense (assembly GCA_037127315.1). Taxonomy (NCBI): domain Eukaryota; kingdom Metazoa; phylum Mollusca; class Cephalopoda; order Sepiida; family Sepiidae; genus Ascarosepion; species Ascarosepion bandense. The sequence goes on from JBBBDQ010000984.1 coordinate 2,914,590, forward strand.
TTGTTTGGACTGTTGTCCACATCATTGTTGCCATATTCACGACCTTTCGTCCTTCTTCCAATGATTGAAGTTCGAACTGAGCTTTTTATTTGTTCATCGATTTTTCTTTTTAGTCATATTGATCAATCCATATTAAATCTCAAAGTTTCAGAGAATAAAACTATAAAGCTATTTCACATTTTTATTGAATATTAACAGAAGCTTATTTCAAAATCTCAGAGAGAAAACAATGAATCTATTGAATATTTGTAGTGAACAAAACAAGATCTTCATTGAAAATTCAAATATGACTCATTGTTAGAAATAAACGATTTTTCTCGAATTTACAAATTTTGCTTAACACACACAAAACTTGCGAAGTATCACACCTCGATGCGAAATGTTTGTCGTCCAATGGAAAGGACCTGAATCACATCCGGAAGTGAATTCCCAAACGAAATAAAAGACGAGCAAACACGACCGTTGTCAGAGTGTTAAGATGAGGAGCGTAATTAACACGTACCCTTGACGCACGTCAAGCGATCGTTATTATCATTGCCGCGATTGTTATTATTATTGCCTCTTCCTTTCTCTCTCATCTCCTTCTTCTTCGTCGTTCATCTCTCACCTACTGCTTTTTCACCATCCACCCTGTACGATAACTTCAAAAACAATTCTACCCAACAAACGCTCATAAATACTGACATACACACGTACATATAAACTCAATCTTGCAAGGACTATTACGAATATGTGCGTTGTGGTACAGTGGATATCGGCTCGGAACGAGAAACCGGGGAGCCGAGTTCGAATTCCAGCTGAATCCATTGTATTCACTTACGCGCAAATACCCTTGGGAAAGGTATTAATCCATCTCTTCCTTCCAGTTATGGGTTAAATAGCAGGACAGATTGGGTTCTATAGCCTTGGTCGGCAACCAGTCTACCGCAGAAAGCAATGTCAACCTTCTGCGGGATAATCTTCTGCCCAGTCAGTCATGTCTCTTTAGAGACATGATCGCCCAAGCGTGTATCACGTATGGCACCTAAACTGACTGACCCTTAACTTCTTAATAATGTTTCTTATTGAACATTAACTTCTACTAACTTATCTAATTTTTTCCATTAATAAATTTCTATTCAAACATACAAAATGTTTACTCTTATTATTCCACAAATCCACACATTCCATTCCAACCTGCATCCAACCGTCTGATGATAGCGAATAAATCTGTAAGTTGTAGGGAGTTTGGTTATGTATGGCACAAGGCCGATTCAAAAAACCTTAATCAACTCCCTATAGCTTCATATAAACAACTCATTTTAAAATTTTATAAAGACGAAGATGTTTCAAATAATTCATTGAATATTAACAACACATTTTAAAATTTTAGAAAGACGAAGATGTTTCAAATAATTCATTGAATATTAACAACTCATTTTAAAATTTTAGAAAGACGAAGATGTTTCAAATAATTCATTGAATATTAACAACTCATTTTAAAATTTTATAAAGACGAAGATGTTTCAAATAATTCATTGAATATTAACAACTCATTTTAAAATTTTAGAAAGACGAAGATGTTTCAAATAATTCATTGAATATTAAAAACACATTTTAAAATTTTAGAAAGACGAAGATGTTTCAAATAATTCATTGAATATTAACAACACATTTTAAAATTTTAGAAAGACGAAGATGTTTCAAATAATTCATTGAATATTAAAAACACATTTTAAAATTTTAGAAAGACGAAGATGTTTCAAATAATTCATTGAATATTAAAAACACATTTTAAAATTTTAGAAAGACGAAGATGTTTCAAATAATTCATTGAATATTAACAACACATTTTAAAATTTTAGAAAGACGAAGATGTTTCAAATAATTCATTGAATATTAAAAACACATTTTAAAATTTTAGAAAGACGAAGATGTTTCAAATAATTCATTGAATATTAACAACACATTTTAAAATTTTATAAAGACGAAGATGTTTCAAATAATTCATTGAATATTAACAACACATTTTAAAATGTTAGAAAGACGAAGATGTTTCAAATAATTCATTGAATATTAACAACACATTTTAAAATTTTAGAAAGACGAAGATGTTTCAAATAATTCATTGAATATTAACAACACATTTTAAAATTTTAGAAAGACGAAGATGTTTCAAATAATTCATTGAATATTAAAAACACATTTTAAAATTTTAGAAAGACGAAGATGTTTCAAATAATTCATTGAATATTAAAAACACATTTTAAAATTTTAGAAAGACGAAGATGTTTCAAATAATTCATTGAATATTAAAAACACATTTTAAAATTTTATAAAGACGAAGGTGTTTCAAATAATTCATTGAATATTAACAACACATTTTAAAATTTTATAAAGACGAAGATGTTTCAAATAATTCATTGAATATTAACAACACATTTTAAAATTTTATAAAGACGAAGATGTTTCAAATAATTCATTGAATATTAAAAACACATTTTAAAATTTTATAAAGACGAAGATGTTTCAAATAATTCATTGAATATTAAAAACACATTTTAAAATTTTATAAAGACGAAGATGTTTCAAATAATTCATTGAATATTAAAAACATATTTTAAAATTTTAGAAAGACGAAGATGTTTCAAATAATTCATTGAATATTAAAAACACATTTTAAAATTTTATAAAGACGAAGATGTTTCAAATAATTCATTGAATATTAAAAACATATTTTAAAATTTTAGAAAGACGAAGATGTTTCAAATAATTCATTGAATATTAAAAACACATTTTAAAATTTTATAAAGACGAAGATGTTTCAAATAATTCATTGAATATTAAAAACATATTTTAAAATTTTAGAAAGACGAAGATGTTTCAAATAATTCATTGAATATTAAAAACACATTTTAAAATTTTATAAAGACGAAGATGTTTCAAATAATTCATTGAATATTAAAAACATATTTTAAAATTTTAGAAAGACGAAGATGTTTCAAATAATTCATTGAATATTAAAAACACATTTTAAAATTTTAGAAAGACGAAGATGTTTCAAATAATTCATTGAATATTAAAAACACATTTTAAAATTTTAGAAAGACGAAGATGTTTCAAATAATCCATTGAATATTAACAACACATTTTAAAATTTTAGAAAGACGAAGATGTTTCAAATAATTCATTGAATATTAACAACTCATTTTAAAATTTTAGAAAGACGAAGATGTTTCAAATAATTCATTGAATATTAACAACTCATTTTAAAATTTTAGAAAGACGAAGATGTTTCAAATAATTCATTGAATATTAACAACACATTTTAAAATTTTATAAAGACGAAGATGTTTCAAATAATTCATTGAATATTAACAACACATTTTAAAATTTTAGAAAGACGAAGATGTTTCAAATAATTCATTGAATATTAACAACTCATTTTAATCTAAACATATTTATAAATGGAATTTTGTCTGTGTGTGTGTGTCTGTGTGTGTGTCCGTTACCTATAGACTGCGAAACGGCTGAACCGATTATCTTGGAAAATTTACACAATTGTACTATAAGCGTCTGCGAGTGTTCTTAGCTAGGTTTGTGTCGAGATACCCCCGATAAATATCGAAAATGAATAATCGAAAAAATCGGGTTATAGAAGGAGTGGTTTAATTTTAATCAAATTTGATACACTCATAGACAAAGACATAAAAAAATATATTCAGAAGTTTCAAGGTTGCGGTTCTTACAATAGTGCAGATAATCCATAATATATATATATATATATATATATATATATATATATATAAGGCAAGATGTTTGTATGTGTGTCTGTTTATCTGTCTGTATATGTGTATTTTTTTTCAGCCCTTTTATTTTAGTTTTTGCTTCGGGTTTGGCTCTAAGTAGGTATAATTGTAGTTCTTAGTCTCAGCCCTGATACCATTTACTCAGAGGACTCATTTAGCCTTCAAAATTCAGTTTACGAAGAAAAAAACTTATTTGATATCGATACCAGGAAATCAAAAATTGACTTACATCCATTCATTTTTCTTTCAGTCTACGGTTTCGCTTTAACTGGAAACAACTATTGCTTTTTAGTCTTTCGTGCCAACGTCCAAAGAGTCTGAGCTCCAGGACCATGGATTAGTTTTAAATCTTTCATTACACCCGAGCAAAGCCGGGCTATACTGCTAGTAACTTAGAAAGACAATGGCATTAGATATATATATATATATTGAATATTAACAAGTCATTTTTATAGTTCAGAAAAAGTAAGACATTTAAAATAATTTCTTGGATATTAACAACTATTTTATTTGAAAAACGAAGTTATTTGAAGTAATTCATTAAAAATTAACAACTTACTTTAACATCTTAGAAAAACAATGATATTTTCAATAATTTAATGAATATTAATAATTGATTTTTATATCTTAGAAAAACGAGATCATTTAAAATAATTCAATGAATATTAACAAATTATTTGAAAATCTTAGAAAGCCAATTCATTTCAAATAATTCATTGAATATTAACAATTTACCTGTAGAAGAAGGTTTTTTACTTACCCATTGTATGAGAGTGAATAGACAAACTAAAAACAGGATTGTTATCGTAAGGCCAAATGCAAGCAGCATCTGCCGTAAAATCTGTATCAAGGAAAAATATATATGTATATATATAGTGTTAAAAAAAAAGCGCTCCCATACATAGATATTAAATTATCTATATATATAAAAGGCAATCTGTGAGTATGTGTGTGACTGTTCCTTATGCACGCCTACATTTTTTAAGCTACACCATTCAAACTTTCTAGGGACACATATCTACAGGGAAGCCAGGTCGGTACATACTTTTTGAGTTTAAGTTAAGCAATTTTCCCTTTCGCACTTTGTGGCCAATGGAGCCGATTGTTTACATTTGCTCCGTAAAATATTTTTTATTAAAAAAAATATGAGCCTTTATATTTAATTTTTATTCCGACGCTTTACGTCACAGAAATCAAATCACACATGTCAAACGCGACTAAAAAACTTTTTATTAAAAAAAAAAAAAATGTGCCTCTTTATTTAATTTTTATTCCGACGTTTTAAAAATTCATTTAGTTAACAAAAAAATGTAAATATTTTCCCCGTAATTTTGAAACAAAAGAAATATTTTTTAAAAATTGTTATTTTAAACTAAAACAAAATATGTAAAAAAAAAAATGTGACAATGGTTAATTTAATTATTTAAGTCTTTTTTTTTTTTCAGATTTAATATTTCGTAATTCAGAAAATAAAATTTAAAAAAATAAAGCTTTTTCTTTTCTTTTTTTTTCGAAAAATGTAAATATTTTCCTCCGTAATTTTGAAACAAAAATAAATGCAATGCTGTTTTACAATGTCACACAAAACATCAAATCACGTTTACGCAAAACAAAAGAAAATAGATTTTTTAATGGAATGTTTTATCAATTTTGAAACAACAATTTTTTATATAATCATTTTTTATATAACCGAATTTTAAAGGAATTTATCCATTTAATATTATAAACATTATAATTACTGAAAGAAGAACCTGCTTCAAACCCGGTTTACTGGAAGACGACAATCAATGGGACTCTGCAATGGCGGAAGGTGTCTTGCATCTTCTCCTACTACTTAAATGTTTTGAGTTGCAAGGGTAATGCCGGGCTATGATGATAGTACCAAATAAATGCGAAAAATCGGGAACAGCAACAGAAAAACAAAATCTCTGAAGAGTGAAGACGTTCACAATAATGCCTTCAAGAAACTTCAAAGTCGGCATGATAGAAATAATACTACCAAGTGGCAAACTTCTTCACATTAATTGTAATTATATATATATATATATATATATATATATATATATATATATATATATATATATATATTAAAAGTTATAGAACACGTAGGTTTTAAACCCACTGTTCATGCATTTACATTTATAAAGAGTGCTCGATCTTCAAAATAAAAAAAAACGAACATCGTATAAATAAAAGAAAATAAACTCACACAACATTAATAGTAACTCTATTCCATCCACTCATAGATGGTAGTAAAATAAAAAGTGTCTACCCTTTCTTAAAAAACTTTACATCCCAATATAAGAATTACCCAGAGAAAACTAAAAAGTGACCTGTCGAAAACTAAGCTACCCCACACCCTTCTCCTAACCCAAGGCTGTATCACTATGGCTACAAACTACCGGCTAAATCATACTAAACTCCCATCCCACATTCAATTACATCTCATATTACCAAAAATAAGTCGTTTTCACCATTTATTTTTCATTTCAACTTATCACCAGATGAGGAACACACGTAGCTTCGAAACGCGAAGATTTTTGTGTAGTGATACTATGCTTTTTATTGTAACAACCATTACAATATATATATAATTTTAGATATTCTACAATATCATGGGTAATACGTATTTCACAGTAAAAAGCTGCTCGTCAGACCCAAAAGATACAGCAGTTAATAATATTCAAAATAATCCCGAAAAATAGACGCACACGTGCCCTTATCTAGAATAGACATTTGTAACAATAATCTACAAAAAGCAATTTTTCGCTCATTCAAAAACCCCAAAGAGAGAAAGAAAAATAAATTATATTACTCTGTTAAATTAAATAAATAATTTAAACATTGAGTTCTTTTTGAGTTCGTCTCTATCGGAATTTAGGGGACTTATATACCAAGTAGTATACGTTATATATATATATATATATATATATATATATATATATATATATATATATTATAAATCCATTGGTAATACCTTTTTTCGCGGAGCTATTACAGACCGCTCATCAGACCAAATTCATACAACAATGAATTTATCCAGACAAAAAGAATCATGATGTTAAATAACGGGTAGAGGAGGTTAGATTTACAATGTTAGCTATTGGCATCTGCATTTTATACCGGACGGTAAGATAGCCTTGGTCTAGATTTACAGTGAAAGTTGTTAGTGGGGTCTGTATATCTTGGCTTGAATTTTTAGTTGGCCATTCTGAAATACATGACAGTGAATTTAGGTGTCGTATTTTCACCAGAATAATTGTATTATCAGCTTTTCCTGGTAATTCTAACGGTAACAACAATATCTTTATTTTGTGCATACAAATTTTCTATTGTTTTAGTTATGACAATAATATCTTTAACGTGTATGATAAGAATGTTACAAAAATATCGGGATAAGGGCTAATTATTAATCTTAACGATATCAATAATACTATTTAAAAAAAACGTATTATTAATAATATATATATATATATATATATATATATATATATATATATATCAGTATGTGGTGTGGGTATAGAAGAATCCAAAGGAGTATCCTGTACATACAGTTGTAGGATAACTCTCTAATACTGCTGTAAATATATATGTATATAAATACATATAGAGCAAATATAAGAAACATTAAGGCAGACAAGTTATTTCATGGTAAATCGGAAGTTTAGGCCTATTTCAGGCAAACCATCATCAGTTTCCGTCTTTATTGTACAAAGGATTTGACACAAATCGTGTAAAATTTTACATGATTCGTGTAAAATCCTTTGTACTATAAAGACGGAAGCTGATGATGGTTCGCCTGAAATAGGCATATACATCCGATTTACCATGAAATAACGTGTCTGCCTTAATTTTTATGATATATATATATATATATTTAACGTAGAATATTTGGTATTTAACTCAGGTAAATTCCGATAGAGGCGAACTCAGAAGAACTCAATGTTAAATTTATTTATTTAATTTAAAAGAGTAATATAATCTAGAAATTTTTTTAGATATTCTACAATTTCATGGGTAATACATATTTCGCTGCTGATCCAAATGATACAACAGTTAATATTCAAAATAATCCAGAAAAAATATACATACAGACACTCACGTGCCCATACCGAGAATAGACATTTTAACGGTAATCTACAAAAACCTTTCTTCGCTCATTCAAAAAACCCCAAAAAGAGAGAAAAAAAAGAAAAATATTAAAAAATTAATAAACGGTAAGAAGAGAAACAAAAAGAAAAGAAAGGAAAGGAGAACGAACAGCATAAAGAGAAATTAAAAGTTAACGTTTTAGATCGACACCAGCGTTTATTGCGATCCATCAGCTTTCTTAGAAAAACATGACATGGAAATTTAACATTAAAATTTTGTTTTAAATATAATGGGATATATTTACGGTAAAAAATAAATTGTAAATCATACTTTTTAATACAAATTAAAATATAACCACTAGTAGTATTATATCATAAATATAGTTAAAATAATTAAAACAACAAATAAAATTATATAAGAAAATGATGAATAAAATATTAAAATACAATTTTATCAATTTATCAATTTTCTAAAATTAATAAATAAAAAAATCATCCCCTTTCATTTTAAATTGCTATGTTTCAATAAATATACAAAAATGAGTACTAATAACATCAGGAATGTGGTTGATGAAAATATGAAACAAAGTAAAATAGAAGCCCCGGGAGATATCCACATTAAAGTCCTCTTTTTCTCTTCCCAAGCAAGGCGGGACCGCCACTAGTTTGACCTTCGCTCGTCCCGATTACTATAACGATACCCGATCTCTGCGGCCGATCGATGGTTGATCACTTCGACCCAAACTCGGCCTTGCCCCACATTGTGTTTGATCGCAAGTTCGATTTCGTCGTTGACCGCCGAAGTTCGCTGTCTCGAATTTTGCATTAAATTAAAAGTTAACGTTTTAGATCGACACCAGCGTCTATTACAATTCATCTGCTTTCTTAGAAAAACATGACATGGAAATTTAACATTAAAATTTAGTTTTAAATATAATGGGATATATTTACGGTAAAAAATAAATTGTAAATCATACTTTTTAATACAAATTAAAATATAACCACTAGTAGTATTATATCATAAATATAGTTAAAATAATTGAAAAACAACAAATAAAATTATATAAGAAAATGATGAATAAAATATTAAAATACAATCTTATCAATTTATCAATTTTCTAAAACTAATAAATAAAAAAAATCATCCCCTTTCATTTTAAATTGCTATTTAAATTATATTCAAATTATATTTTAACAAAACAAGCAACGGATTTCACCTTCAGTGAAACAATGGAACAATTCGATTATGTTTTCGGATAAAAAACATTCCCTGCTTAATATTCTATTCAGTTGTTTAAAGCTAACGAAAAATGACACTGACGATTATGTGAGATTTTCTGGCCACGTCAATCGGGAATACGAAAAATTTAAATTAAATTCCTTCGTAAAGGAACAGTTTAAATGTTTGACTTTTATCGCAGAATTAAAATCTTCTGCTCTGTTCGCGTCTGACTTCTTCCGAAACTGGAACAGGTAAAAGAAAATTGAATTTAAAATACCCAACATTCCTCATTAACATGTATGTGTTGTCACTCATCCCTTGTTCCCTGTTTAGGACGTGGTTTTTCGTCTTTCTCTTTTCCAATCTTCTCACTTTGTTTTCTTTGTTTGTTTTTTTTCAATTGGAATAGATAGATCTATCTATCGCCCGGTTCACACTCTACCCATGTCTATTGAACAGGTTAAGAGGCTCATCCCTTGTTCCCTGTTTAGGATGTAGTTTCCTGCTTTCTCTTTTCCAATCTTCTCACTTTATTTTCTTGTTTTGTTTTCAATTGGAGTAGATAGATCTATCTATCGCCCGGTTCACACTCCACCCATGTCTATTGAACAGGTTAAGAGGCTCATCCCTTGTTCCCTGTTTAGGATGTAGTTTCCTGCTTTCTCTTTTCCAATCTTCTCACTTTGTTTTCTTCTTTTGTTTTCAATTGGAGTAGATAGATCTATCTATCGCCCGGTTCACACTCCACCCATGTCTATTGAACAGGTTAAGAGGCTCATCCCTTGTTCCCTGTTTAGGATGTAGTTTCCTGCTTTCTCTTTTCCAATCTTCTCACTTTATTTTCTTGTTTTGTTTTCAATTGGAGTAGATAGATCTATCTATCGCCCGGTTCACACTCCACCCATGTCTATTGAACAGGTTAAGAGGCTCATCCCAAGTTCCCTGTTTAGGATGTAATTTCCGGCTTTCTCTTTTCCAATCTTCTCACTTTGTTTTCTTCTTTTGTTTTCAATTGGAGTAGATAGATCTATCTATCGCCCGGTTCACACTCCACCCATGTCTATTGAACAGGTTAAGAGGCTCATCCCTTGTTCCCTGTTTAGGATGTAGTTTCCTGCTTTCTCTTTTCCAATCTTCTCACTTTATTTTCTTGTTTTGTTTTCAATTGGAGTAGATAGATCTATCTATCGCCCGGTTCACACTCCACCCATGTCTATTGAACAGGTTAAGAGGCTCATCCCTTGTTCCCTGTTTAGGATGTAGTTTCCGGCTTTCTCTTTTCCAATCTTCTCACTTTGTTTTCTTCTTTTGTTTTCAATTGGAGTAGATAGATCTATCTATCGCCCGGTTCACACTCCACCCATGTCTATTGAACAGGTTAAGAGGCTCATCCCTTGTTCCCTGTTTAGGATATGGTTTCCGGCTTTCTCTTTTCCGATCTTTTCACTCTTACGTAGCTCCTTGCACATCAGTGGCATTACTGCCTTGCTCGGGGTGATACGATTAAAAAAAAAATGTTTCAATAAATATACAAAAAATGAGTACTAATAACATCAGGAATGTGCTTGATGAAAATATGAAACAAAGTAAAATAGAAGCCCCGGTAGATATCCACATTAATATCCTCTTTTTCTCTTCCCAAGCAAAGCGGGACCGCCACTAGTTTGACCTCCACTCGTCCCGATTACTATAACGATACCCGATCTCTGCGGCCGATCGATGGTTGATCACTTCGACCCAAACTCGGCCCTGCTCCACATTGTGTTTGTTTGATCGCTGTCTCGAATTTTGCATTAAATTAAAAGTTAACGTTTTAGATCGACACCAGCGTCTATTGCGATCCATCAGCTTTCTTAGTAAAACATGACATGGAAATTTAACATTAAAATGTTGTTTTAAATATAATGGGATATATTTACGGTAAAAAATAAATTGTAAATCATAATTTTTAATACAAATTAAAATATAACCACTAGTAGTATTATATCATAAATATAGTTAAAATAATTAAAACAACAAATAAAATTATATAAGAAAATGATGAATAAAATATTAAAATACAATCTTATCAATTCATCAATTTTCTAAAATTAATAAATAAAAAAATCAACTTCTTTCATTTTAAATTGCTATGTTTCAATAAATATACAAAAATGAGTACTAATAACATCAGGAATGTGCTTGATGAAAATATGAAACAAAGTAAAATAGAAGCCCCGGTAGATATCCACATTAATATCCTCTTTTTCTCTTCCCAAGGAAGGCAGGACCGCCACTAGTTTGACCTCCACTCGTCCCGATTACTATAACGATACCCGATCTCTGCGGCCGATCGATGGTTGATCACTTCGACCCAAACTCGGCCCTGCCCCACATTGTGTTTGTTTGATCGCAACTTCGATTTCGTCGTTGACCGCCGAAGTTCGCTGTCTCGAAGGATCCTGGCAGAGTCTAAATTTTGCATTAAAGAATAACAAAGAAAATATCTTTGTGAAATTAAAAACTGAATTTTTACGTAAGTCTTTTCGCGAAAATATTTTTGTTTAAATTTTATCGTTTCTTCATGCAGACAATTATAATTCCCACTCGTTATCGGATGTATTATTTCTTCCAATTATTGCTTATCTAGTACATGGCTTAAGGCGGAGGTTCTCCTCAGGCTGACAGACAAGTGACACCACATCTTCGTCTCGACATCTACAATCTCTCTACTTGAACTGCTACTGGACGCTTTGGGTCCTCGTTTTGTTTTTGTTTTTAAACCTTACTCACAAAGAACCCCTTTATTGCCGTCACTAGGTAATCCTTCATACTTTTGGAAAAGGGAATTTCCCTTATTCCTGGGAGCAGTGCTCAAACGTACTGAACCGTTCTACTGCTTCCTCCTTTAGCCAAGATAGCAAGTAAACAGAAGGAAGTTTCACAAGAGAGAAATGCGAGAAAAGAAGCTAACAGAGTAGATGTTACGTATATATTTAAATATTACAGCGGTAACAGAGTGGAACCTATATGCCAACCTAGTAACGCGCTTCAATCCATGGGGTCAGAGCAAATATTAGTAGAAAAGACAGAGGTAAGCCACGTCACATCAGAGAGAAAGTGACTGAAGTTGAGATGCCGAGTCAGGACCGATTGCATTGCAGATATTTTTTTGGATTCTGTCGAGAACCTCGAGATGAATAGCAGGAACCGACCAGATAGAGAAACAGTATTCCATGCACAGACAAATGGTACGAATTAGTTCGAAAACAAACGTTCAGATTGTTTTCTAAGTAATCCTCACAGACAACTGTTTTATTCTAATTGTTAAAGTCTTTACTTCTTTATTTATTTTTATCTTTTTTTAATCAATTGACCCCAAATGTTCAAGACGAATTCAAACGAGAAAATATTTCTGACTCGACAGAGAGGTCCAACCTTCTTAGTGAAAGTATGTAGAATAATAGCCGTTCAAAACGGTTTTCATTACACAATTTCTTGTGATACATTGGACCAATTCAAAATTTCCTTTGAAGACACCGTAAACACTGAAATAGATATTTCGCATGTAACCTCCAGTCAGTAAAGGTAGTTCAAGAAGCGCGGTACTTAATTGTGTATGATAAATTATTACTTACCTGTTGTGTTGGCTGGTATGAAGCCGGTATTTGCGTAACCTGCCATAGCAGAGTAATATTCAGGCCTTAAAAGAAGCGAATACAAAAATTTATAGAATATACTTTTTTTTTAATCATTTCACCCCAAGCAAGGCATACAAGGGGGTTACATAGGGGAAGGTGAAGAGAAAGGATGGTTAGATATAGGAAATGTCAGAAGGAGGGTGATAGACGATACCGAGGCTGAGGGTTGGGTAGATGGGAAGAGTGTTTGAGAGAATGGATGCGAGTTAGCGTGTTAGGAGGTGTCTATTGACCTTACATTTAAACTCCTGGAGATGATAGCTGTCGGGAAAGCAATTATGTGGGAGGGAATTCCACAGTCGGGAAGTGCGAGAAAAGAAACTGTTGGAGTAGAAATTGCGGTTACATTTTATCGGTTTCACTGTAAAAGGGTGGGACCTTGTGGATAATCTAGTATCTTGTGCAAATTCGTACCTAGGGGGCACCAGTGATCTAAGTTCATCGGAGCAGAAGCCGTGAAAGTATTTATAGAAGAGGCACAGGGGAGCCACCTCACGCCGATGAGAGAGTGACTGCCAAGTCGGTATCGATCACATTACAGACTCTCCGTTATATTTTGTCAAAAACCCCGAGGAGAATAGCAGGGGCACCCGACCAGATATGGCAGCAGTATTCAATACACGGGCTGATGGTAAATTTATATATGTGCAGGATAGATTAAGACGGAAAAAACTTCCGGGCCCTGCACAGAGAACCGACTTTCATAGCAGCGGATTTCTTTTTCTCTCCGTCTGCCTGCGTCTGGCTCGCGTCCGATCACGCCAACGAGTGGTAGCCAGACAGAGAGCGAGATATCTTGTCGTCGTTGGCAACACTAAGCCTACAACAAACAATACTTACACGTAGCCCGGCTGTTGAACGTCCGACCTGCCCATATATATAGTGATTCCACCTGAGGTCCACTGAGAGTGTGAGACCAAAGAGGCGTAGTGTTTTACTCTCTGGGAGGCAAGCCTGTTCCATGCTAATGGTGAGATCCCTATTTTAATATTTTAAGATGTCGGGAAGAAGTATCCTTTCTTTGTTATCCGTGAGTTACAATTATGTCATAGAAAAACAGTGCAGTGGGTTCCTGCTGCCTTTTTCATTTTTCTGAATTCAGATTAATCCTTCTTCTAGACTAGCTGCTGTTCAAGGTTAGAGAGATCAGTTTACCCAACTATTATTATATCAATAGCTGATGGGGAAGAACAGGGAAGGATTCTGTCCTTTCCCAAAGTCGTTATGTAACCCTATTTTAGTTTTTTAACTAATTTTCAAGATGAGAGAGAAGTAAGCAAATTTATCAAAGCTAGTTACTTAAGTGTAGTCAAAATATTGTCAAACGGGTTTTGACGATATGTGACCCTAGGTGAAAATACGGCATTGAGGATTTCCTGTGGACTGATTACCAGGACAGCTGATTGGAAAAGGCGGTCAATAACAGAGAGTAAATTCCCCCGTCTTTTATTAAAAGTCGAAATGGTTAAATGATACTACTTACATTTCGAGATGCTAAGTCATATATAAGGAGGTGGAAATAGAAATCACGCCCCTAAATTTCAACAACCCGGTTTTTCGTTTTTTTAATAAAACTGGGATGGAAAACGAAATTCAGTGAGTCGGGACCAGCGATGAATTGAAGCAGACAAGCTGAAATAACCTGTCACGAGAGAGAAATATTGCAAGAGACGGTCAGTCCCAATTCAAACACCTGCAAGTTGAATAACCCATCGTCCCGTAGATATAATATGAGACGAATATTACCGTGCTACTGAAATACCAGCCAACTGATATTTTTTCTTCGTTACTTAACTTTGGCTTGCTTGTAATCTTGTATTTATTCGATATATTTAAATATATATAAATCTACACCGTGTCGTTGCGGTCTTAAATCTGGTTTTTATTATATACCAATCTCTCGCATATCTGGACCAGCCTCGTCAAGTGACAACAAGCAGTCCTGAATTGGCTAATCCGAGATCAACAACACAACGTGGGCGGAATTGATCAAAGGTCAAAAAGTTTGGCTAGACTCAGCCAGGGATCGTTTTATGGTTAGTGCGAAAGTAAACCTCAAAATCGCCAATGGTACTTGAACACGGATCACCTATTCCATTTTCCGCACCAATAACGTTGTTTCTACTCATAGCATTTATATTATAATTATTTACAAATGTTAATTATACATGGATTATTTATTGTTTATTCTTACCGTTTAATTATGAAGAAAAATGAAACAAGGCTGCAAACAGCAGTTTAAACCTGGAATTATCTCCCTTTGACACTGGGGTGTGCGTTGTGGTACAGTGAATATCGGCTCGGAACGAGAAAGCGGGGAGCCGAGTTCGAATTCCAGTTGAATCCATTGTATTCACTTGCGCGCAAATACCCTTAGGAAAGGTATTAACCCGTCTCTTCCTTCCAGTTATGGGTTAAATAACAGGACAGATTGGGTTCTATAGCCTTGGTCGGCAACCAGTCTACCGCAGAAAGCAATGGCAACCTACTGCGGGATAATCTTCTGCCCAGTCAGTCATGTCTCTTTCGAGACATGATCGCCCAAGCGTGTATCATGTATGGCACTTAACTGACTGACACTGTCTCAATTTATACTTAGTTAACAATTTATGTTAAAAGCAATGGTCTGATTAAACGGGAAATTGCTTTATACTTCAGATTAAAGAATTTTAAGAGTATTGCGCTAATATAAATTGCGCTACGTGTTTCTGTTTTTATTTTTTCATTAAAAAATATTCATGCAGAAATTAGATAGTTACGGAGATTTTTCCTTTCCAGATCGTTCAAAAAGCTAAATTCATGACTATGATAACGTTTTTAATTCAACACTTCTTTCCCATCAAAGAATTTTTAAATACTTTAAAGAAGATTGTGTTGCGCCAGCTTTTCAACTAACAGACTGATCAACTTACTTTTTGTCTGTGATGTTTACCCTCAGTCCTGTTGCAAAGAACTCCGGTGTTGATTCAACTAAAATGAAAGATTAAAACCTTTACCAAATAATACGCAGCAGTAGTACAAGTGCTACAATTCATACGGTGCATAAATTTACGACCTGTGATTACGATTAACATTGGACTTTATATTCTTTAAGGAAATATAATTAAGAGAGAATAATAAAAGAACCGGAATTAAGAAGACAGAAGATAACGATTGACATTGCATTTAAATTTTTGAAGATCAAAATTGAGTGGAAAGCAAGAAGCCGGAAGAGAGTTCCACAAGCGAGAGAAGAAACTGTTAGCATAGGACTTATAATAATATGAGAAGAAGAAAACATAATTAAGGAAGAGAGAACAATAAAAGAACAGGAATTAAGAAAACAGAGAATAATGATTGACATTGCATTTAAATTTTTGAAGATCAAAATTGAGTGGAAAGCAAGAAGCCGGAAGAGAGTTCCACAAGCGAGAGAAGAAACTGTTAGCATAGGACTTATAATAATATGAGAAGAAGAAAACATAATTAAGGAGAGAGAACAATAAAAGAACAGGAATTAAGAAGACAGAGGATAACGATTGACATTGCATTTAAATTTTTGAAGATCAAAATTGAGTGGAAAGCAAGAAGCCGGAAGAGAGTTCCACAAGCGAGAGAAGAAACTGTTAGCATAGGACTTATAATAATATGAGAAGAAGAAAACATAATTAAGGAGAGAGAACAATAAAAGAACAGGAATTAAGAAGACAGAAGATAACGATTGACATTGCATTTAAATTTTTGAAGATCAAAGTTGAGTGGAAAGTATGGAGTCCGAAGAGAGCTCCACAGTCGAGAAGCGCGAGAGAAGAGACTGGTACAAGTGATACAAGTTCTAAAATTCCTACTTTGCGTAAAAATAGAAAAGCGGTTTTGTTACAAAACCCGGCCTTTGGGCTGGTCTTTTTTCTTTTCTTTTTTTTTTTTTTTTTTTTTTGCGGGTAGGAGAGACCATGTTTGTCCAAAATTTTCTGTTCCTGTTGGATTAAGCGAAATCATTATTTGTCTATATTTCTGAGATGAGTTAGTATTTACACTATTTACATTATTTGGACTATTTTAAGCCTAATGTTCAGTGACCATCATTAGTGTCAAAAAGTTGTAATATGAGCTCTTGTAAAAAAAAATTCTAGAGAAAAACCATTAACATAAAAAAATTTGCAATATGAACTCCGGTATAATTTTGCAATATTAACTCTGGTAAAAAATAATTACTGAATAGTTTATAAGTCCCAGAAACTCAGTTGTCACATAACCCAGAAGATATAGACGATGGTTAGTTCCAGTGACTTGACCCAAAGAGTTGTGAGTTCAATATCAGGATACGAGTAGTGAACCAGTAACTTAGAGATTCAGGTTTGAGGGAAATCATTCATGACTACAAAAAGAGGGTTCTCACAAGTAACGAGAATGATATACCTCGGTGATCGCAATAAAGGGTACGATTCGAAATTCCGAGCACCTGAAGAAGGCCGGAGCTTACAACAGCCGAAACATTGTACAAGTGGCAACAAAGATGAGAACAATAGTTCGAATAATGTAAATAGTGTAAACGAGAACATGTGTCTGATTGTAGAATTTCATAAGGAATTACAGGAAATGATGAAAATCTCCTGGATGACTAGCACTGAAACGGGATCATATGTGATCGTAATATTACGGCTGTGGAAAAATGACTGCAGTTGTGATGCCTGATCAGGATTAATAACATTGCGTATTCTTCTTTGTACTTTATCAGCCATGATGATGAAAGGCAAAACGGTTTCTCTCAGATGATTAAAAAAAAACAGTTTTGTTTTAGAGGCGTTAACATTAACAAGCTATTTCTTGTCCCAGTTAACACTTCTCTGTATATTTAAATGATTGCATATGAAGAATAACGCAAAAATAAAAAATAAAAAAACAAGAGACTTACGTTTCATTCCGACTGGGGCGTGAACTTGAACAAGAATGTAGCCTTCTTTCTTGCCAGTTGACATGGCCAAACCTAAAACCACAAAATTTATAAACAGTTTTAAAAGATTATCAAGAAATAGAAGTGTAAAAAAATATATCCTTGATGAACTATTGTTTTTTAAACGCATCATCTAAAATGAAATTATTTCTGATTCAGAATTCAAATTATTTCTACTTCAGAATTCTAATTCTGCTCCAACGAACTTAAGTCACTGATCTGCTCCAACGAATTTAAGTCACTGGTTCCCCTGCAACATGTGTTTGCTCGTGCAACCAGTTTGGCAACTGGGTCTCACCCATTCACAGTTAGATCAACCAAATGCAGACGACAATTCTACTCCCGCAGCGTCTTCTCTCGCACTTCCCGCCTGTAGAACTCGTTTCCCTATTCTTGCTTTCCTGACGGCTACAACCTCCAGGAATTTAAATGCAATGTCAATACTCATCTATTAACCACTTGACTCTAGTTCTTTCTTCACAACCCTGTATATCCTTTCCTTTTTCTCCACCTTTGCAACTGTCATCACACCTGCATTCCCGTCCTTCTCTTGCTCCTTTTTTTTTAATCATCTCACCCCAAGCAAGGCATTCCACTGCCACTATTGCGCATGGGGCTACATAGGGGAAGGTAAAGAGAAGGAGTGGTTAGACATAGGGAATGACAGGAGGAAGGTGACAGATGAGTAAGGATAGCGAGGATGAGGGTTGGGCAGATGGGAAGAGTGCTTGATAGAATGGGAGCAGGCTAGTGTGTTAGGAGGTGTCTATTGACCTTACATTTAAACTCCTGGAGATTGTAGCCGTCGGGAAAGCAATCGTTTGGAAGAGAATTCCACAGTCGGGAAGTGCGAGGAAAGAAACTGTTGGAGTAGAAGTTGTGGCTGCATTTTATCGGTTTCACTGTAAAAGGGTGGGATCTAGCTGCTAACCTAGTATCTCGTGCAAATTCGTATTTCTAACTGGTTCGTCTTTCTCTTCACTCTCTTCTAATTAATCTTTTTACTTTTATGTAGCCCCCTGCACTTCAGTGGCGTTACCGCCTGGCTCGGGGTGATACGATTAAAAAAAATAAAAATAAAAATAAAAATGAGCTCCATTGTTAAGTAATTGCGGTAATTCACAACCAATTTTAAATCTGACTTTCAAAGGCATAAAATGTTTTTGAATAAGCATACTTAATTTCTTAATATCAATAGGTAAGACGAAGTATTTTTTATTATTATAAAATTATAATTTTTAATCCATTTTAGAACCTTCAAAATTCTAATTAAAACTTTTTTCTTGCGTCAACAGGTGACCATAAATCTCTACGGATAATTTTAGCATCTTTTTGTAGTAAAAATAACATTAATTTGGAAATTCTTCCAAAATCAAATAAGTTTTGAATTTTAATGAAACTGTAAAGGTTTTTTCACAAATTAATGAAATTATTTTAGAAATGCTTCTTCTTTCAGAAAATCTAAGTAAAAATATATTTTATATCTGTTATCCCCCTCCCCACACAAACTCATTAAATTTTATGAAATTTCCAGAAATTCATTTATGGAGAGCTTAACTTGCGATAAAAATAGGAATTTCTTTTTAGTCGGAAACGAACGTTTATTGTTTCTACTTTCAAAGACATGTTTTTAAATAAACTTTGAAAATTTAATTTATGTTTTCTTTTTCATTAAACATTGTATTTTTCATTGTCTTTTATAAATCCTGAAATCTACAAAATTACCAAGTCATTATTTACGAAATTTTACATGTTGGGTGAACTTTTGATATTTCTAAAATTAACCTGCTAGTTAAAGTATATAGACGTATGAAACAATTTTCAATATTTGAAACTATAAAATGCTACCTATAAATATTCGCTAAAAATGAGCATAATTTGTTTTTATCAAGAGAAAACTTGGAGTGATATTCCTGTCTGTTTAAACAACAAATTACAGGCCATTCTGGACGATCACAATAAATTTAAAAAATTAACTAGTAATACCACAACCCAACTTAAAAAAACATATTAATAAACTTATTACTGCAAACAATGCTGAAATAGGATCCTATAAACTTCAAAAGATTATAGGTGATTATCAGCCCGGCTACCTTTATGGAAATGTAAAAATCCATAAAAAAGATCATCCCTTCCGATCTATCATTTCTCAAATACCCACACCAATATGTAACCTTTCCAAAACACTTAACAAACTAATTACTCCCTATCTTCCTGGTAAATATAGTATTAATTCCACGGATGAATTTTTACAGATTCTCCATTCCGTAAAACCTAAGAATCAAATAATTGCATCTTTGGATGTCCAAAACTTATTCACAAATGTTCCCGTCCAGGAAACAATTGACATCATTATCCGTGATGTATACAATCATGCTACTCTCCCATCAATCAATATTAAACCCACTATATTAAAAAAGCTAATATTAGCATGCACCACACAAGTACCCTTTCACGATCCCTTAGGCAATATTTATACACAAATAGATGGTATTGCGATGGGATCTCCTTTAGGTCCCCTTTTTTCTAATTATTATATGGCAAATCTAGAAAATAAAATAATTAATGACAACAATAAACTCTCCATATATGTAAGATACATAGATGACATCTTTGTTTTAGCTAAGAATATCGATCAAATTAAATATCTTAAAAACAAATTTGAAAGTCACTCTGTCCTCAAATATATATATTATTGTGCAATATATATGTTATTGTGCAATATTAACAAAAGAACCATTCTATTTCCATTTACAATTATTCACTCGGCAATAAATACTAGAAGATAGTATGAAATATATCATTTTTTTAAACACTGGGGTTGCCTAATAATTATGGCCAGTAGTATATATATATATATATATATATATATATATAACTAATTAAATGAGTAAAAGGTTGACACTTATTTGATTGGTGCTGCCTTTACCATATCGACACCAGAGGTTCGTAGAAAGACTTTTTCGTCCAATAAATCAAATAAAATTTGTTCAGTTAAGACTGTTTATATATTGAGCTTCACTGAATCGCATCTAATCTTCAGAAGACTTGATGGTAGAATCTACTGATTTTGAGAAATCTGACTTTTCTTAAAAGATGTTTATTTTTTACAATTCGTAAACATTTGAATTTGTCCTTCTCTAAAAACCATTAGTTCTGTTTGTAGTCAAATGATATCCTTTCTCATATATTTTCACAATTAAATTTGCTCTTAGGAAGAGGGCTTACGATTATTTTCTGGTTTATAAGACGACACGTTGCCCAAACTCTGCAATTAAAATATATATATATATATATATATATATATATATATAAATTAAAATAGGATTAATTCAAGGATGTTGAATGACCATTTCGATATGAAAATCCCCACGGGGGATAACACATCACCTCAGCAAAGGATTTTTTGTTGCTGAGGTGATGTGTTATCCCCCGTGGGGATTTTCATATCGACATGATCATCCAACATCATTGAATTAATCCTATTTTAATTTATATTTGCTCTGTAATATTTTATTACATGGAGCTCTCTTCCTGTATCATTTGTTAATATTAAAATAAAATTTTTAATATTAATTAGGATCGGGTTTTTGGAATTTACTTTCCTGCTTTTTCCGCTTGGATTAAAGTATCTGAATAAATATATATATATATATAGTGACACGCATTAGTATTGGAAAAATGTTCTTCTCTGTTATAACTCAAACTTATGTTCGCCATTTTGCCTGATATTTGGTAAATAATATCTCGTAAAGTTGTTTTAGTTGTATGTGGAAGGAAAATTAAAAACTCATGGTTGAATCCATTTTTTTATCAAAGTTCAAAATTACCCTATGCAAAAGTATTGGATACATGACACTTTTTTCAAATTTCCAATCGAAACTTTGTATTTTAAAAGACTTTAAATATTCAAATTTTCGATAGTATTGCAATGTTATTTCTGACCAATCAGAGAAGCGCACAATTTAGGGTAATTCGGACTATAAGTGTGCCTATATTTGGAGTTTCACGGAATCGCATTCACTCTTCAGGAAGCTTGATGGTAAAATGAATTCATTTTTGGAAATCTAATTTTCCCTTAAAGGTGTCTTATTTTTACACATTTGAATTTCTTCTTCCCTAAAAGTTATTTTTCTCTTTGTAGTAAAATATCATCCTTTGTTAAATTAAAAAAAAATTAAAACTGATTTTAAAAGGAAGAGTGCTTACGACTATTTTATAGCCTGAAAGACGACACATTACCAAACTTTACAATTAAATGTTTGCTCTTAAAGGAAGATGGCTTACAATTATTTTCTGGTTTATAAGACGACACATTACCCAAACTCTGCAATTTAAATGTTTGCTCTTAAAACGAAGATGGCTTACAATTATTTTCTGGTTTATAAGACGACACATTACCCAAACTCTGCAATTTAAATGTTTGCTCTTAAAACGAAGATGGCTTACAATTATTTTCTGGTTTATAAGACGACACATTACCCAAACTCTGCAATTTAAATGTTTGCTCTTAAAACGAAGATGGCTTACAATTATTTTCTGGTTTATAAGACGACACATTACCCAAACTCTGCAATTTAAATGTTTGCTCTTAAAACGAAGATGGCTTACAATTATTTTCTGGTTTATAAGACGACACATTACCGAAACTCTGCAATTAAATGCAATAAACAGAGACATAAACATACGTTGGTACATATTTTGTTGAAATTGTTAAAAAATTAAAAAAAACTCGAACCTTCAGGCAGATACCAAGCTGGACTATCCTTAGCCATCACATAGAGGCTTACAGCCGAAGTGTTGCAAGTAAGGTCTGGAGTGGGACATTGCCTAATAAATTAAATAAAACAAATTGGTAAAAATTTACCCCTTCAAATCTTTCCAAAACATCCTTATTTCCGCGCAAATGTATATGCTGAAATCAAATCGATAGTTGTTGATTGACGAAACCTACCTTTTTAAAAGTTTGCAACCAGAAAAATATCGAACTTCTTATCGCTGTTTATCTCACCCCGTAACCACGCTTAAAAGAATGACTTCACGCGTAGTTTGCCGATTTTTCGGACGATTTACTTTCTTTTTGCAATTACTACGCGGAAACTGAGTTCCGAAACTAAACAAATCGCGGAGTAATTGCTCAAAGGAAGTAAAGAAGCCGAAATAAGTATCCTACGCCTCAACTCATTCAGCGGTGAATCAGATATGAGAACGATGGTAAGGGGTGAGATATAGTCCGATTTTTTCTGGTCGGTAACATGAAAAAACATACACATTTGCACTGAATTAAGGATGTTTTCGAAAGATTTGAAGGGGTAAAGGCCTTCGGGGAATAAATCAAAAATTTACCAACAAATTAGTCGACAAATAATTTTGGAAATTTGATTTGTAAATTTACGTTTTAACCCGTTCACCCCAAGCAAGGCAATAATGCCGCTAAGATGAAACGGACTACTGAAAGTGACAGAGAATTCTAAACAGGAAACTACTCCTTTTCCAAAGATTGGTAAGGTGTGTGAAACGGTCGATTTTTTTAAAATGTCATAATCCAATCAAGATTTGAAAACTAATCGTGAGGTTATTAGATAGATAGATAGATAGATAGATAGATAGATAGATAGATAGATAGATAGAACAGACTGTAGATAGATAGATAGATAGATAGATAGATAGATAGATAGATAGAGACTTAGATAGATAGATAGATAGATAGATAGATAGATAGATAGATAGAAGCAGACTGTGATAGATAGATAGATAGATAGATAGATAGATAGATAGATAGATAGATAGATAGAAGCAGACTGTGAGATAGATAGATAGATAGATAGATAGATAGATAGATAGATAGATTTCTTGAAAGTATAGACGGATAGACGAAATATTTTAATAATTTAGTAAATCTTTATAAATTTATGAATAAAAATTGTTTGTATTTTTATTTATTGGTTAATGATAAATATTGCATTGAATTATTTTTCATTGTATAAGGTTTTAGAATGTTGTGAATATAAAATATTTCTTATACGAGGGTCATTCATTTTTCTATGGTGAATTTTTCTAATACAGATAGAAGTTTATTTTTTTTAACTTCTTCAACATAGTCTCCCACCAGTGTCACACACTTTTTCCATCTGTGCACAAGCTTAAGTATTCCCTCAGCGTAAAAATCTTTGGACTGATGTCTCAGCCAATCGCTCACAGCACTTTTGACTTCATCGTCACTTTCAAACTTCTTTAAACAATTTAGCCCACTTGTAGACATTTTATGGCTGAAACATGTGGAGCCATACACAGTTAACATTCTCCTATGATTTTCAACTGGTTTGCACCCTTCAGCAACCAAAATCTTGATAACTGACCTCTGTTCAATCCTGGAGCATGCCTCTTGGTCGGCCATCTTTGTTAATCTCCAAAGCTCTCAGTTTTTGTTTTTTTTTTTCAAACTGCAAAAAAATTAAATCCCTTTGAAAAAGAAGTAAAGGAAAAAAATTTTAAAACGTAAGCTTTTATCAGTATTAGAAGTCCTTATACCGAAATATTCACCTTATTTATTGAATGACCCTCGTATATAAACAAATTAATAAATAGCGTTTAATATTTATTTCTCAAGAACAAAAACAAATGTATAGATTCCTTATCCTTATCCATTGAGTTCGGTTTTATTACAATTCTAAATATCTCTTTTTACAATAATAAACATCGCTGAGGAGTGAAGGTAGTTAAAATAACAGCGGGGTCAAGGAAAAACCCCGTTCTTTTGACAAGCAATGTTTTTGTGGACGCGATGGTCCAAATTTGTCGCATTCTATTGACAGTTTAAATTAATACTTACCAATACTCTTCTTCGGAATATGGAACCTCACAAAACGCCGAACTAATATGTTTAACTGTTTTCATCCGATGTAAAGGATAGAACGATTCTGAAAGTAAAATATCAAGGTGTAAATTCCAGAATTTTAGAAGTTTTCCTCTTACTATTATTACAATTATTATCATAGATATGAATTTAATATTTAGTAAATAAAACGCGAATAGTAACTTATTTAATTTATTTGTTTGAACATTTATTTTTGATCGATATTTAAGTAGATATTCTGTTTATAATCAAACAGTATTATATATTTATTTCTACCGGCCTGATTATTTACGATAATCATCATGTCACGGAAATTAGCGAAGATTAACGAAATGGTCTTTAAACAACCGACAATTTGAAATTATTTGTTTGAACATTCATTTTTGATCGATACTCGTATTTAAGTAGATATTCTGTTTATAATCAAACAGTATTATATATTTATTTCTACCGGCCTGATTATTTACGATAATCATCATGTTACGGAAATTAACGAAGATTAACGAAATGGTCTTTAAACAACCGAGAATTTGAAATGATTTGCTTCAACATAATTTTTAATCGATATTTATATAAATTTATATATTTTATAAATTTTATATATTTTATTTATATATTTATATAAATATATTGTTTGATTAAATACAGAATATCCACTCAAATTCGAATATCGATTAAAAATAATGTTCAAACAAATAAATTAAATATGTTGGTTGTTAAAGCCATTTCGTTAATTATCGGGATTTTCCGTAACATAGTAACTTGAACTTTTCCTCTTCATTTTTCAGATTAATCATACTGCTAGTAAAAGGTTTCTTTCCGGCAACAATTGCATTGATAAATGAAGTTCAGTTTTCTTAGATAGATAGATAGATAGATAGATAGATAGATAGATAGATAGATAGATAGATAGATATGAATAACTGAGAGAGAAATAAAATGAGTGTGATAGATAGATAGATAGATAGATAGATAGATAGATAGATAGATAGATAGATAGATAGATAGATAGATAGATAGATATGAATAACTGAGAGTGAGACAAAATGAGTGTGATAGATAGATAGATAGATAGATAGATAGATAGATAGATAGATAGATAGATAGATAGATAGATATGAACAGACTGAGATAGATAGATAGATGATAGATAGATAGATAGATAGATAGATAGATAGATAGATATGAACAGACTGAGATAGATAGATAGATAGATAGATAGATAGATAGATAGATAGATAGATAGATAGATAGATAGATAGATAGAACAGACTGAGATAGATAGATAGATAGATAGATAGATATGAACAGACTGAGATAGATAGATAGATAGATAGATAGATAGATAGATAGATAGATAGATAGATATAAATAACTGAGAGTGAGACAAAATGAGTGTGATAGATAGATAGATAGATAGATAGATAGATAGATAGATAGAACAGACTGAGATAGATAGATAGATAGATAGATAGATAGATAGATATGATAGATGAGAACAGATAGATAGATAGATAGATAGATAGATAGATAGATAGATATGAATAACTGAGAGAGAGTTAAAATGAGTGTGATAGATAGATAGATAGATAGATATGAATAACTGAGAGAGAGAGAGAGAGAGAGAGAGAGAGAGAGATAAAATGAGTGTGATAGATAGATAGATAAATAGATAGATAGATAGATAGATAGATATTAAAGATTTCTCGAAAGTATATGTATTTACCCTTTCCCCCACTTGAGAGAGTTGCGACACGAGGTCTTTTTTAATGTGGGGAACCCGAGCGCGAACGCCCAGGTACTGGTCAAAACATTACCTATCCACCGCAGTGGATAGGTTCAAAACCGGTCTAAACTGGTCTTAAAACTGGTCTTAATTTGGTCATTCCCGACCCCAGCCCGAAGGCCGGGGCCAGGTGAGAAAGTATAGACGGATAGACGAAATAGATATTAATCCCAACCAAGAAACCCAGAAAAAAACAGTCGTAGCTGAGCTGGCACTATCAAATGAGCCATGACCAGATTCTGATAGAACTTTGACCAGTAGCGATTTTGTCCTCCACAAACCAGCAAGTTAAAGAATCACATAAGCATAGAAACAAATATAAAGGTAGTCTACCCTTATGATATAAGGGTAGTCCACCTCTGTGATTGTTCAGAAAAATTAAACCCAATAAAGTTAATTAGTCATACTACAACTTCTTCAAGAGGTGATATGTATTGAGTAAAAGCAAGCCTTATTATCCTTCTTGAGCAATTGCTTTATTAACCAATCAGAATTGCAATGAAGATTCGCTGCGGGTCGTTCGTAATGGTGCCCGACATATTGAAATGTTAATTGGTTTCGATATAATTCTTTAGGCGTGTACAACAATGTCATTTCTGTAGTAACCACTTATCTTGATGCACATTTCTTATTCTGCCGGTCCGTCCAGCCCTATACATACCTCACATATTAAATGCAACGAACATTTAGGGAGAGATTTTGTCTATTTTAATATCCGGTTTCTGACTACAGTCAGCTGAGAACCATACGTGATACACGCTTAGGCGATCAAGTCTCGAAAGGGACATGACTGACTGGACAGAAAAATTTCCCGCAGTAGGTTGCCAATACTTTCTGCGGGAGACTGGATGCTAACCAAGGTTTTAAAACGCAATGTTTTCTGATATTTAACCCATAGCTGAGGGAGAAGAGATGGATTCATACTTTTCCGAAGGTGAATGCAACAAATTCAACTGGAATTCGAACTCAGGTCTCTGATTTCTCAATTCGAGCTGATATCCGCTGCACCTTCTGACTACATATTTTAAAATACTTACTGATATAACGGTTGGCTTTTATTGGATACGCAGTGCACAACACGGTTTTCTCCTTGAAATAAATAAGAGCAAATAATTAAATAAGGTAAAAATAGCATTCAGTAAATATATAACTAAAATATTTTTTAAGATTCAGTGTTTATTGTCATTTACTATCTATCCAGAATGGGAGTGATTATTGATTAAAAATCTAACAATTGTGAACCGAGGCCGAAGGGGAATTGGGTGGGAGCTTGCTCAGCACTCTATCCTACACCTAGATAATCAGATTCACGACCCGTTCATTCCTTACAATTTACTTATTCACCACAAGAACCCATCCATCACAATTCAGTTCGATGTATACCATAATACCACATATTTACAGGGATCTTACAAAACTACCCATTGCATAAAAACTTCATAATGTGCAACTATTTTTTATGGGGGAGTTATGTTATTATGTTATTCCTCGTTTTAATAAATTTCTATTTTAAAATGCAAAATGTATATTTTATTTTTCTTACGCTATTCCACACAATTCCACATATTCCAAACCTGCCGACAACCAACTTTTTGATGATTATAACTCTGCATAAAATTTGTAAGCTGTAGGTAGTTAGGCTAAGTCTGACACAAGGCCGTATCAAAGAAACATTAACCAGCTCCCCACGCTACACTGGTGACCCCCGACATTCAAAGAAAACGTATTCCCACGCTACAAAGGTAAAAAAGGCATTTAGTAAAAATATAACGAAAATATTTTTTTAAAGATATTCATAAATTCAGTGTTTACGGTCATTTACTATCTATCCAGAATGGGAGTGATTATTGATTAAAAATCTAACAATTGTGGACCGAGGCCGAAGGGGAAGTGGGGGGGGGTCATGCTCAGCACTTTATCCTACACCTAGATAATCAGATTCACGACCCGTTCATTCCTTACAATTTACTTATTCACCACAAGAACTCATCCATCACCATTCAATCCGACATATACCACAATACCACATATTTCATAATGTGCAAATTTTTTTTGACGGGGGGAGTTATAATTTTTTGAAGAAAAAACTAAAAGTGCGTTACAAAAAATGAGTGGAGAAAATGAAATAAAATATAACAATATATTCAAACTAAAAATAAAATATGTTAGTAGGGCCTAACCACCCAACAAACATAGGAGCGACCACTGTATTCTGCCACCGCTTTCAAAAGCAACAATAACTACTACAACTGCTAGTTTAAACCCATCGGTGAGAAAGTGACTGCCAATTCATGCTCGATTAATTTACAGATCCTCTTTTGCGTTTTGTTGGAAACCTGAAGATGAATAACAGGAGTACCCGACCGGAGATGACAACAGTATTCATTGCATGGCTGAATAGAAGATTTATAATTGTGCAAAATCGCGCCTTAAGCTTTCTAATATTAGATGCAGCTATAGATCCGATGTGGTTGTTATGTCGCCAAGTATAAATGAATAACTCAACAACAGAATCAGAATATAAGTTGTATTCCGCGGAAAGACGGTTAGTATGTACAGAAGTGATTAGTAATATTTACAATAGAAAGATACAAGAGTCCAATCCGTCGTAAGACGTGTGTATACGTGATTACTTCCGGTACGCCACCGGAAGTGTGACTAACTCTTCACTGACTCGCACTGACTCTTCAGTAACTCATTAGAGACTCTCAAGTGACTCTCTATGACTCATTATTTAGTCGTCCCTCCCAGTAAGGGCAACATATGACACATGGTCAGTTTATATCTGGGCTTTCCGGGCTATATGGCCAGGCCAAAAAATATCTGTCTATTTTTGCCCAGTCGTGCTTCTACCCTTCGGCGGAACCACGACTGGGTTATTGCTCTCTGCTCGGAAGCAGAGAGCGCCCTCTACCCGAAGGCAAAGAGCTGACAGTGTCGTAGAGTCGTCAGTCTAGTGACTCTGTACGACTCTCTTGTAGAGAATCCACCATTGCTATATATAGCAATGGGAACAGTCCATTTGTAGTCAAATATGAGCGGCGCCCTAACAGTGGTCTATCCATTTGAGGTCGGTTGGAAGAGAGACGCCAAAGATGTCAGCGTGTCGCTCTCTAGGAGACTAAAGTAATCTTTTCTAATTATAGGTTGGAAACATTCACTACAATAGTTAAAGGTGAGTAGCTTCGTTTTAGATACTCCTGCAGCTTCTTTTCTCGCACTTCCCGCCTGTGGAACTCACTCCCGTATTCTTGCTTTCCTGACGGCTACAACCTCCAGAAATTTAAATGCAAAGTCAATACTCATCTACTAACTACTGGCCTCTAGCTCTCTTCCCTCCCCTGTATAACCTTCCCTTTCTCTCCACCTATGTATCTGTCATCGCACCTGCTTTCTCAGTTTTCTATTGTTCCTTTCTAACTAGTTTGTACTCCTCGCTCTTTTCTAATTAATCTTTATACATTTATGTAACCCCCTGCACATCAGTGGCGTTTCCGCCTTGCTCGGGGTGAAATGATTAAAAAAAAAATTATAATTTATGAGCCATTTTCTACCCCATTCAATCACAGATTTGAGTTCTTTTTTTTTAAGGGCAACAGAGAGGTTTACACTGTCAGTTTTGGCAGGTTTACTATTGTGATGCCAGTAAATAGTGGTGTCATCTGCATAGATGGCCACTTAGGAACTGATTATTTCAGGAAGATCATTGATGGTGATCAGAAAAGCGTAGGACCGGATAAAGCATTCGCATTAAAGGATCTGGAGGCTCTATTTCACGATTTGATAGGAACGACTCGATTAAATCAAAAAATTCTCCAAAAGAACCATAGCTCTGGAGCTAGCGGATAAGACCTGCATGGCAAACTCCGTCAAACTTGTTCAAGATATCTAGAAAAACAGCTTGAGCTTCGCCATTATGATCGAAAGCCTAGTATATACAAAGGATGTGTAGTGGATATCGACTCGGAACAACAAATCGGGGTGCCGAGTCCGAATTCCAGTTGAATTCCTTGCATTCACTTACGCGCAAATACCCTTGGGAAAGGTACTAATCCGTCTCTTCCCTCAAGTGATGGGTTAAATAAAAGAACAGATTGGGTTCTATAGCATTGGCTGGCAACCAGTCTATCGCAGAAATCAATGGCAACCTACTGCGGGATAATCTTCTATCCAGTCAGTTATGTCTCTTTCAAGACATGATCGCCCAAAGCGTGTATCACGTATGGCACTCAACTGACTGACTGAATATAATAGTTGAAAACATGATTAACTCTTCTACTGGACATAAAGCGGGGGATCGGTTTTCTATTGTTATGAAGTAATAAACTGATCCCCTTCTAATTACTACTTAATAAAATACATCCTTTCTCTCTCCAGCTATGAGTCAAATAACAGGAGGGATGGGGTTCTGTAGCATTGGCTGGCAACCAGTCTACCGCAGAAAGCAATGGCAACCTACTGCGGGATAATCTTCTGACCAGTCAGTCATGTCTCTTTTGAGACAGGATCTGCCAAAACATGTATCACGTATAGCACTTAACTGACTGAATATAATAGTTGAAAACATGATTAAGGCTTCTACTGGGCATAAAGTGGGGTATCAGTTTTATATTGTTATGAAGTAATAAACTGATCCCCCACTAATTATTACTTAATAATATAATATCTCTTCCTCCTCTAGGTATGAGTTAAATAATAGGACAGATTGGGTTCTATAGCCTTGGCTAGCAAACAGTCTACCGCAGAAAGCCATGGCAACCTAGTGCAGGATAATTTTCTGCCCAGTCAGTCATGTCTCGAAAGAGACGTGTATTACGTATGGCTCTTAACTGAGTATATAGAGCGTGTCCATAAAGTCAGTATGCACTTTGAAAAATTTCTAACTTTATTTCTATTTGTGATAGAAATAATCTGTAAAAAATGAGCTTGAACAATTAAACTTGAAAGATAATACAGTATTTCAACAAGATGGAGCTCCTTGTCAATTTGCTCTGCGTGTTAGACAGTTTCTAAATCAGGAATTTCCTAACTGATGGATCGGAAGAGGGGGACCATTTTATTGGCCTCCACGTTCGCCAGATTAGATTACATTATAATTTTTTCAGTGAAAACAATTATGTATGCAACCAAACCTAGTTCATTAGAAGATTCGAAAATAACTAATGAGATTTCAGGCATTACTGTAAATCACTTGGCAAATGTTTTCCGTGAACTGCAAAATCGTATTACCCTTTGTATTGCTAATGAAGGAGGACACGTGGAAACTTAAATAAAACTTCAATAAAAACTTCACAATATAGGCTTACGGCCAGATCAGGTTGAATACACCGGTTCTCACTCGATCACCGAAGTTAAGCAGCGTTGAGCCTGATCAGTACTTAGATGGATGACCGCTTGGGAATACCAGGTGCTGTAAGCGTTTAGTGACGGATGTGCGTTGTGGTGCAGTGTATATCGGCTCGGAAAGAGAAATCGGTGAGCCGAGTTCGAATTCCAGTTGAATACACTGCATTCACTTAAGCACTTGTACCCTTGAGAAAGGTATTAATCCGTCCCTTCCCTCCAGTTATGGGTTAAATAACAGGGTAGGACTTGGGGACCCTGCCCTTAAAAACAAATCCCAATGAATCTTGATACTCGAAAAGAAAAAGTATTACTCGACATAAAACTTATATAAAAACAAAAATAAATTGTTGAAAGAAAAAGGTATTACCAGCAATAAATAAATCAAATTTAGTTGGCAATAAATGACCCGCCGAGGTTGATATGCCATAAAACTAAAACAACCAACCATCAAAATATAGATTTATTTTTTCTAATCCTTTTTACAAATTATTTCTATCGTAAATACAAAAAAAAGTATAATTCTTTTAAAGTGCACACGGACTTATGGAAACCCTGTATATTCTGTGATGTCTTTTAAGGAGATCGGCAATAGACCTGGTGAAAAGGGAGCCATATTGTTTGTCAGCGATAACGTTGTGAGATGTGAGATGTTTATTTCAGCATTGATAATAGCTTTGAATCAGTCAGTTAAGTGCCATACGTGATACACGCTTGGGCGATCATGTCTCGAAAGAGACATGACTGACTGGGCAGAAGATTATCCCGCAGTAGGTTGCCATTGCTTTCTGCGGTAGACTGGTTGCCGACCAAGGCTATAGAACCCAATCTGTCCTGTTATTTAACCCATAACTGGAAGGAAGAGACGGATTAATACCTTTCCCAAGGGTATTTGCGCGTAAGTGAATACAATGGATTCAGCTAGAATTCGAACTCGGCTCCCCGGTTTCTCGTTCAGAGCCGATATCCACTGTACCACAACTTTTCCAAAAAGTGGTAAGAGGCTAATAGAGCAATAATTAGAGGGGTCAGAGGGCTCCCCAAAATACGAACTATATCGAAATACTTCAAACAAGCAAGAAAGCAGGAAGCAGTGAGGTACAAGAATAATTTTATATTTCTAAAATTCTAAAAACTGATACAATTAAAAATAATGCAATGCAAAAAAAAAATTAGTTGGCAATAAATGACCCGCCGAGGTTGATATGCCATAAAACAAAAACAATCAACAGTCGTTGATAATATACAAAAAAAAAAAAATACAAAAACAATAACAATAGAGAAAAGAAAGGTTTACTTACCCCATCCCAAATTGTATTAGGGATCGTGATGTCTATGATATCGTATTTGGCTATAGCCGTGCCATAAAACGAGGAAAATGTTAAAACTGCGAGCACAAACATTAACTTGGTCATTTTTCTTTATATATATATATATATATATATATATATATATATATATATATATATATATTATTTCAGGTGAAGAGGACTTACGGTTTTTTTTTTATTTTGAGTGCTCTGGCATTTATTTTATTATAATCAGTGCTCAATATAATGAATATTATAGAGCTTAATATATATATATATATATATATATATATATATATGTCTATTGGACAATTATATATATATATATATATATATATATATAGAACAGGTAGCTCGGTCATTGAAGGCCGAATGTTTCCTTAAAAGGAAACGTTTAATATTAATATTGTCATTAGAGATGAGGAGAGCAGATACTACACTTTGATCCCATCCCATTAGATTGGCGGGGTGAAGAAAAACGTAACTCGTATTTCACTGGCTTGTTAGTCATCATGTGCAAAATGCTTCCCAATAGGGAAAAATAAAAATAGAGAAAAGAAAGGTTTACTTACCCCATCCCAAATTGTATTAGGGATCGTGATGTCTATGATATCGTATTTGGCTGTAGCCGGGCCGTAGAACGAGGAAAGAGTTAAAACAGCGAATACAAACATCAACTTTGCCATTTTTTCTTTATATAAATATATGTATATTTTTAGTTGTGGCAAAACAATGCAGATTGATCTAGAAATAAAGAAAAGAAGCCGGAGAGTTTACTTTCAACGAATTGTCGAATTCAAATGACAAGCAGCAAAAAATACTCGTCGTTATACTTTATAGTTGACTCGTGGGAATTATTTGGGTTTGTTTTTTGTTTTTTACAATTGTACGAACAAGCTGATTTTTTTATTATTGTTTTCTCACGCCTTTTTTGTTTTTTATTATTTTATTACATCATTTTTGTTGTTTTTTTATTTTATTTTTTATCGCTAATTTCGGAAAATATGGAAATTCGATAAATACAGAATGTTCCCGTTAAACTCACTGGTTTATTTTAGACTAACATGGGAAAATCTGTTTTTATTAACAATTAACAAACTACAATTAAATGCATGTAAAAAGATTGTAATGTAAATTCGAGTAAATTCGAGTAAATTCGATAAGGAATCAGTGCTTAGCATTTGAATTTCAAATGTAGGTATTGTTTTGTTCACTACACCCTGTTCAAACCAACTAGTTATTGCGAGCCTTTCAAATCGGCAACCAGTTGTCGCACCCCTTTCAAACCACCAAGCTGTTCTTGCACCCTTTTCCAAAAAACCACCCAGTTCTTGCACCCCTTTCAAGCCACGAAGCAGTTCTGGCACCACTTTCACATCACCAATCCGTTCACAAACCCCTTTTAAACCTCCAGACATTTCACGAACCCCTTTCAAACTACTAATCAGGTCTCGAAGTCCCTTCAAACCACCATCCAGTTCTTGCAACCCCTTTCAAACCGCTAACCAGTCCTCGCTCCTACTTCCAAAATTGGGTTACTTTAATTCGTGTGATTCTTAACAACAAAAATCTTGATCACTTTCATATTAACCAAAATATAAAATGACGGTAATATGTCTATGGCTGAGCAACAAATTCACTGACGTGTTGTTTATGATAGCATTTAATTTTGGTGTTGAGTGATACACGCATGTCGTGTTGAGGATCCAGTCGATTTTTGATCCTAGTTTTATTGCGAAGCAGATGGGAAAATCCAGTTACGCACCGATATATCGTTGCGAAAGGCACCAACGCAGGACACGCTTCCAATTGATAGCCCAGAATTGTTCCAATGCGACAATCGGGAGTCTGTTCCACTGAAAGAAGCTGTCTGAATTGAATAGGAAGTAATTGAGAATGATTCGACCCTCGCTGCTTTTAGCTGAAGAACGTCTAAATTGGGGAACTGTTATGTCGTGAGTAAGAATAAATAACTCAACAACAGGAATAGGTTAATCGTTGTATTCCGTGAAAATAGTATTTACAAAGGTTATTAGTATCCAATACAAGAATAAATGTTAATCGTCTCAACCGTCGTAAGACGTAGAATGAGCAATGGGTACTTCCGGGTCGTCACCGGAAGTCTACGACTGACTTGTCGTTCGGCTGCTCGGCACACTCTATATTTAGTTGTCCCTCCTAGTGAGGGCAACATGTGACACATGGTCAGTTATAACTGGGATTTCCGGGCTAAATGGCCCGGCCAAAAAATGTCTGTCTATTTTTGCCCAGTCGTGCCTCTACCCTTCGGTGGAACCACAACAGGGTTTTAGCTCTCCGCTCGGAAGCAGAGAGCGCCCTCCACCCGAAGGCAGATAGCTGACAGTGTCGTAGTAGAGTACGGCTGCTCGGCACACTCTCGTCACGTAGATGCCACCATTACTTTACATAGTAATGGAATAGTCCATTATAGCCGAATAGGTGCGGGCGTCCCAACAGAAACTAAGGAGTGTAGCGCGTCAAATGATTCTCGCTGGATAAGTGATATAGTAACGAAAGGTTTGCGATGTAGCGTTTCTAGGACAGATGTAGGGTCAGAAATCAGACGTTGCGTTGAGTCTGAAAAGAAATATTAATAGTCCTGACCTGGCATCTCAGTTTCACTTCCTTTCCACCCACCCTAACATAGCTTCCTCGTGTTTCTTTCTGTTTTTTCCTATAAATACGTTCCTGGTAATTGTTTTGATGAATCTTCCTCTATGATACTCAAACTTCATGAATTTAAGCGCAATACCAAGCAAGCATGTGCTTGGGTGGTGGAGTGGATATCGGCTCGGAACGAGAGATCGGAGTACCGAATTCAAATTCCAGTTACTTTCATATTAGCCAAAATATAAAATGACGGTAACAGGCTTGGTGTGTTTCGAATATCTATGGTTGAGCAACAAACTCATTGACTTCGTTGAGATTATTTTCTTATGATGGCATCCAGTCTTGGTGTGTATTGGTGTTGAGTGACACACCCATGTCGTGTTAAGGATCCAGTCGATCTTGGTTTTGATGTGAAGCAGGCGGAAAAACTTAGTTTCGCGCCGACATGTCATCGCGAAATGCACCAGCATGATATACGCTTCCAACTAAGGAGCCTAGTATTGCTCCAAGGTGATGATGATGGTGGTGGTGAAGTCCATTTGGATTCCACTAATGGTTCTCATGTCGTCCTTGATTTCGCTGTCATCATCATTACATTCTAAAATATAAACGTTGATGTCAGATCACCAAATACTACACGAAAGCTCCCTTAACGAACCAACCCCTAATGATTCAGTATCCTAGCACTCTCTAGGAATCGATACTGCACTCCTACTTAAGAGCCACTGCCCTAGACGCTTTGCTACTTAAGACTATAGAAGCCATTTTCTGTAATTTAAACCATAGAGGCAAATGGGTAGGAAGAGACGTAGTCCCAAGAGTAGTTACCTCTAAGTGAGTACAGTGAACTCCAATGAAATTCGAACTCACTGCGTCCCGATTCACTTATTACATCACATGCACATCATCTAAGGCACGCACCCAAATTAAATTGAATCAAGTCAGTAAATATCTAATTTGTTTAGATCTTTCATTGTTCTTCTCTACCGGATGTAGCGACACAAGTCAATTGTCCAATCGATGAAGTGGGAAGTTTCACAGCCAGTTTTCTTTGAAGTCCACATTTAGCCTCTTTTTTTTCTTTTTTACTACACAAATACACCTTTATATATATATATATATATATATATATATATATATATATATATAATTATTTAATTAATTAGTTTTTGGTCATAATAAAATTAGACCAGTAAACTTAATGGTTATACTTAATTTCAGAAATTATGACTAAGTGTAACCATACCATAAAATAACTATTAGGGTCATACATCCATGGATGAAAACGTTATACCTTGTAATTTTTAAAATTGCGCGTTCAAAAAAAAATACCTGTTACGTGAGTGTTCTTTAAAAAAGGTAAAAATCAGTTACTGCGAAACGATTGAAGACACCACACGCTAGAAACCTAGGTTGCGTAATAACTCATTTACAAATGAAATATCTATCTATCTATCTATCTATCTATAGTAGCGGCCATAATATAAGGAACAGAAATAAAAAAAGACATAAATATGTGTATTACTTAAAAAGTAATGCATGATTAGCAATGAATTTTTACCGAATAAAGATGAGGGTGTAATGCATGAATATTATACAAAGTTACAAAAATTTACATAATAGGTTTTTTTTCAATTCATTAAAGATTAAATGGAACAAAGAAAATAAGCTACTGGACAATAGTTAAGGAACGATCTTGTTAATTGTGAACAAAATATCAACAAAATTTAATATTTGATAAACATCTCCTTATTTTCAATGACTTCTCTGCATCGTAGACCACATGATCTAATTAAGTCCTTGCAAAAATCAGCAGTAATTCCCTCCTATTCGTTTTTCAATAACTCCCATAGGTGATCCTGGTTTTTCGGGTTTCTTTACTGAGCCCTTTCTCCAATTATCTTCCAAACATTTTCTATTGGATTCAGGTTGGGGCTCTGTGCTGGCCACTTTATTAGGGTGATTCCCTCTTCTTCAAATAAAGCCATAACCTTCTGGGTCTTGTGGCAAGGTGCATTGTCCTGCATGAAAATAGGATATTCATAAAGTTTATGGTGCAATCTTGGTACGACATGCTGCTGAAGAAGCCTTTTGTAAATATCAGCATTGATATTGCAATGTACGCGGATGATAGCACCAACTCCCACAGATGAAATCATTCCCCACACCATCACACCGCCGCCACCAAACTTAATGGTTTTCTTGACACATTGAGAAGACAGTCTTTCACCTGTTCTACGGCGTACGTAAGTTTTACCCTCAGAAACAATATAGTAAACTTGGACTCGTCACTGTAAAGAACTGTATCCCATTGTGCGTCAGTCCAAACAACATGTTCTCTCGCATATTCCAGGCGTGCCCTTTGGTTTCGCTTTGAAATGAGAGGCTTCGAAGCTGGAATACGGGCATACAATCCTGCATTTTTCAACCTGCGAACAACTGTTTTCCCTGAGATCTTATTATCTGTGTCTTCATTAAATATACGGGAAATTGATGTAGCAGTTTCAAAATGGTTTTTTGTAGATATTCTAAAAATTCTTTCATCTTCTCTTAGCGATGATTTTGGAGGTCTGCCGGTTTTGGGTTTTGCATCTAACGTTTTATCGTTTTTATACCTGCTAATTACACGATGAACGACACTTTTAGACCCATGAACCATATCAGAAATTTCTAAAATTGACTTTTTTCTTGATAGTTAGCGATAATGAGTTATTTTCTTCAAAAGAGAGCGTTTTGCGCGTAGAATTTGCCAAATTGCTTGAAAATGAGTGTGTGTGTTCATTACCTATAGACTCTGAAACGGCTGAACCGATTTTCTTGACAATTTACACAGTTGTACTATAAGCATCTGCGAGTGTTCTTAGCTAGGTTTTGTGTTGAGGTACCCCCGATAAATATCGATAATCGAAAAAATCGGGTTATAGAAGGAGTGGTCCGATTTTAATCAAATTTGATACACTCATAGACAAAGACATAAGAAACGATATTCAGAAGTTTCAAGGTTGCAGTTCTTACAATAGTGCAGAAAATCGATATATATATATATATATATATATATATAAAAGGCAAGATGTTTGTGTGTGCGTCTGTTTATCTGTCTGTATGTCATTTATACAAATCGATAATTTTTATCCGAGTCTCACCAAACTTCACACAAATATTCTTTAGGCTGAGCTTCCATGTGATCTGGCACGTCTTATCAGCCTAAATCAGGTGTATCACATGGTAGCTTCCCCTATGTGGATAGGGGTCGCAGGTTCGAATCCTGCCGAATGACACATATTTTCGTAACAAAAATTTATCGTAAATAATCAGGCCGGTATATATATATATATACATAATACGGTTTAATTGAAAACAGAATATCTCCTTAAATACGAGTATTGATCAAAAACAATGTTCAAACAAATCATTTTAAAATGTCGATTGTTTAAAATCAAGTTTCGTTAATCTTCGTTATATATATATATATATATATATGAGAGAGAGAGAAAGAGAGAGAGAGAGAGCCAGACGGGTTGATAGATGTCTATTTCAACATACAAGTATGATAATTTTCCAATTAATCCTAATAAGTATATTGTTCATTTTCTTTTTTCATTACAATGGATCTGCGGAACCAAGGAGCCTTGCGGTTTCCCGTGGCCTTGCAGCCCCTAGAGAAGTTGCAACCCCAATATGGGCCCCGTGCAGTGGTTTGCTTTCCCAGCTTTTTTTTTTATCAGCACTTGCTTTTTTTTCTAATTGCAAATTAAACTATTCTGAACTGACTTTTACAGATAGAAAATTTTCGCCGATTTTGACGTCATTCAGGGGACATTTGATTTCATCCAAATCCGTGAATTAGTTTTGTTCATACTAAGTCTTAGAAAAACAGTATATAACGTAATAACATAATGTTAAATTTGTTAAATCATTCAACTTTTTAACAAGAGAAATCTTTAATTGATGTTAAAAATTGTCGTAAAACATTGATTTAATTAAGATGGAGTGACCTATTATGACATGTCTCTAGTTTGTATTTAGATACATTGTATTTATTTTTAACTTTTCTTTTGTGCACCTTTATTGAATATGAACCATCATTGGACATAATAAATTACTATAAAATTTGTTTTATATTTGAACCACCAAAATTCACAGAAATATTTTTTAGGCTTCCGGTCAGGCCATGGGCTACTTATTTTTTCTGATTCGCTCCACCCCTATATCGAAAATTGATACCCCGATATTCGTTCAAGTCTGATCAAGATCAGGATTTCAGGTCTTTTATCGTGGTTCTTGCTGCAGAATTTGCTGTAACTTGGTAAAATTTTAGTTTTTAATCCCAGACACTAGTAAATCTTTTCAGACGACACATTTTCTCCGATATTGGAAATCGATACCCCCGATATTCTATCGAATCTGATCAATACCGATATTCAGCCATCAACGTGACTAATTTTCTCCAATTTTACTCCCGATGGGTACGATAAGTTTTCATGGACTTACTTACGTTAGTTTATCCTTCGATGACTTATTTGACTCCGATACTGGAAATCGATACCCCAATATCCTATCGGGTCTGATCAAAATCAGGTTTTCAGCCTTTTTATTTTGGTTTTTGCTTCGGGTTTTTCTCTAAGTAAGTATATTTGTAGTTCTTAGTCTCAGCCATGATACCATTTACTCAAAGGACTTATTTAGCCTTCAAAATTCTGTTTACGACGAAAAAAACTTATTTGATATTGATACCAGGAAATCAAAATTTGACTTAAATCCATTCATTTTTCATTCAGTCTACGGTTTCGCTTTAACTGGAAACAACTATTGCTTTTTAGTCTTTGGTGTCAACGTCCAAAGAATCTGAGCTCCAGGACCATGGATTAGTTTTCAAGCTTTCATTCCACCCAGGCAACTCCGGGTTATACTGCTAGTAAAAAGAAAGTAAAAAAAAAAAAAAAAAGACGATAAAAATATTGTCAATAAATTTGATGAGATTTATTATATTTTAGCCTTTTGAATAAATTGAAACGCGAAGAGAATTATTTCAAAGTCGGAATTTCTGAAGACGCAGGTGTTTTTTTTTTATCATCTCACCCCAAGCAAGGCATTCCACTGCCACTATTGCGTATGGGGCTACATAGGGGAAGGTAAAGAGAAGGAGTGGTTAGACACAGGGAATGTCAGGAGGAATGAATGTTAGACATAGGTAATGTCAGGAGGAATGGGAGCAGATTAGTGTGTTAGGAGGTGTCTATTGACCTTACATTTAAACTCCTGGAGATTGTATCCGTCGGGGAAGCAATCGTGTGGAAGGTGATTCCACAGTCGGGAAGTGCGAGGAAAGAAACTCGTAAGAAAGTTTTGCTTCTTCTCAAACTAATCAATCTTCTCAAACTAATCAATATATATATATATATATAGAGAGAGAGAGAGAGAGAGAGAGTGAAAACGAGACAGAGAGAGAGAAAGAGAACTGGATTGAGAGAGCGAAAGCAAAATAAAGATAGAAAGAAAGAAAACAAAAGAAGGGAGAAAACCCCCTCGGAATCTTAGGGGGTGCAAGCACCCATGTTTAAGTATCCCTATCCCAGACTGTTTGTCACCTAAGACTATAGATGCCAGTCTTTTCTGTAATCCAACCCATAAATGCAAATGGGCGGGAAGAGATGTATTCATAACGTACTCGGCTGGAATTCGAACTTGAAACGCCACGTTTCGATTCAATTATTAACACCGCATGCACATCTCCTAAAATTAAATTGAATCAAGTCAGTAAATATCTAATTTGTTTAGATCTTTCATTGTTCTGTACCGGATGTAGCGATACAAGTCAATTGTCCAATCGATGAAGTGGGAAGTTTCACAGCCAGTTTTCTTTGAGGTCTGCATTTAACCGTTCTCATCGTAAATCTCAAACAATTACATTCGACTCTCTCTCTCTCTCTCTCTCTCTCTCTATCTCTCTCTCTCTATCTCTCTATCTCTCTCTCTCTATCCCTCTCTCTCTATCTCTCTCTCTATCTCTCTCTATCTCTCTCTCTATCCCTCTCTCTCTCTATCTCTCTCTCTATCTCTCTCTCTATCTCTCTCTATCTATCTATCTCTCTATCTCTATCTCTCTATCACTCTCTCTCTCTATCTCTTTCTCTCTCTATCTCTCTCTCTATCTCTCTCTCTATCTCTTTCTCTCTCTATCTCTCTCTCTCTATCTCTCTCTATCTCTATCTCTCTCTCTCTATCTCTCACTCTCTCTCTCTCTCGTCTTCTCATTCTTTTTTCTCCTCGCATCTCTTTCCTTCTTAATTTCTTTCTCTCATTCTATTTGTTACTTTTTCTCAATCTGTTTCTCACTCGCTCTCCTTTTCTCTTTCTTAATCTCCTTGTCTTTCTCTCTTTCTCTCTCTCTCTCTCTCTGTTATTATTTCTTTCTCCCTCCTCTCTCTCTCTCTTATTATTTTTCTCCCTCCTCCTTCTCTCTCTGTTATTATTTCTTTCTTCCTCCTCTCTCTTTCTCTCTCTGTTATTATTTCTTTCTTTCTCCCTCCTCTCTCTCTCTGTTATTATTTCTTTCTCCTTCCTCTCTCTCTCTCTCTCTGTTATTATTTCTTTCTCCCTCCTCTCTCTGTTATTATTTCTTTCTCCCTCCTCTCTCTCTCTCCCTCTCTCTCTCTCTCTCTCTCTCTCTTTCTCTCTCGCTTGCTATGTGCTAAGGGACTTCAAAACGTGCACTTTCTCTTACTCCTCCTAGGCAATTTTTCTCCTTTTCAACTCGTATAATAAAGTTATTACCCACTTCCCATATCACACACCATTCCTACCCAACCTGACGTACTCACCATATTACACACCATTTAGGCACATATTCCTACCCAACCTGCCGTACTCGCCCCGTCTGATTACCACTTGTTCTGATCGATGGCACATGGCCTGGCTGAGCAGCAATTTTATTCTATTGAAGATGCCAAAAATGGGTCAACTCATGGTTAGCCTCAAAAACGTGTCCTTTTTCCGACGTGAAATTCAAATGCCGTCAGAAAGATGGGAAAAAATAGTGGCTAGCGATGGATAATACTTTCAGTAACATGTTTATCACTAATTTTCGGAAATGAAATATTACTTTTCATAAAAAATCAGCAAGGTACTAAAAAAGTTATATATAGTTATTTTTTATATTTCATTATTTAACATAAGATATACTGCAAGATGCTTAACAAGCAGACTCAAATTTATTTTGAGACAAATATGTGTGTCTGTGTGTATTTGGACCCTACCAAACTTCATCTGCAACATATTCATTGACAATACAAATATATAAGCCTACAACTACATGAAAAAATGATGAAAATATTATCCATCTATTAAAAGAAAAATCCAACACTCAGGAACATCAACGATGAACACGGCCTAAATGTGCTGATCATGTTCGAAAAATAAAACATTCCTTTAACTCTAGATATCGCCCAGTTCTTACTCCTTTCCTTTCCCTTGATCAGGAGTAGAGGCACATGTTTCCTGTTTAGGAAGAGGTGTCCGGTTTCTTTCAACTCCTCAGGTCTTAATAGTGGTACTGTCACGAACTTTTTGGGGGATGTGTGTATCGTGGACCGAGCATGTGAGCAATGACGAGGTGTTGGAAAGAATGGAAACAAAAAGGAAATTAATACTGAGCATCAGGAAGAGACAGCTAAAGTTCCTGGGACATGCAGTGAGGAAGAAAGGCTTAGAGAACCTGATACTAACAGGCCAGATACAGGGAAAAAGAGACAAGGGAAAGCAACGGATAACATATTTGAAGGACCTAATCAGGTGGATGATGGAACGAGGATTGCATGGTGTAACAGAACAAGGTGTGCTCAGAGCCACCAGGGATAGGGAAACGTGGAAGGCCATGATCGCCTACGTCCTGAAGGGACAAGGCACATCGAAGAAGAATACAATCTAACCCGGTGAAGGAAATACAGTTTTAAGTTCGAAATTTCTATCACATAATGAAGAAGTCTTAAATTTAGCAAGAAGCATGAGGACCACAATGACCCATGAAATGTAAATATTGCAAATAAATACAATACCTCATGTCAGAAATATAGACAAATATATTCGAAGTCTTGGATGGAATAATTTTGTTTGTAGAAAAAGTTTTAAAATGAACATATCCAAGAAAATGTTTTTTAAAATTCTAAAAATACGAATTTATTTTCCCAGATTTATTTATAATTTATGAGAGGTTTTTACTTCAAAGGCCGCCCACTGAATAAAAGAGGGAAAGTTTACGTGCATGCGTGTCAAGGTGACCCTTCAGAAAAAATAAAGATATGTTGCGGGAGTAAAAAAAC
The DNA here is from genome assembly GCA_037127315.1 of Ascarosepion bandense. Classification (NCBI taxonomy): domain Eukaryota; kingdom Metazoa; phylum Mollusca; class Cephalopoda; order Sepiida; family Sepiidae; genus Ascarosepion; species Ascarosepion bandense. The sequence goes on from JBBBDQ010000984.1 coordinate 2,958,548, forward strand.
ATTGAGATGTGGCAGAATCAACCTTACGTTTGTTTACAATTAAATATTGATTACTAACAACGAACCCTACGTACCTCATCTTTATTAAATCTCGAATATCTATCCCTGCAGATGCCAATTACATTGTTTAATAAAAAATAGGATATTTACCAAATATAACGTTTATAATAATATTCTTCTAATTCAGACTGTCCCTCCTTTAGTTTCTTAGTTTTTACGTGCGTTACGCTCTGCAAATAATTCATAAATACAAGACTATTCCGTTTTGATAGCACTAAAAGACAGGGAAGACATGGTTTCAGGAATTAAAGAAAGAATGAAGGAAAACAAAAGAAGGGAAAATAAAAGTGTTTAATGCTGTTTACAGTGAAATAAAAACAGTTGCCAATTTAAAATGTCTTTATTTGTATCTCATGGTCTATGAAAGTTCAAACATTTAAAGGATAAAAGACACTACTTGAGTTCAGTGTGAATATAAAAGATAAAATGATGAAGGTAAATTTAAAAATGAAAATTCAATTGCAATAAATAAGATAATATAATATCCTTTGCAGAATAATTTTTTAATTATTATTAAGAGAAACATTCATAAGACAGGGATATGGCTAAAAAAGAAAAAAAAATAAGTGAACATAAAAAAACTTAACATCTCCTACCAATACCCCATTAATAATGGACTATTCTTTTTTGATCACGGAAGAGAAGGAAGACATTACTTGATTCCAATGAGAAAAAGAAAGAAATATATATAACATGATTGCTTCGTCTTATCAAACGAGTACCATTCCAAAATTTGTGCGTTGTGGTGCAGTGGATATCGGCTCGGGATAGAATCAGGGAGCCAAGTTCGAATTCCAGTTGAATTAGTTGCATTCACTTACGCGCAAATACCCTTGGGAAAGGTATTAATCCGACTCTTCGCTCCAGTTATGGGCTAAATGACAGGATAGATTAAGTTCTCTAGCCTTGGCTGACAACCAGTCTACCGCAGAAAGTAATGGCAATCTACTGCGGGAAAATCTTCTGCTCAGTTAGTCATGTCTTTTTCGAAAAAAGATCGCCCAAGCGTGTATCACGCTTGGCACTTAACTGATTTACTGAATATGATAGTTGAAAACATGATTAAGGTTTCCACTGGGCATAAAGTGGGTGATCAGTTTTACATTGTTATGAAGTAATAAACTGATCCCCCACTAATTACTACTTAATAATATTATACATCTATTCCCCCTCTAGCTATGAGTCAAATAACAGGACAGATTGGGTTCTATAGTCTTGGTTCGTAACCAGTCTACCGCAGAAAGTAATGGCAAACTATTACGGGAGAATCTTCTACCCAGTCAGTCATGTCTCTTTCGGGATATGATCGCCCAAGAGTGTATCTCGTATGGCACTTAACTGAATATATATATACATAATGGGCGGGGAGGCATACCAAATTCTATCTGCAATATACCTATTGACAATACATATATCATAGCCTCATCCACTTGTAAGAAGTCTGAAAATATAAAGTATTATTCATTTAAAAAAAGAAAAAACCAACATTCAGTAATATCACCTATGAATACGGCCACAACGTACTGACCATGTTTTGAAAATAAAACATTCCTATAACTTTATATTTTTTAATCGTTTCACCCCAGGCAAAGCGATACTGCTACTGATGTGTAGGGGCTACATAAGAGAGTAAAATTTTCAGACAGGAGAAGAGTAAAGACAAAGACGAACCAGCTACAGGAGGTGAAAAAGAAAGGGCAAGAGAAGGATGTGAACACAGGAGTGAAGCAAGTTGTGAAGGTAGAGAGAAAGGAAAAGAACAATATACACGGGGTGATGTAGAAAGAGTGACGAGAAAGGCGAACCAACTACAGAGGGTGAAAGAGAAATGGCAAGAGAAGGATGTGAACACAGGAGTGAAGCAAGTTGTGAAGGTAGAGAGAAAGGAAAAGAACAAGATACACGGGGTGATGTGGAAAGAGTGAAGAGAAAGGCGAACCAACTACAGTGGGTGAAAAAGAAAGGGCAAGAGAAGGATGTGAACACAGGAGTGAAGACAGTTGCGAAGGTAGGAGAGAAAGGAAAAGAACAAGATACACGGGGTGATGTAGAAAGAGTGAAGAGAAAGGCGAACCAACTACAGTGGGTGAAAAAGAAAGGGCAAGAGAAGGATGTGAACACAGGAGTGAAGACAGTTACGAAGGTAGAGAGAAAGGAAAAGAACAAGATACACGGGGTGATGTAGAAAGAGTGAAGAGAAAGGCGAACCAACTACAGGGGGTGAAAGAGAAAGGGCAAGAGAAGGATGTGAACACAGGATTGAAGACAGTTGCGAAGGTAGAGAGAAAGGAAAAGAACAAGATACACGGGGTGATGTAGAAAGAGTGAAGAGAAAGGCGAACCAACTACAGGGGGTGAAAGAGAAAGGGCAAGAGAAGGATGTAAACACAGGAGTGAAGACAGTTGCGAAGGTAGAGAGAAAGGAAAAGAAGAAAATATAAGGGATGATGTGGAAAGGGCTGGAGTTAAGTGGATAAGATAAGGGAATTGATATTGCATTTAAATTCTTGGAGGTTGTAGCCGTCTGGAAAGCAAGTATATGGAAGAGAGTTCCACAAGCGGGAAGTGCGAGAAAAGAAGCTGATGGAGTAGAATTTTTGCCTCCATTTGATTGGTCTAAATATAAGAGGGTGGGAAACGTCGCTACAAAGTTGGAATAACCAGTTTGTACCGGAAGTAAGACACGGAACACAGGTGGTAGGTTTAAAACAGTGTTTAGTATAACAAGATATTCAAAGGACGTGTTAATAATAAGTAACCAGAATGAAGTAATATAGAAATAAGTCCGAAGGTATTATTACACTGCTTATTTTTCTGACTAGTCGCTGTCGTCAACTGCTGTACTAACTACTCATTAACTGCTCCTGTTAACTGATCTCGTTAATTGCTCCCGGAAGTCACGCAGATAATTACATATGACAAGAGGAAGAGTTCATTCCTCGTAGGAGGGCACTATCACAATTTTGTTTCGTGGCTTATCAGCATACTTATTTAACATATCAACATAAGCTTATTTAATACCAAAATTTAAATATTTTAACACAATTTTATGACTTCTAATACAGATAAAATTTTACTATAAAATGTACTGCTGATCATATTTTTAGTACAAAAAATAGTATTACTGGTATTCCTACTACAGAAATGTATTTTTACCTCTTCACTTATTCATGTTTGTTTCAATATTTGCCCATAGCTGCGACCCTAACAGGTTTATGTGCAATGTTGAAGTATTTGCTAGTCTATATATATGGTAAGCCATAAAATTAAGATTCAGAATATTAAGATTTTGGCATTCTTCTGATATTTATAGTCATGAGAAGAGTTAATTAGGGTACAACTGGTAGGGCCCATAACAGTGCTTCTGCTCTATTTTTAAATACTCTAGATAAAATCTAAAAAAGGATCTGTAATATTATTGGTTCTGACCTGACATCTCGGTTTCAGTCAATTTCCCGCTGCCGTAACGTAGCTTCTCTGTGCCTTTCATCGATGGCAACTAGGCATTATGAACTTAAACGCAGTACTCGATTGGCGGCAAGGTCTCATCATTTTACAATTGAAATGTCTAGATGTACCCGTAAGTTCTATGCTAATAGTTTCTTCTACCGTACTTTTTATTTCCGGTTTCTTGCTTCCCAGATTTTCAAACATTTAAATGCATCTTATTATTCTCTCTCTGTAATCGAATATTTTCTAACAATTTCTAACAATCAGTAACCTCTTCGTCTTAGTGGCTTTATACCCTTACTTGAGGTGGAATTATATATATATATATATATATATATATATATATATATATGTTTAAATAAAATAAAGACAAGAGGAAAACTGTATTTTAAATCACCTACGCGTTTCGTCCTGTGATGGACTTTAAGGCAAAAAGACGAAATGAGCTTTATTCTAAATTCAGTCAGTTAAGTACCATACATGATACACGCTTGGGCGATCATGTCTCGAAAGAGACATGACTGACTGGGCAGAAGATTATCCCGCAGTAGGTTGCCATTGCTTTCTGTGGTAGACTGGTTGCCGACCAAGGCTATAGAACCCAATCTGTCCTGCTATTTAACCCATAACTGGAAGGAAGAGACGGATTAATACATTTCCCAAGGGTATTTGCGCGTAAGTGAATGCTCCCCGGTTTCTCGTTCCGAGCCGATATCCACTGGACCACAGCGCACATCTAAATTATGTATCTATAAGCAAACAGTGTTGGCAACCACAAAGACGCTCACAAATCATTTCAAAAGATCAACAGAATATTTTAGTTTTTAGAATTTCTTTATGTGTAGTGCAAAGTCACGAGGTATTAAAATGAAGGGAATTTGACCGTTTTCTTTGAGAACTGTTTATTTCGTGTGTTAGTCTGTTTTAGAATTCCTTCATGTGTAGTGCAAAGTGATGAGATGTTATAATGAAGAGAATTCAACCGTTTTCTTTGAAATTTTTATTCTGAATGTTAGTCTGTTTTAGTATAATTTCCATGAGTAAAGGTGAGATTGGTTAAAATCCGGGGCGTAAATTGATGTTTTGGTAGTAGTGGATAGCGGCGCTCTCGAGAACTTTTCTTCTGAATAAATTGTTTACTCTTTTGATTAGTGTGGCATTTTTAAAATCGAAATTGTGGTTGAATTTATTTCTGTGAATCACTAATGCATTTGTTTGATTATTATTAGTGATGTCTCTTTTGTGTTCATATATACGTTTTTTTTAGATTTCTACTTGTTTCTCCGATGGAGATGGAGGAACAATCCCGGCAATTTATTCGGTGTACATCTGCTTGTTCGTCATTTTGATTTCGGTTATTTTTAGATCTGATAATGTCCATAATAGTTTTCGAAGTAGTTGTTACTATGTTGGTGTTTTTTATATGAGATAGATTGTTTTGGATATTAGATGCAGTGATTTTGAAATGATTTGTGAGCGTCTTTGTGGTTGCCAACACTGTTTGTTTATAGATACGTAATTTAGAATAAAGCTCATATGTGTTAGTAATCAGCAAAATAGAAGTATATCTTTTCCTTTCTCTCTACCTTTGCAACTCTCATCACACCTGTATTCTCATCCTTCTCTTGCTCCTTTCTCTGACACCCCTTGTAACTGGTTCGTCTTTCTCTTTACTCTCCTCCTATCTAATTTTTGTCTCTTATGTAGCACACTGAGCATCAGTGGCGTTACCGCCTTGCTTGGGGTGAAACGATTAAAAAAATGCATGAATTAAGAAATACTTTGTATGTTTCTATTCCTGGCTGGTGTTTGCTATTTCAACCCCTCCCCAGTGTTTCTTTTTGTTTTTCGGGGGGGGGTGTTGTGGCGTATTTTCGTCGTCAATTTTTTGTAGCCCGTTAGGGCTAGGAAGAAAGACACGGAAACAAGAAGGTAAGTTGAAACAGTGTAGTAGAATAATAGAACACATATGTATAAATACATATATATATATATATATATATATACAAGTAAGAGAGCTAGTAATCAGCAAAATAGAGGTGTAAGTCCGAACGGACTGTCTCATGACTGCCTCTTGACTGCCTCACAGCTGCGTCTCCGGAAGTCATTCAGGTTAGTATTTATTGATGTAGAAACTGTCCATTTCTTTAGATAGCACCATAACACTTTACAAATTGTTTATCTGCAAGTTTGTCTGTATTTATTCAGCCCTTTTATTTTAGTTTATGCTTCGGGTTTGGCTCTAAGTAGGTATAATGGTAGTTCTTAGTCTCAGCCATGATACCATTTACTCGGAGGACTTATTTAGCCTTCAAAATCCAGTTTACGACGAAAAACACTTATTTGATATCGATACCAAGAAATCAAAATTTGACTAACATCCATTCATTTTTCTTTCAGTCTACAGTTTCGCTTTAACTGGAAACAATTATTGCGTTTTAGTCTTTCGTGCCAACGTCCAAAGAGTCTGAGCTCCGGACCATGGATTAGTTTTAAAGCTTTCATTACACCCGGGCAACGCCGGGCTATACTGCTAGTAGAACATATATACTAGTAAGAGTGTTAGTAATCAGCAAAATAAAAATTCACGACTGTCTCACGACTGCCTCTTGACTGCCTCACAGCTGCGTCCCCGGAAGTCACTCAGGTTAGTATTTATTGACGGAGGAATGGTGCATTCCTATAGATAAAGCACCGTAACAGGAACCTTGAAGCTGCTACAAAGATGTTGAAACATAATGAAAAAAAAAATGGCAAATATATTGTTGAATAAATCTAAATCATTTTGGTCGTAACGTCGCTCCGCAAACTGAACACTTGACCAGCCCCCTCTTTATGTCTCGGTTGCGTGTTAATGTTTCAATCTTAGGGAAGGATATTTCAATTTACTCTGTTGTCAGCCGGTTCTTATCTTCTGTCTGTCTCTTCTTCTTTCGCCTCAAATCGAACCTTGTAGGATGAAATTGGAAACATTCTCGGCTCATATGACGTTTTTCTGTTTCGCGGCATATCAACACTTTACGGGGTCATTTAATGCCGCAATTTAATTTTTTGGGGCTTTAGTAATATATTTGACAAATACATTGCTGGTATTTTTTCTGTTCCAAAAATGTATAGCCGATTATATTTTATTTTTCTACTAAAATGTACTTAAAATTCTTTTTACTAAAACCTTTTTTAGACTTTCGTAAAGTTCTTTCATGTTAGTTGTTTGGCTGGGTGTTTTTTTTTTTTTGTGTTGTAGAGAGTTTTTTTTAATCGTTCCACCCCAAGCAAGGCGGTACCGCCACTGATGCGCAGGGGCTACATAAGAGAGTTAAAGTTTAAGCAGAAGGAGAGTGAAGAGAAAGACGAATCAGCTACAGGAGGTAACAGAGAAGATAGCAAGAGAAGGATGTGAACACAGATGTGAAGACAGTTGCGAAAGTAGAGAGAGAGGAAAAGAATACGGGGTGATGTAGAAAGAGTTGGCGTCGAGTGGATAAGAGATGGGAATTGACATTGCATTTAAATTACTGGTGGTTATAACCGTCAGAAAAGCAAGTATATGGAAGGGCGAGAAAAGAAGCTGATGGAGTAAAATTGTCGGCTGCGTTTGGTTGATTTAACTGTAAAAGGGTGGGAAAATTCGCCGTAAAATTGTAGTGAAAAGTTTATGCCGGAAGTAAGACACGGAACACGGGATGTAGGTTCAAAACAATGTATTTGTATAACAAGTAATATAGAAATAAGTCCGAAGGTATTATTACACTGCTTATTTTTCTGACTAGTCGCTGTCGTCAACTGCTGTACCAACTACTCATTAACTGTTCCTGTTAACTGCTCCCGGAGTTAAGCAGGTAATTTCATGTAACAAGAGGAAGAGTTCATTCTTCGTAGGAGGGCACCATCACAATTTTGTTTAGTGGCTTATCAAAATAATTATTTAGCATTTCAATATAATCTTATTTAATACCAAAATTTTAATATTTTTAACACAACTTTATGACTTCTACTACAGATAAAATTTTACTATAAAATGTACTGCTGATCATATTTTTAGTACAAAAAATAGTATTACTGGATAATCCTACTACAGAAATGTACTTTTACATCTTCACTTATTCATGTTTGTTTCAATATTTGCCCATAGCTGCGACCCTAACAGGTTTATGTGCAATGTTGAAATATTTGCTAGTCTATATATATGGGAAGTCATAAAATTAAGATTCAAAATATTAAGATTTCTGCATTAAATAACCCATAGAGGTGTTGATATGCTTCTAAACAAAATCAACCAACATGAAAGAATTCTTTGATGACATTAATCTATATAATAACCGACAATTTCTGAAATAAATAAAACTGTACTTCAAAATATTTCAATGCATTTCATTTGAAGCCGAAGCCATAAAATAGTTTTCAAAATATTTCGTCATTAAATAACACATAGAGGTGTTGATATGCCTCTAAACAAAATCGACCAACATGAAAGAACTTTTTTATTACACTAATCCATATAATATCCTATAATCTCTGAAATAAATCAAACTGTAATCTGAAATATCTTCTATGTGCTTTGTCCTTTCAGGACGTAGGCGATCATGGCCCTTCGCGCTTTTCCCCGTTCTGTTATCCACCTGCTCCGGCCCCTCAAATATGTTATCCGCTGCTTTCCTCTGTCCCTTTTCCCCGCTATCTGGCCTGTTAGTATCAGGTTCTCCAAGCCCTCCTTCCTCATTGCATGTCCCAGGAACTTCATTTGTCTTTTCCTGATATTAATTTCCTTTTTGTTTCCATCCTTTACAAAACCTCATCATTCCGAAATATAACCCCAGAAAAAGACAAAACACCCATATCCCCGCCTCTAGTAACCATGTCCACACAAACATATATATGCAGAAAAGTTGAGTATCATCTACCATGGATTCAATTGTGAAAGCAGAATAACATATATCATTTTTATTACTTTAAAATACAAGAAAATTAAATTTCGCCATGTATTAAATGGTATCTCATTGATACTAATAATAAAAAATGAATCTCAATTAATTTCCAATAAGACTGTCTTGTTTCCAGGTTTCCGTTTCAGAAAACCTATTTAATGTCAAAAGATCTTCGAAAAATGCTGACATCTTTTGTATGACATTTACTTGCATATTTCAATTAATACATCTGACGCAATTTCCAATAAAACATGATTTATTTTTACAATTTACGAAAAGAAAACATCATACACACGTATTTTCAAAGATAAATGAACAAAAAACGTTAAATTCTCAAGAGTTCTTGATGCTTGTATATTCACTTTGAGTGTGTTTAATATTCTGATTTTGTCAAATTCATTGACGCCATCAGTTTTGCATAGCCCTCCTTGTCTGGAATTGTAGAATTTTCCGGTAGAGTTAAGTGAAAACTCTGTGCATCTTGGCCACAGGTGACTGAATGATAAGTGTCATAATCGTTTGTTGGAATCCCGTAATATATATAAAAGTCACACATTTGATCATTGTGCCCGAACCTGTTGAAAAATAAAATAAAATAAAATAAAATAAAAATAATACTGAATAAAAAAAATGTGTATAAACATGCAACGCCCATATTTTCAACCGACCGACCAATGATTATCCCATATTGAATTTTTTGATCTCGTCGTAGTCCACCGAAAGCTGGGAAGTTGCCCGCTGCACGTTCACAAGGTAACAAGATGAAGGATAAACACCACGTCGAGAAAAAAGAACTCGAACCTTATTTCCCATATTATAAAATATCCTGCTCTCTGTTATTCTCATCTTTATTCTTACATTCACATCGTTTCGGCCATTAAACAACTCGACAAGTAAGAACTTGGGCCGGAATTTAGATGAATTATCAGAACGTAATGGATATTGGCTCGGAATGAGAAATCAGAGGAACGAGTTCGAATTCCAGTTGGTCAGGTACTTTTACTTACGAACAAATACCTTTGGGTCAGGTAAGACCCCAAAGCAGGACAATTAGACCACCGCATGAACTCTTGCAGGGGTCCAACGTAGAACGGAGCTGAGCATTCGACAGAAGGCAGGAGTGAAGGGCATCATCGGGACCGCCAAGAAGGGTAAAAATAGACCAGCTCTCTTCTCAGAAACAAAAGGTGGACTATTAGGGTGACAGGGTGGACACTAAAACAATTGAGGGTAGCTAAAGGAGAGATGGCGCGACATTCCGATCCTATATCTCTGTCCCCACACTATGACCAATTAGAAACAGAGACAGGAAGTGGCGGATATCAATCGGGGTGCGGGGTCATCCAACAGGAGGGGATAGTCCCTGGATTTGGAATTAAATTAGTCGTTTCTTTATTCTATGAGTTTACTTACCAGAATTTTACTTTCTTGTCGGTAGGGTTTGTTAGAGTACAACGCATAGCCTGAAAAAAAAAATCGATAATTTTAGTTATTTTATACAAATTCCAGAGATGAAGAACAGGATAGATAGATAGATAGATAGATAGATAGATAGATAGATAGATAGATAGATGAGAAACGGAATTGTAAATTTTCTAAACAGCGCTCAGATGTGGCACAAAGTCGAAAATATGGAGGACCAAGTGAGAATCGAACTAACTACTCAGTTGTAATGATTGTAATGATATATATATATATATATATATATATATATATATATATATTTTATGTTTTAGAACATGTACATAATTTCTTCTATATATGTACTCTTCCCTACAATCATATGGTTGTTTCAGTGTTTGGATTTAAACACCTCTTCGGGGGAAATAAAGGTTTGGATTCATTCTCTGTTTATATTTGGTTCGTTGTTGTCGTGGGGGTTGGTTGGGGTTATTGGTAATTAAGCGAATGTCTCGTTTCGATCGTTAGACTTTTGAGGAATTTGGTGTGTAAGTGTGAAATTGTTGATTAATGGTATTATCTGTTGGAATGTATGTTTTATCTTTTTATCGGTTGGGTATATCATTTTGGTTAGGATTTCTAAGAGGGCACTGTTGAGTGGTCATTTTTATGGTTGGCTATCGTTTAATTGGTTATGTCTGCTGTTAGTGGACCTAATTCATGTATTTACTTTGATCCTGTGTCTAGGTTTTCATAGAGGTGATAGGGGTGGGGTGTTTTTTCTTTCCAATTTAGATTTTTTCGGTATGGAATATTTTTTTATTTTATAGGGTTCTTTAAAAAAAAACACATATATATATATATATATATATATATATATATACACACACATATACCCATCTTCTCTTTCTTCCATCTTTTTTTCTTTCTTTTCCCCCAACCAACCCCCACAACAACAACGAACCAAATATAAACAGAGAATGATTCCAAACCTTTATTTCTCCCGAAGAAGTGTTTAAATCGAAACACTGAAACAGCCATATGATTGTAGGGAAGAGGACATATATAGAAGAAATTATGTACATGTTCTAAAACATAATTTATAATAAATGTTCACTGCTCTATACATCATATATCGAGCACTGTTTAAATTAATGTTTTGGACGGAAAAAAAATTTCTATTTTCTCTCCTCATTCTATACTCACTCGGATATATATATATATATATATATATATATATAGAGAGAGAGAGAGAGAGAGATAGATAGATAGATAGATAGATAGATAGATAGAAAATGACATATATATATATATATATATATATATATATATATAATTTTGCTTTGATTTTTGTTTTTGTGGCTAATTTTGAAAAAGTTTCATGGTTATTTGAACGAGTGTTCTTTATCTTTTTTCAAAGAAATTTCTTTGACCGGACTTTAACTAAGTTAAAACTTAGTGAACTCACCGCCGTTACCTTTTTTTTCTCCTTCTTCAACTGGAGTAGATAGTGTAAACTATCGCCCGGTTCACACTCCACCCACGTCTATTGAACAGGTGAAGATGCTCATCCCTTGTTCCCTGTTTAGGATGTGGTTTCCGGCTTTTTCTTTTCCAGTTTTTTCACTTTTCTTTTTTTTTTTTAACTGGAGTAGATAGACTAAACTATCGCCCGGTTCACACTCCACCCACGTCTATTAAACAGGTGAAGATGCTCATCCCTTGTTCCCTGTTTAGGATGTGGTTTCCAGCTTTCTCTCTTCTAATCTTTTCACTCTTACGTAGCCCCCTGCACATCAGTGGCGTTACCGCCTTGCTCGGGGTGATATGATTAAATATATATATATATATATAGATAGATAGATAGATAGATAGATAGATAGAAACAAAATGACATATATATATATATATATATATATATATATATATATATATTGATAAATAGATAGATATGAAACAAATTGACATATAGATAGATAGATAGATAGATAGATAGATAGATAGATAGATAGATATAAACAAAATGTCATATATATGACATATATCTATATATATATGTGTGTGTGTGTGCGTGTGTGTATGTGTGTGTGTGTTTAGATAGATATATATATAAACAAAATGACATAGATAGATAGATAGATAGATAGATAGATAGATAGATAGATACTACACTAATCCGATTTGATATTTGAAATTTTTCTCCGTCCATCACCGAGAATTCGCTAATGTCTGCCATAAATTCAACAAGAAATTCCTGCCCTATTTGTGATGCCCCTTTAGTTCGGCGTTGATCATGGCCTCCACATCTTCCTATCCCTTGTAGCTTTTAATATCCTTTCTTGTGTTACGCCTTCCAACACAACTCCATGTCACCCGTTGCTTTTCTCTGCCCCACCTTTCCTCTATTCGTTCCGTGGGTATCAGATTTTCCAAGCCGTTTTTCTCATACATACACCAGAAACTTGAGCTCTCTTTTCCTGATGTTAAATACCACTAAATCTGTCAGTTTAGTGCCATATTGCCACCAAGGCTATAAAACCCAACCTATCCTGTTATTTAACCCACAGCTGGAGGGAGAAGAGATGGATTAATACCTTTACCAACGGTATTTGCTAGTAAGTCAATTCAAAGAATTCAACAGGAATTCGAAATCGGCTCTCTGATTTCTCGTTCCGAGCCGATATCCACTGCACCACAACGCACACGATATAAATATCATAAAACAGGAACAAAAACCTATATTATTTCATAATGATTGCCTGTGCACCAAATAACGTAACCCAGAATTTAATATTGTTATGAGAGCGTATGATTCAGCGGAGACATGCAAAACCGATGGAATCTAGAGTCCGCTGTCTCTAATGCCGACTATCTTCTTCTTCTATGTGCCCTATCCCTTCGGGACGTAGGAGATCATGGCTTTCCACGTTTCCCTATCCCTGGTGGCTCGAAGCACGCCTTCTCCTGTTACATCATGCAATCCTCGTTCCGTCATCCACATGATTAGGTCCTTCATATATGTTATCCGTTGCTTTCCACTGTCTCTTTTTCCCTCTATCAGGCCTGTTAGTATCAGATTCTCCAAGTTCCTGGAACACGCAATGAGGAAGGATCCTCATTGCGTGTTCCAGGAACTTCAGCTGTCTCTTCCTGATGCTCAGTATTAATTTCCTTTTCGTTTCCATCCTTTCCAAAACCTCATCATTGCTCACATGCTCGATCCATGATATTCGCTGCATCCTTCTGTAGAACCAAATTTCAGTTACTACAAGTTTTTCCTTCATCTTTGATGATATTGTCAAGCATTTACTGCCATATTGAAAGACGGACAGCACGTAGCAATCCAGTACTCTCTTCCTTGTTTCTAATGAACTTGTTCTGTCTCTTCCTGATGCTCAGTATTAATTTCCTTTTTGTTTCCATCATTTCCAAGGCCTCATCATTGCTCACATGCTCAATCCATGATATTCGCGGCATCCTTCTGTAGAACCAAATTTCAGTTACTACAAGTTTTTCCTTCATCTTTGATGATATTGTCAAGCATTTACTGCCATATTGAAAGACGGACAGCACGTAGCAATCCAGTACTCTCTTCCTTGTTTCTAGTGAACTTGTCCTGTTTCTTAATACCTTACTCAACTTCTGAAATGCTTCATTCGCCATGCCAATTCACCTTACATTAAAGACAGCGGACTCTATAGAGACGATTGTGTTACTTACATTATCTGCCAACACCAGCAACAAGGAAATATTTGATAATAATAGAATTAAACATATAAAAGCTTTAGCAAACATAATGTAAATTTAGAGCATTTAGAAAAAAAATACAACAACAATGAAAGTTAAAATAAACTGAAACCCCGTAACCGTAACATTATACAGTTTAATCCACCATTCAATAGTCATGTTCTAACGAATATGAGAGGAATTTTCATAAAATTAATTCATAAGCTCTTTAACCATTCAGTCAGTTAAGTGCCATACGCGAAACACACTTGGGTGATCATGTCTTAAAAGAGACATGAATGATTGGGCAGAAGATTATCCCGCAGTAGGTTGCCATTACTTTCTGCGGTAGTCTAGTTGCCAATCGACGCTATAGAACCCAATCTGTCCTGCTATTTAGCCCATAGCTGAAGGAAGATGAGATAGATTATGTTACATTATTATATTAAGTATAATTAGTGGGGGATCAGGTTATTACTTCATAACAATAGAAAACCGATACCCCACTTTAAGTTCAGTGGAAGTTTTAATTAAGTTTCTAACTATTATATTCAGTCAGTCAGTTAAGTGCCATATGTGATACACGCTTTGGGCGATCATGTCTCGAAAGTGACATGTCTGACTGGGCAGAAGATTATTCCGCAGTAGGTTGCCATTATTTTCTGAGGTAGACTCGTTGCCGACCAAGGCTATAGAACCCGATCTGTCCTGCTGTTTAACCCACAGTGGAGGGAGAAGCGTAAGTGAATGCAAAGAATTCAACTAGAAATCGAACTCGGGTCACCGATTGCTCTTTCTGATCTGATCTCCACTACATCATAACGAACAGCACCTTCCGTCTGCACAGGCTAGGCTGATGTATTTTTAAATACCGAGCCTCCAGAACACGAAGGTGATATGCCGAGCGGGAGTTGTGCAGAAGAGAAAGCCATGCATCTTCATACCAAGAAGCACAGCCGTGATTGTCGAGCAGATGTTGTCCCAAGGCCAACTTGGATTACCCGAATGTATATTTTGCAGGGACATGCTGCACCGCTCTTGATTTTAACCTACGCTATCACACCCTGATTGAGCACTCTGGAAGAATGGTAGACTTTGAAAAAAAACAGTGGCTACTGAAGCATCTACGCATCGTTCATTCAGTAATGAATTTTAACAGTCTCAGCTACTGGCGTATGTTTACATTGTATATCGCATGCTAAAAGTCTAGCTTCTTCTACCGAGCACCCATAGCTCAGAAGTAGAATCACCGACTAATGTCACTTCGATCGAGTTTTAATCCTGGCTAAAAGCAATCGGATGTCCAACCATACTGATGAGCTGTGATGCAGCGAAACAGATCTGTCTGCAGATGACTATTTACGCTTTCACACCCTGATTGAGCACTCTGGAAGAATGGTAGACTTTGAAAAAAACAGTGGCTACTGAAGCATCTACGCATCGTTCATTCAGTAATGAATTTTAACAGTCTCAGCTACTGGCGTATGTTTACATTGTATATCGCATGCTAAAAGTCTAGCTTCTTCTACCGAGCACCCATAGCTCAGAAGTAGAATCACCGACTAATGTCACTTCGATCGAGTTTTAATCCTGGCTAAAAGCAATCGGATGTCCAACCATACTGATGAGCTGTGATACAGCGAAACAGATCTGTCTGCAGATGACTATTTACGCTTTCACACCCTGATTGAGCACTCTGGAAGAATGGTAGACTTTGAAAAAAACAGTGGCTACTGAAGCATCTACGCATCGTTCATTCAGTAATGAATTTTAACAGTCTCAGCTACTGGCGTATGTTTACATTGTATATCGCATGCTAAAAGTCTAGCTTCTTCTACCGAGCACCCATAGCTCAGAAGTAGAATCACCGACTAATGTCACTTCGATCGAGTTTTAATCCTGGCTAAAAGCAATCGGATGTCCAACCATACTGATGAGCTGTGATACAGCGAAACAGATCTGTCTGCAGATGACTATTTACGCTTTCACACCCTGATTGAGCACTCTGGAAGAATGGTAGACTTTGAAAAAAACAGTGGCTACTGAAGCATCTACGCATCGTTCATTCAGTAATGAATTTTAACAGTCTCAGCTACTGGCGTATGTTTACATTGTATATCGCATGCTAAAAGTCTAGCTTCTTCTACCGAGCACCCATAGCTCAGAAGTAGAATCACCGACTAATGTCACTTCGATCGAGTTTTAATCCTGGCTAAAAGCAATCGGATGTCCAACCATACTGATGAGCTGTGATACAGCGAAACAGATCTGTCTGCAGATGACTATTTACGCTTTCACACCCTGATTGAGCACTCTGGAAGAATGGTAGACTTTGAAAAAACATTAGCTACTCTAGCATCTGCGCATTGTTCATTCAATAATGAATTAGAATATTCTCATTACTGGCATATGAATACATGGTATATCACATGCTAAATGTCTGGCTTCTTCTACCCATAGCTTAAAGGTAGAATCACCGTCTGACGTCAATTTGGTCAAGTGTCAATCCTGGCTAAAAGCAGTCGGATGTCCAACGATACTGATTAACTGTGATATAGCAAAACAGATCTGTTTGCAGATGACTATATATATATATATATATATATATTCTGGCATACACCCGTCCAACAGACAATCACTATTTGTTTTATACACCTGTGCCTAAAATGTGATCAATGGCAAATGATACTTAGTGCTACAAAGGGCACAAAATTGTGAAGAGCTATGATCGTCCACGTTCTGAATGGACACAGAACATAGAAGAAGAAGAAGAAGAAGCATTGCATTTGATTTTAGCAATATAATATGTGTTCATGCCTTATTAAATTAAATGTCGCGTCGAGCAAAAGAAAAGCGGAAGAGGAAGAAAGAGAAATATTAGAAACATTTTCGCATTTCAGAAACTACGTACCACAATGTCCCCTTTTTCCAATACCAGATTTCGGTCAGAAATGTCTATAGTAACCTGAAACAAAAGGAAAAAAGAAATTAAATTCAAAGTATTTATTTATCAGTTTGGATTACTCGAGTGGCAATTAGGTCTCATCAATTCAAATTTGAATTTGCAAGGTGTTATTAAGAGTAAAAGAAACTGATACTTGACTTTTCTCGTTTGTTGAACTCTCTTGAGATCTCGAGCTTTCCAGTTAACTTTGACCCTCAAAAAATTTAATGCAATGTCAATCATTATCTCTTCTTTAATAATGTTTGTCTTTTTCTCATATTCTGTCACGTTCATTTGTGTCACATTTTTGTTTTCCCAAAAATAAATATTGCTTTCCTCTCTGGTACGTAGACTTTATAAATTTAAGTGCAGTACTAGATTGGCGGCAAGGTCTCATTTTTTAAGAATTGGATTGGTTAGATGTAATCGTAAGTTCTACGCTAACAGTTTCATCTCTTTGCCTTTCTTGCTTATCGGTCCTCACCTAGCATTTCGGTTGAAGCCACTTTACTAACACCATAAGGTAGCTCGCCAGTGCCTTTCCTACGAATATTTTATGGTAATTGTTCTGATGAACTTTCTTATATAGTACATAGACTTTATGAACTTAAATGCAGAACTCGATTGGCAACTAGGTCTCATCTATTCACAGGTGAATTTACTTGGTCCTATTAAAAGTAAAAGAAATTGATATTTAACTCTTCTGAAAGGTGGATATCATTCTGCGAAACTCCGAGTTAAATAGCATAGGTAAATATTCAGTTTTACTTATTATTATTAGATAGACAGACAGACAGACAGATAGATAGATAGGCAGACAGACAGACAGATAGATAGATAGATAGGCAGACCGACAGACAGATAGATAGATAGGCAGACCGACAGACAGATAGATAGATAGGCAGACCGACAGACAGATAGATAGATAGACAGACCGACAGACAGATAGATAGATAGGCAGACCGACAGACAGATAGATAGATAGGCAGACAGACAGACAGATAGATAGATAGGCAGACCGACAGACAGATAGATAGATAGACAGACAGACAGATAGATAGATAGACAGACAGACAGATAGATAGATAGACAGACAGACAGATAGATAGATAGGCAGACCGACAGACAGATAGATAGATAGGCAGACAGACAGACAGATAGATAGATAGGCAGACCGACAGACAGATAGATAGATAGGCAGACCGACAGACAGATAGATAGATAGACAGACAGACAGATAGATAGATAGACAGACAGACAGATAGATAGATAGATAAATAGACCGACAGACAGATAGATAGATGGACAGACCGACAGACAGACAGATAGATAGATAGGCAGACCGACAGACAGATAGATAGATAGGCAGACCGACAGACAGATAGATAGATAGGCAGACCGACAGACAGATAGATAGACAGACAGACAGATAGATAGATAGGCAGACCGACAGACAGATAGATAGATAGGCAGACCGACAGACAGATAGATAGATAGACAGACCGACAGACAGATAGATAGATGGACAGACAGACAGATAGATAGATAGGCAGACCGACAGACAGATAGATAGATAGGCAGACCGACAGACAGATAGATAGATAGGCAGACAGACAGATAGATAGATAGACAGACCGACCGACAGATGGATAGACAGACCGATAGATAGATAGATAGATAGATAGATAGATAGATAGATAGACAGACCGACAGATAGATAGATAGATAGATAGATAGATAGATAGATAGATAGATATAAACAGACTGAGGTAGATAGATAGATAGATATAAACAGACTGAGATAGATAGATAGATAGATAGATAGATAGATAGATAGAAACAGACTGAGATAGATAGATAGATAGATAGATAGATATAAACAGACTGAGATAGATAGATAGATAGATAGATAGATAGATAGATAGATAGATAGATAGATAGATAGATAGATAGATAGATAGATAGATAGATAGATAGATAGATATAAACAGACTGAGATAGATAGATAGATAGATAGATAGATAGATAGATAGATATAAACAGACTGAGATAGATAGATAGATAGATAGATAGATAGATAGATAGATATAAACAGACTGAGATAGATAGATAGATAGATAGATAGATAGATAGATAGATAGATAGATATAAACAGACTGAGATAGATAGATAGATAGATAGATAGATAGATAGATAGATAGATAGATAGATATAAACAGACTGAGATAGATAGATAGATAGATAGATAGATAGATAGATAGATAGATAGATATAAACAGACTGAGATAGATAGATAGATAGATAGATAGATAGATAGATAGATAGATAGATAGATAGATAAAAAATACCTCAGGATATACAGGGTCAGCTCTCACCAATTCATAAAATGTACCATTCCTGTTGATGTAACCAGAAATTGCGGTAGCTACAAAAAAAAAGTATCAAAAATATGAATGCATGCCATAGGTAGGTAGGTAGATAGGTAGGTAGTTAGGCAGGTAGAAAAAAAACAACGGAATATAATCTGATAGTCTTAGAGAATAAAACTATCAAGGAAGTTCATATTTCATTGAATATTAACAGAAATATAATTCGAAATCAAGGGATTTATTGAATATTAATAACTCATTTTAAAATCTTTAAAAGACAAAGAGATTTCAAATAATTAATTAGGTATTAAAAATACATTTTAATATCTTAGAAAAACGAAGATATTTCAAATAATTCATTAAATATTAAAAACTCATTTTGATATCTTAGAAAGACGGAGATATTTAAAATAATTTATTGAATATGAAAATCTTATAAAGACGAAGACATTTCAAATAATTTCTTGAATATTAAAAACATATTTTAACATTTAAGAAAAACGAAGACATTTCAAATAATTTATTGAATATTAAAAACTCATTTTAGTATCTTAGAAAGACGAAGACATTTTAAATAATTTATTGAATATTAAAAACTCATTTTAATATCTTAGACAGCCGAAGACATTTCAAATAATTCATTAAATATTAAAAACACGTTTTAATATCTTAGAAAGACGAAGACTTTTCTAATAATTAATTGAATATTAAAAGTTTATTTGTCTCATGCCAAAAACTGTCATACATGTTTTTATTTTACTTACCCATGGTGTGAGAGTGAACAAACATAGCAAAAACAGGATTTTTATCAAAAGGCCAAGGGCAAGCAGCATCTGCCGTAAAACCTGGAACAAAAAAATATGCAATTAACCACTAACAAATCCTATACCACTTAAGAAACAACATTTATCAAGCAAAAAGAATCAGTCCCATACATACATATCAAATTACTCCAAATAAATACGGAAAATCGGGAACAGCAATATAAAAACAAGAAAGCCCTGAAGAGTGGAGACATTGCAATAATATCTTTACGAGACTTTGAAGTCGGCATGCCTAAAATATCACTGCTCAGTGGGATGCAAACTTATATAATAAAAAATATATCCAGTTGTTTGGAGAAAAAATAAAATAGAATATATATAAAATTAAATTAAAAAAATATATCCAGTTGTTTTAATAAAAAAATAAAATAGAATAAATTAAAAATTAAATTAAAAAAACTATAGCCAGTTGTTTTAATAAAAAAATAAAATAGAATAAATTAAAAATTAAATTAAAAAAACTATATCCAGTTGTTTGAAGAAGAAATGAAATAGAATAAATTAAAAATTTAAATTAATATATATATCCAGTTGTTTGAAGGAAAAATTAAATAGAATAAATTAAAAATTAAATTAAAAATATATATCCAGTTGTTTGAAGAAAAAATTAAATAGAATAAATTAAAAATTAAATTTAAAATATATATCCAGTTGTTTGAAGAAAAAATTAAATAGAATAAATTAAAAATTAAATTAATATATATTTCCAGTTGTTTGAAGAAGAAATTAAATAGAATAAATTAAAAATTAAATTAGAAATATATATCCAGTTGTTTGAAGAAAAAATTAAATAGAATAAATTAAAAATTAAATTAATATATATATCCAGTTTTTTGAAGAAAAAATTAAATAGAACAAATTAAAAATTAAATTAATATATATATGTAGTTGTTTGAAGAAAAAATACAATAGAATAAATTAAAAATTAAATTAAAAAGATATAACCAGTCGTTTGGAGAAAAAATTAAACAGAATAAATAAAAAATTAAATTAAAAAAATATAACCAGTTGTTTGAAGAAAAAATTAAATAGAATAAATAAAAAGTTAAATTAAAGAAATTGCTTTTACTAAAGCGAAATATTTATTTGTGCATGATAAAATTATTGTTTCTTAAGAAGTGTAAAAATGTTCAATTATACACGTTATAAAAAAAAGAAAAAAATCAACCCAACACAGTAAAAACAGGTCAACCCAAACTGAGGTCAACTCAATATAAAGCAATTGAGCAGGCATGCCCTTAAGCTTGCTAAAAAGAATCCATCACAATATTAATCGATTAACCACCAACAAATACTAGACCACTTAAGAAACATTCATCAGTCAAAAAGAATCACACACAAAAAATATCAAATTACATCAAGCTTAATATTAATAAAAAAAAATCTTAAAACAAAAGCAGAAAAAGTAAAAAGCACCGAAAAGGGAATATATTACCACAAGCGAGATATTTATTAAATAGAATAAATAAAAATTTAAATTAAAGAAATTGCTTTTACTAAAGCGAAATATTTATTTGTGCATGATAAAATTATTACCTACCTGTTGTGTTGGCTGGGATGTAACCGAGATTTCCATAAGCCGCCATGGCAGAATAATATTTAGGCCTGAAAAGAAACGGATGCAAACATGTTTAATTTTTTAACATACAACGAAGAAAAAATTAAAGAAAATAAATAAAAAATTAAATTTAAAATATATCCAGTTGTTTGAAGAAAAAATTAAATAGAATAAATTAAAAATTAAATTAAAAATATATATCCAGTTGTTTGAAGAAAAAATTAAATAGAATAAATTAAAAATTAAATTAATATATACATCGAGTTGTTTGGAGAAAAAATTAAATAGAATAAATAAAAAATTAAATTAATATATATATCCAGTTGTTTGAAGAAAAAATTAAATAGAATAAATAAAAAATTAAATTAAAAAATATATCCAGTTGTTTGAAGAAAAAATTAAATAGAATAAATTAAAAATTAAATTAAAAAATATATCCAGTTGTTTGAAGAAAAAATTAAATAGAATAAATTAAAAATTAAATTAAAAAATATATCGAGTTGTTTGAAGAAAAAATTAAATAGAATAAATAAAAAATTAAATTAAAAATATATCCAGTTGTTTGAAGAAAAAATTAAATAGAATAAATTAAAAATTAAATTAAAAATATATCCAGTTGTTTGAAGAAAAAATTAAATAGAATAAATTAAAAATTAAATTAATATATATATCCAGTTGTTTGAAGAAAAAATTAAATAGAAAAAATTAAAAATTAAATTAAAAATATATATCCAGTTGTTTGAAGAAAAAATTAAATAGAATAAATTAAAAATTAAATTAATATATATATCGAGTTGTTTGAAGAAAAAATTAAATAGAATAAATAAAAAATTAAATTAAAAATATATATCCAGTTGTTTGAAGAAAAAATTAAATAGAATAAATTAAAAATTAAATTAATATATATTTCCAGTTGTTTGAAGAAGAAATTAAATAGAATAAATTAAAAATTAAATTAGAAATATATATCCAGTTGTTTGAAGAAAAGATTAAATAGAATAAATTAAAAATTAAATTAGAAATATATATCCCGTTATTTGAAGAAAAAATTAAATAGAATAAATTAAAAATTAAATTAAAAAATATATCCAGTTGTTTGAAGAAAAAATTAAATAGAATAAATTAAAAATTAAATTAAAAAATATATCCAGTTGTTTGAAGAAAAAATTAAATAGAATAAATTAAAAATTAAATTAAAAAATATATCGAGTTGTTTGAAGAAAAAATTAAATAGAATAAATAAAAAATTAAATTAAAAATATATCCAGTTGTTTGAAGAAAAAATTAAATAGAATAAATTAAAAATTAAATTAAAAATATATCCAGTTGTTTGAAGAAAAAATTAAATAGAATAAATTAAAAATTAAATTAATATATATATCCAGTTGTTTGAAGAAAAAATTAAATAGAAAAAATTAAAAATTAAATTAAAAATATATATCCAGTTGTTTGAAGAAAAAATTAAATAGAATAAATTAAAAATTAAATTAATATATATATCGAGTTGTTTGAAGAAAAAATTAAATAGAATAAATAAAAAATTAAATTAAAAATATATATCCAGTTGTTTGAAGAAAAAATTAAATAGAATAAATTAAAAATTAAATTAATATATATTTCCAGTTGTTTGAAGAAGAAATTAAATAGAATAAATTAAAAATTAAATTAGAAATATATATCCAGTTGTTTGAAGAAAAGATTAAATAGAATAAATTAAAAATTAAATTAGAAATATATATCCCGTTATTTGAAGAAAAAATTAAATAGAATAAATTAAAAATTAAATTAAAAAATATATCCAGTTGTTTGAAGAAAAAATTAAAGAAAATAAATAATAATATTTAGGCCTGAAAAGAACCAAATGCAAACATTTATAGAATATATGCCCTTTTTTTTTAACATACAACGTGTGCACATGCGATAACCTGTCCTCATCGGCCACCGACCATGGGTGATGTCACAGTTTCAGTGATTATGGCCGGACCGTCAACCCTGGCACCACCAGCAGCATTTCCCACCAGGCAGAGTAAGAAGATAAACTTGCTAATCGTTCCTCTTTGCAAATTCTCGTAATGAAGAAAACAAAACATCGCATTCGACTGTCTCTGTTTAATGTGAGATCACTATTTTTATATGCCCTTTTCTTTCAGGAAGTTGTCAGCCATGGCTCTCCACAGATTCCCTTTCTTTGTTATCTCTGAGTTAACATGAATTCATCGTAAAACAGTGCAGTGTGTTCTTCATGATTTCTCTATGCTTCTGAATTCAAATTAATCCTTCTCCTAGACGAGCTGCTATTCAAGGCTAGGGAGACCAGTCTACCCAACTACTACTATACCCATAGCTGATGGCAGATAGGTTCAGGACTTTCCCAAAGTCGTTAGTGCGCAAGTAAACCTAAAAACCCGATCAGAATTCGAACACGGATCACCGATTCCATTTTCTGCGCAAATGATGGTTTTGTTACTCATAGATTTACATTATAATTAATTGAAAATGTTGATTATACTAAGGTATAGAGATTTTTCATTGTTTATTCTTATCATTTAATTATGAAGGAAAAAAAGCAAGGCTGCAAATAGCATTTCAAACCTAGGATTATCTCTTTTTGACACTCGTCAATTTATACATATATAAAATTATTTTAAAAGCAATGCCCTGATTAGATGGGAAATTGCTTTATACTATACGTTAAAGAATTTTAACAGTATTGCACTAACATAAATTGCGCTACGTATTTCAGTTTTTACTCTTTCATTAAAAAACACTCATACAAAAATTGGATAATTATAAAGATTTCTCCTCCTCAGAAAGTTAAAAGAAAACGTTAAAAGCATAAAAATGATAACGATTTTACCTTCAACTACTTTATCGTCCTTTATTTTACTAAACGCATTGTGACAGCCCTCAAGACCTAACCATACCCATAACGATTTTAGTACAACACTTCTTCATATCAAAGAATTTTTTAAATACTTTAAAGAAGATTGTGTTGCACTAATTTTCCAAATAAGAGAATGAGCCGACTTACTTTTCGTCTGTGATGTTTAGCCTCAGTCCTGTTGCAAAGAACTCCGGCGTTGATTCCACTGAAATGAAAGATTGAAACTTTTACCAAAAAATAATACTTACGAGTGGTACACGTTCTACGATTCACACTTAGAGTAAAAACGAAAAGCGGTGTCATTGGAAAAAACGTCCTTTTGGTTAGTCTTTTTTTTACGGCACGAAAGTCCAAGTTTGTCCAATTTTTTCTGCTGATGTTGGATTAAACAAAAACATGTATCTGGTTAGGGAACCAGGACATCTATTTCTTTCATAAGGAATTACAGGAAATGATGGCATTTTACCGGAGAGACTTTAATATAAATGATTTGAAAAGACTGGCGAAAAGTGTCTCACAAGCTGTTACACTTTCCATTTGAGTGCTAAAAAACGGATCTAAAATTTTATAGATTAAAGCTGGCTTGAAAGTACAGAGCCAATAGCGAGTTCGACAAGCGAATATTGTGAAAAAAGAGACTATTAGCATAGAATTTACGGCTACATCTATCCAGCTCAACTGTAAATTGATGAGATTCCGACGCCAGTCTAGTACTGTGCTTAAACAGCAAAAGTTTCGAAACCATAGCGAAGAGCTCATTGGTACAATTGACATGAAAGTATTTATAGAAAAGGCACAGGAAGGCAACCTTCAGTCAGTTAAGCGCCATAGGATATAAACGTTGGGTGATCATGTCTCTTTCGAGACATGACTGACTGGGCAAAAGATTATCCCGCAGTAAGTTGCCATTACTTTCTGCGGTAAACTGGTTGCCGACCAAGGCTATAGAACCCAATCTGTCCTGTTATTTGACTCATAGCTAGAGGGGGAAAAGATGTATTATATTATTAAGTAGTAATTAGTGGGGGATCAGATAATTACTTCATAACAATAAAAAACTGATCCTCCACTTTCTGCCCAGTATAAACCTTAATCATGCTTCCAACTGTTACATTCAATCAGTCAGTTAAGTGCCATACGTGATACATGCGTTGGGCGATCATGTCTCGAAAGAGTCATGACTGACTGAGCAGAAGATTATCCCGCAGTAGGTTGCCATTACTTTCTGCGTGAGACTGCGTAAGACTGGTTGCCAGCCAAGAAACAAGAAGTCGGATGAGAGAGTTACAGGTGAGAAGTATGAGAAAAGAAAACCGTTAGCGTAGAACTTTACATCTAATTTTAAAAGAGTGAGACCTTGCCGCCAATCTAGTACTGCGCTTAAATTCATACAATAGCGTAAGGTTCATCAAAACAATTACTATGAATATATTTGTGTAAAAGTCACATAGAAGCAACTATACGGCCATGGGAAAGTGACTATGGCCGTGATGCCAGGTCAGGACCAATAACATTGCGTATTCTTCTTTGTACTTTATCAGCCATGATGAGTAAAGGCAAAAAGGTTTCTCTCAGATTATTAAAAGGGAGCAGTTTAGTTTTGGAGGCGTTAAAATTAACAAGCCATTACTTGCTCCAGTTAACAATTTTCTGTATATTTCATTGATTACATGTTAAGAGTAAAGAAAAAACAGACACTTACGAATCATTCCGACGGGGGCGTGGATTTGAACAATAATGTAGCCATCTTTCTTGCCAGTTGACATAGCCAAACCTAAAACCACAATGTTTATAAACAATTTTAAAAGGTTATCAAGAAATAGAAATGTAAAAATATCTTGATAAAATAGTGTCTTTTAAACGCATTTTCTATAAAGAAATTATTTCTAATTCGGAATGACCTGCATTGTTGCGACAAATGTCTATTAGGTCGGAAACGAAAGTTCAAATTGTTTTATAAGTGAACCTCACAGACAACTGTTCATAGTCATGTATGTTCGCTTGTGAAAGAGTATTTCTTTCAGGAAAGGAGATATTTGAAAAAACCTGGGGCGCTGATTTATATTTTGACGCTATCGAATCTTACCATATGTATTACGGAAAGTTCCGGAGATTAACGAAATGCAATTAACAACCGGCATATTTAATTTATTTGTTTGAACATTATTTTTAATCGGTACTCGTATTTGAGCAGGTATATATATATATATACTCTTTACTTAAAAGCAGAATATCTGCTCAAATACGAGTACCGATTAAAAATAATGTTCAAACAAATAAATTAAATATGCCGGTTGTTAAAATATATATATACTCCGGATCAAAAATTTAAGACCACTTAAAAATCTTTAAAAAGAAATTTTTTTTATGGATATATTTTAAACTCCTCCCACTTAAGGTTACCAAGACTACAATCTAAAAGGTTATGGAAACAAAAAGCTACATTCCAAACATTTTATTTAGAAATTTACATTTTCATAAAATGAGGCGATTTACACATGATCAAAATTATAAGACCAGGGGTATAAATTGTTAGATCTGCCACCCTTTATTAACTACCTGATGAGACATTGCTCTTTCAATGTGGAAAGAAAATGTAAAATTATGTAGTACTTTGTAATTTGTACATGTTCTAAAGTAAAACTTTAATATATATATATATATATATATATATATATATTAATGCAGGTTTCATTGAATAATATAGACAAGTTTTGTCTATTGATTTTGTGTCGGATCCGTTCATACCGTCTGATATACTTGATGGTGATATCGTTGAGAGACAACTAAAAATCACAGTAATTGTTGAATTTTTTTATCGGGTCTAAGATTTCGGCTCACATAAGCCATTATCAAAGAGTAAATATTAACACACATTAAACATAGAACATTTAAGTTATTAACAATAAAGAGAATTGAATTGAAAATATAAGTCCATCCCTACCGTGGCGGAGGGCCGAAGACAGTGACAAAATAGTGCATATATATATATATATATATATAAAAACGTAAATACGTTATAATATCATACCAAAAGTAGCTATTTTGTTTCGACATTACTTGTGTGCTTAATATTGAGCACTTTTTTTAAGAATAGTGTTTCTTTGGATACGGAATATTGTTCCATCCATACCAGATGAATACCCAACATCCAGTAATAATGAGCTGTGATACAGCGAAACAGATCTGTCTGCGGATGACTTTATATATATATATATATATATATATATATTGTTTATTGTCATCCACAGACAGATCTGTTTCGCCGTATCACAGCTCATCAGTACGGTTAGACTCTAATTGCTTTTTCACCCAGGACTGAAACCCGACCGAAATGGCGTCAGTCGGCGACTCTACCCCTAGGCTATGGGCGTTCGGTGGAAGTAGGCAGACTTTTTAGCGCATATATATATATATATATATATATATATATATATATATATATATATATATATATATATTTTAATTCAGATACTTCAATCCAAGGGAAAAAAGCAGGAAGGTAAATTCCAAAAAACCCGATCCTAATTAATGTTAAAAATTTATTTTAATATTAAAAAATGATACAGGAAGAGAGCTCCATGTAATAAAATATTACAGAGCAAATATATATTAAAAAAGGATTAATTCAAAGATGTTGAATGGCCATTTCGATATGAAGATCCCCACGGGGGACGACACATCACCTCAGCAACAGAAAAAACCTTTCAGAAACTGGAGAAAAATTAGTCTACTTTTCCTTTTTAAATAGATTGCAAAGAAATTAAAAAATAAATAATAAAATAAAATAAAAATAAAAATAAAGGGAAAGAAAAAGAAAAAGAAAAAGAAAACGAAAAAGAAAAAGAAAAAGATAGAATAAAATCAAATAAATAAGAAAAGAAAAAAAATTGACATCGTCTGGGTTCGCAAAAAAAAGGGAGAATGTAACTAAAAATTAACAGACAGCCGTGTTAAATCGACGTAAGTTTAAGCAACACGGAAAAAAGGTGGTAAGAGAGATAAAAGAAGGAAGGGAGGGAAAAAGAAAGAAACTAAAGAAAAAAATAAAAAAATAAAAAAATAAATTTTTTTAAAATATTACAGACGTTGGACAAATTCAAAAACCTAATTTCCCCAAGACGTTGAAGTATTAGAAAAAGGCCTTTACTTAAAAAGGCATAATTATTAATAAAAGAGAATAAAAAGATATAGGATTTAAAATAAAATTATTTTTAAAAAAATTAGGTCATTTGAAATTAAACTAAATAAAGACAACACTAGGTAAAAAAAAAAAAAAAAAATTAATTACAATTATTATATACATACCTATAGAAATACACACATACATACATATATATACACACACAATTCTACGAATAAGAATACATATATACATACACATACACACACATACATTCAATTTATTACACACTTATATACATATACATGCGCATACACACATATATATGGGTGTACACACCTATATACAAAAAATTCATATACACATAATATACATGTGTACACATACATGCACACATATACACACACACACACACATCCTTTGTTATAATTTTTATCACTAAGTCTGCTTTTAAAACGAAAGAGTTCTTACAACTATTTTTTGGTCTGAAAGACGACACACCAGCCAAATTCTGTAGTTAAAATGCAACAGACTGACACATGAACATACATTCGTACATATTGTTTTAAAATAAAAGACTCGAACCTTCAGGCAGATACCAAGCCGGTGCATCCTTAGACATACCCCAGAGGCTTACAATCGAACCGTTGCAAGCAAGGTTTGGAGTCGGAACATTCCCTAATAAGAAAAATAATAAAACAAATTAGTAGACAATTAGGGGGGTCAATTTCATTTGTAAATTTTCTTTTAAACCATTTACCCCAAGCAAGGCAATAATGCCGCTAAGACGCAATGACCTACTGGAACTGATAGAGAATGAAAATACTTCAGTAGGAACTAGAAAATTAATTCTAAACAGGAAAATAGTCCTCTTTCAAAGACATGGGTGGAATATGAGCCGGACGATTTTTAAAAATTATCATAAACAAATCAAGAGATGAAAACTAATCATGAGGTTATTAATAACGTTTCATTCGCTTTTCTATTATCTTAATTTCAGTTGTTTTTTTTATTGCAACTGGAAGATGGTCATTCTACGTTTGTTAGCAATGGCCACCGGAATTTATTAAAAAAGATTCAATATTTCGAATCCTTTAGATTAGCCATTATTTCGTGCCTGTAAAAAACAAAGACGCAGTGTCAAAAGGGCGGTTTTTCCTTTGACACCGCTATTATTTTAACTACCTTCACTCCTCAGCGTATTGTTTTGAAAAATAATGATTAGCATTGTAATAAAACTTCAACATTTGAAAGTTAATTTATACATTTTTTTCTTTGTTATTGAGAATTCACAACAAAAAGAATAAATACTATTTAATTATTATAATGTTTATTTACGCGTATTTATTTATTGTTGGCAAAACACTGACCTAGTAAAGGTTTATAGATTTATGAATAAAAAATTGTTTTTATATTTATTTGTTTATAATAAATTTCTTATGATAAATATCGCCTTGCATTAATTTTGAGAATGTTGTAAATATAAAATTATTCTGGCAAATAATCAATCTAATAAATAGTTTAATATTTTTGTTGTACAAAAACATTAGATAGATAGATAGATAGATAGATAGATAGATAGATAATATCAGTAGACTTACTAGATAGATAGATAGATAGATAGATAGATAGATAGATAGATAGATAATATCAGTAGACTTACTAGATAGATAGATAGATAGATAGATAGATAGATAGATAGATAATATCAGTAGACTTACTAGATAGATAGATAGATAGATAGATAGATAATATCAGTAGACTTACTAGATAGATAGATAGATAGATAGATAGATAGATAATATCAGTAGACTTACTAGATAGATAGATAGATAGATAGATAGATAGATAGATAGATAGATAGATAGATAATATCAGTAGACTTACTAGATAGATAGATAGATAGATAGATAGATAATATCAGTAGACTTACTAGATAGATAGATAGATAGATAGATAGATAGATAGATAATATCAGTAGACTTACTAGATAGACAGATAGATAGATAGATAGATAATATCAGTAGACTTACTAGATAGATAGATAATATCAGTAGACTTACTAGATAGATAGATAGATAGATAGATAGATAGATAGATAGATAGATAATATCAGTAGACTTACTAGATAGATAGATAGATAGATAGATAATATCAGTAGACTTACTAGATAGATAGATAGATAGATAGATAGATAGATAGATAGATAGATAGATAATTCAGTAGACTTACTAGATAGATAGATAGATAGATAGATAGATAGATAGATAATATCAGTAGACTTACTAGATAGATAGATAGATAGATAGAACAAAGAAAATGTCTAAATTTATTTACACGTGTTTAGAGTTTATTCAAATTCGTATTATCGATTTTTGCAATAATAAACATTGCCGAGGAGGGGAGGTAGTTAAAATAATAGCGGTGTCAAGGGAAATACCTTTTTTGCGAGGACGATGGACCAAATTGATGGCATTCACACTTTGAATGTAATACTTACCAATACTTGTCATCGGAATATGGAACCTCACAATACGCAGAACTGATATGTCGAACAGTTTTCACACGATGTAATGGATAGAACAATTCTGAAAGAAAAATATTATTATTATCTTAGAGAGGAATTTAATATCTGGTTAATAACGCGTCGATAGTGGGCCACAATCTTATGTAACTTGTAGTTTACCTCTTAGTTCTCTATTCAGATTATACTTACCGTTCGTAAGAGGCCCACCTTCTGCAAAAATTGCACTGATAAATGAATTTAAATATTCTCTTAGATAGATAGATAGATAGATAGATAGATAGATAGATAGATAGATAGATAGATAGATTTTTTTTTTAAAATCATATCACCCCAAGCAAGGCGGTAATGCCACTGATGTACAGGGGGCTACATAAGAGTGAGAAGATTAGAAAAGAGAAAACCGCATCCTAAACAGGAAACAAGGGATGAGCCTCTTCACCTGTTCAATAGACGTGGGTGGGTGGAGTGTGAACCGGGCCATAGTTCAGTCGACTTACTAGATAGATAGATATATAGATAGATATGGCAAATGACTCCATTATGTTACTGTTGTAAATGGTGCAATGGATATCGACCCAGAACGAGAGATCGGGGCACCGAGTTCGAATTCCAGTTGAATTCCTTGCATTCACTTACGCAATGATACCCTTAGGAAAGGTATTATTCAGTCTCTTCCTCCAGTTATGGGTTAAATAATAGGACAGATTTGGGTTCAATAGCCTTGGCTGGCAAACAATCCACCGCAGAAAGCAATGGCAACCTACTGTGGGCAGTCATGTCTCTTTCGAGACATGATCGCCCACAGAGTGTATCACCTCTGGCACTTAACTGAATGACTGAAGATAATAGTTGAAAAAATAATTAAAACTTCTACTGGACATAAAGTGGGAGATCAGTTTCCTATTGTTATGAAGTAATAAACTGATCCCCCACTAATTATTATGTAATATAATCTTTTTTCTCCCTCCACCTAAAAGTTAA
The DNA here is from genome assembly GCA_037127315.1 of Ascarosepion bandense. Lineage (NCBI taxonomy): Eukaryota > Metazoa > Mollusca > Cephalopoda > Sepiida > Sepiidae > Ascarosepion > Ascarosepion bandense. The sequence goes on from JBBBDQ010000984.1 coordinate 2,990,320, forward strand.
ATAACAGGACAGACTGGGTTCTATAGCTTTGCTGGCAACCAGTATACCTCAGAAAGCAGTGGCAACCTACTGCGGGAAAATCTTCTATCCAGTCAGTCATGTCTCTTTCGAGACATGATTGCCTAACGTGTGTATCACGTGTGGAGCTTGACTAACTGTATGTATCTACTATAAAAAATTATCAGCCCCAAAAGGATTCTAATTCTTTTTCATTTGTTGAAGAAGATATTCTGTTATTTCCTTTGATAGTCTATTATCAAGTGATATGCCTACTGTTGATATTTGAGATTCTAAATATGATATTTTCTTAGAGTCAAAATTGTATTTATGTTTATTTCCGAACCTGCCTTTTTTAAAATCTCAATAAGATTTATTTTGTTTTATATTTTAAGTCTTCTTCAATCCTTGCACCTGCACCTAATTTTCTTGGTATCATATTTTTTTAATTTTTATTCTAATGAGACTCTTTTTTTTTTTTTTTAATAGGGTTTGAAGTCTTTACCTAAAACGGTAGACGAGTCCATCCTAATAAGCCTATAGGGGTGTTTATCGTGGTTATGTTCTTGAATTTCTCGTCAACCTCTATTTGGTGCTTGTCTTGTTTCTAAAAAGTTGGTACTTTCATTGATTATTAATCTTTTTTGGCGGGGGGGGGTCTTATGTTTTTTATATAATTTTGACAATTTTTTCAAATGCCATTTTTTCTAATTTGCTAGAGTAAGACATTGTTGAAATTTTCTTCACAGCTTCGCACCCAACTGTAACAAGAAATAAATCGATTATCTTGTTTTTTTTTTTCCTCTGTCAGTTTTGGTGTCTCTTAATTTTTTTATTCTTGTAAATACAGCAAAAGATTTATCCATGTTTCTATGTGTTCTGGGTCATCTGGCAAATTTGAAGATCCTATCATCCGTTCCATTGCTATAGTTCGCCTTTCTTTGTGCGTAGTAGGAGTCGTAATACAGTTTTCCGTGGCCTTTGTGACGACAAGGTTTTCTATTTTTATTTTCCCTGTTATTCTCTATTTATTTGCATATGATACTCCACCGATAGAGTTAATGATTCATTCTACAACTTATTCAAGAGGTGATATGTTATATATTGAGTAAAAGTAAAGCTCATTATCTCCCTTGGCCAATTCCCTCATTAACCAATCAGAATTGCAATGGAAATTCGCTGCGGGTCTCTTCGTTCGTAATGGCGGCCGCCATATTCAAATGTTAATCATGTTCGGTCTATTTCTTTAGACGTGTACAACAACGTCATATCTTAACAATGTCTGTCGGTCCCCTTACATTGATGCCTGATGTACGTAGATTATTTTGCCCGTTAATCCAGCCCTATACAAACCTCACATATTAAATGCAACGAAGATTTTAGTACACAGGTTCGTGAAAGATTTTAATATCAAGTTTCTGACTACATATTTATTTAAAATACTTACTGATATAACGGTTGGCTTTTATTGGATACGCAGTGCACATCATGGCTTTCTCCTTGAAATAAAGAAAATAAATAAATAAATAATGTGTAAAAAGCTTTCAGTAAAAAGTTAACTAAAATATTTTTTATAATATACATAGCCTCAATGTTTCTGAGCATTTACTATCTGTTGTTTGCAATCCAGAATTGAAATGATTATTTTTTTAAATTTAACAACTGTGGGCCGAGGCAGGACCTCCGCTGTATTACCAAGGCCTGTTCTATTATTGCTGACGTCACACTTGCTGACGTCACAATTAGTAGTGTTCTGTTTTATTTACTACACGGCGTCCGTTAGGGTTGACTTATTTTCAGAACCAAACATGCCTTCCCCTTGTGTGGTACCAAATTGCAAAGGGAATTATAAAAATGGACCGAAAGTTCGTTGTTTTTCGTTTCCAAAAAATAAACATTTATTTGATAAATGGAAACATGCCATTAAAAGGGAGAATTTTACCCCAAGTCAATTTAGTAAAGTGAGTAGTTAAAATTTTATCACCATTTACTTCAACAGGCGCTAAACTCAAAATTTAACAACTTTGGGCCGAGGTCGATGTGGAAATGTGGTGAGTACAGGATACAAATCCTAGATCATCCAACAATTAATGAAAACGGAAAAAAGTAAAATTGCGCACCCGTAAAATCGGATCCAAACGACTAAAAACGTTTTGAAAAAACCCAGACCAAGGCAAATTTCACAAGTCAGTGTGAAAATTAAGATTCTGGATTCTGATTGGATGGGAAATAGCTAATTGATCTATGACGCCAGTCAATTTTTCTTAACAACTCAAAACAATGCGTATGCTGTTGGAGCCAGTCACATGACGAGATTCACTACTTAAGGACACCCCTTGACTGGTCAAGTCAGTCAGAAGGGAGCAGAGAATCAGAGAGGCCAAAGAACCGACAGACATGTCCGTCGCAGAATCAACTGGACGCAAAAGAGTAAAAGGAAAGGAAAACAGCAACAACATCGACAACAACAACAACAAGACAACTTTAATTGGCCATAAAAATGTTTTACATCTTTCACCGGCCAGAAAAGAGAAAGGAACACAAACCTTATTAGCTAAGTAGACTGATTAATCTTTTTATACACACGCATCCTACTACTTATTACTACTTGACCCTTTTCCCTTTCATCGGTTATTTCTCACTCACACTCTCTTTTTTACCTTAAATTGATCGCCTCTTTCCTCTTCCACCTACTTAGCGACGGACACATAAAAAGAAAGAAACAAACATTACTTTACAACTCTGTTGAATTACAGACAGCGAAACATAGACCTTTTTTTGTTCAAACGACATTCGCTTCAATCTAAAAGACATTTTTCTCTCAAACAAAATATAAAAAATATATACAAATTATTTATTATGTATGTATGTTGTTATATATACTATTTTCTAAATTTTTATATATATTTCTTATTGCGTTGTCACACATTACAATTTACACATTCACCACAAGAACCCATCGATCAACTCCCAATCCTTCATACACCACAAATTTGCAAGGGGCACCTAAAAAAGGGGAAAACCCATGACAATAAAAATCCATATATATACAATATAATATATATGGATATCCTGGTATACTCTATTTATTCTGTAAAAAATACAGAATTGTGGCACAAGGCCAAAAAGGGAAGGGGGAGAGGTTAGTACTCACTGAACTATCTTATACCTAGCTAAACACTATCACGACCCATTCACTCATTAGAATTTGCACAATCACCACAAGAACCCATCCATCTACTCCCAATCATTCATACACCACAATGCCACAAACTAACAAAGGGCACCTAAAAAATAGGAAGAATAACCCATGACAATAAAAATGTATTTATGTACAATATATACAATAATATGTACAATATAATATAAAATATTTAATGAAAAAATGAAATGATGGGAGGGGAATGAACCCAAAAATCAACTGAAAATACAACAAATTTTTTAACTAAAATAATAATCAATGTTAGTAAGAACCGTCCATCTCAGAAAAAAAAGAGTGGCCGCTGTATTCCGCCAAACGGCGAAATCAAGAAGCACACTCAGTACGGGAGTGGGACGGGGGTAAAAAATTAACGGAATGGGACAATAAAAGGCTGAACCAGCCGAGATAAAAGGAGACCAAAACAATCTGGGGAGGTTGGGAATCTCGAATTGGATCATAACAAGAGAGAAAGCCGGGTACAGGCCAGGAACACATTCATTCACTTTAACTAGGTACACAAAAAGAGAGCTACCTTAACCAGGGGAGGGTTCCACAGGAATCCACCCCGATGTAACCAGCAGATCTAAAAGAGAAAATCAAGATTAGCCCCGTTCAAGCGAACCAGACTTGCTACATATACCCACCTTTTGCTGAAGTCTGTCGAAGTCAAACGTTTCCAATCAGTTCTAAACTTTATTTTGAGCTGAGGCTCAAAATATCGGATCAGATCCTGATGTGAAAGACGCTGACCTCGAAAGACTTCCTCCATTCGCGTCGTCCAAATCACCATTCGAGCCGTGGCTAGCAGCGACAGAAACACCATTGGATACCCTTGTATACTGGTGATGAGCCAGCAATGGGGGGGGGGGGCTGACTCATTTTATAGTTCACCAACAAAAGGGTTAACCAATCAGAAAGCTCAAAATATTCAATGCGACGTGTATAAAAGGCGACCATATTTTCCCGAGTATTGGCGATATAATCCGATTCAGTCGAGTGTCTGACACGCGAGTGTTAATCTTTGCGGTTGTTTCATTGAACAGATTGCGTACTGCGCTGTATTTTATATTCATAAACTATGGGGGACATGGACAACAGTGTCATCTGTGTAGATGCCTACTTAGGAATTGATTATATCAGGAATATCAGAAAAAGCGTAGGACTTACGACAGAGCCTTGAAGGACGCCCGAGTTCGTCTGAAAGTATTTGGAAGATGACTATTCAAAAAAGTCGTCGTTTCACGATTTTATAGAAACGATTGGATTAAATCAAACAACCGTCCAGAAATACTTTAGCTCTGGAGATTGCACTGAAGGCCAACATGTCAAACCTTGTCAAACGTTTATCAAGAGCCTGGTATATTCGGTGATGGCCTTAAACACATCAGCGTAGACATGGCGAAGCGGAAGCCGTATTGTTTGTCAGGAATAAGGTTGTGAGATGTCTCACTACTTCAGCATTGATAATAGCCTCAAATATTTTGACAAAAAGAGGTAAGAGGCTAATTTAGCGAAAATTATAGGAGATCAGAGGGCTCCTAAGAGTTCTTAAAAGCAAGAAATACAACGGACTTCCAATAAACAGGAAAGAAAGAAAAAGTCAGTTCCAAGAATATCATTATATTTACAACATTCTAAAAACTAATACAATGCAATATTAATTTATAAAGGGATAAAAATATGAAAACAATTTTTGGCGGACCTGAACGAGACTACCACCACCTTTAAATTTGTTTTTTTTTTTTTCATTTTTTTAAATTTATTTTATCGCAGTCTTACCGGTTATTACATAAAGTTTCAAATTATCAAAAACAAATTTCAATAGTTAAACAATTGTGGGTGGGTGGGGGGGCTCAGTTTTTCATACAACGTTATAGTGAATCGATCCTCCATTTTGGAATCACTCGCGTTGGGGTCTCTTTGTTTTGTTTTTTTGTTGGTGGGGGACGAGTTGTTGTACTTGTTTTTATCTTTTCCAAGTTTTCTTCAGTTCTTACGATGGCATCTTCCTCGGAAACTCCAAGAATGGCTTTATTAAAAAATTTCGCAAAGGATTCAGTTGTTGAATATGCTCAAGAAAAAAAGTTAATTGCACAGGATCGATTTACTATAAGGTTGTATGAAAAACTGAAATTATTTCAATGTCGAAAATTTTCAATTTTTTTTTTTTTTTTTTTTTTTGTCAATCGGAAAGTTTAGGGTTAATCGATAAGATTGCACTGAAAAAATTTTAAAAATTGATAATCAACAAATTTACAGGTGGTAGTAATGTCGTACAGGCGAGTGGTTCCAAAATGGAGGATCGATTTTCTGTAACGTTGTATGAAAAACTGAGCCCCCCCCCCATAAAATTCTTTAAATATTGAAATTATTCCAAATTGTTTTGTCAGTCGGAAAGTTTAGGGTGTAATCGATAAGATAGCACTGAAAAAAGCAAAAAAAAAAAATGTAAAACAACAAATTTAGAGGTGGTGGTCGTCTCCTTCAGTTCTGCCCAAACATTTATTCATAAATTTATAAACATTTATTAAATTATCAAAATATGTGAGCCAACGATAATGAAAGTTTAATTATTTACAATTTTATGAAGTTTGAATCGATTGGCAATCAGCCCATGTTTCAGCAAATCTAAACTTATTTATAAATGGATCTTTGTCTGTCTGTCTGTGTGTGTGTCTGTGTGTGTGTGTCCGTTACCTATAGACTCTGAGAGGGCAGGACCAATTTTCTTGAAAATTTACACAGTTGTACTATAAGCGTCTGCGAGTGTTCTTAGCTAGGTTTTGTGTCGAAGTACCCCCGATAAATATCGAAAATCGGGTTATAGAAAGAGTGGTCCGATTTTAATCAAATCTGATGCACTTATAAACAAAGATATAAGAAACAATATTCAGAAGTTTCAAGGTTGCAGTTCTTACCATAGTGCAGAAAATCGATAATATATATATAAAAGGCAAGATGTTTGTGTGTGTGTGTGTGTCTGTTCATCTGCCTGTATGTCTGTATTTTTTCAGCCCTTTTATTTTAGTTTTTGCTTCGGATTTGACTCTAAGTAGGTATAATTGTAGTTCTTAGTCTCAGCCATGATACCATTTACTCAGAGGACATTTAGCCTTCAAAACTCAGTTTAAGACGAAAAAAACTTATTTGATATCGATAGCAGGAAATCAAAATTTGACTTACATCCATTCAATTTTTTTTCAGTCTACGGTTTCAATTTAACTGGAAACAACTTTTGCTTTTTAGTCTTTCGTGCCAACGTCCAAAGAGTCTGAGCTCCAGGACCATGGATTAGTTTTAAAGTTTTCATTACACCCGAGCAACGCCGGGATATTATGCTAGTATTCCAATAAATAATAGAATAAATAGTGTAAATAAACAATTTAATAAATAAAAAGTGTTTATTATTTTTGTTGTCAATTCTAAAGAATAAAAAGAAAATATTTAAATTCATTAACACACGTTTAATTTTTTTCCAAATCTAATCATCTCAAAAATAACAAACACTGTAAGACATAGAATGAAAAAAAACAGGTAGCTCGGTCACTGAATGCCTAATGTTTCTTTAAAAGGAAACGTTTAATATTACTATTATCATTAGAGATGAGGAGAGCAGATACTACACTTTGATCCCATCTCATTAGACTGAGGGGGGGTGAAGAAAAACGTAACTCGTATTCCACTGGCTTTTTAGTCATCACGTGCAAAATGCTTCCCAATAGGGAAGAATAAAAATAGAGAAAAGAAAGGTTTACTTACCCCATCCCAAATTGTATTAGGGATCGTGATGTCTATGATATCGTATTTGGCTGTAGTCGGGCCATAAAATGAGGAAAATGTTAAAACTGCGAGCACAAACATTAACTTGGCCATTTTTCTTTTGATATATATATATATATATATATCGTTGGGGGCATTCACTATTATAATTAAGAAGACACGAATTTATGCTAGTTGGTTTCCTATATAGAGAAGTAGTAAATTTATGTGTGCTAGAATCAATGAATACATCAAGGAATGGGAGTTTGTTATTAATATAAAGTTCTAATGTACATTTGAGGACGGAGTGACTTTCAAATTTGTTTTTAAGATATGTAATTTGATCGATATTCTTAGCTAAAACAAAGATGTCATCTATGTATCTTACATATATAGAGGGTTTATTGTTGTCATTAATTATTGTATTTTCTAGATTTGCCATATAATAATTAGAAAAGAGGCGACCTAATATATATATATATGCGCCGGGACATGGAAATTCCCAGATTGGTGTTCTGGGGGCGCGGTTTATACCACTGGACAAGATACCATCCTTAGTCTTTGTTAAGACAGGTATCTAGGAGAAGGAAACTCTGATGTAAAACCTGAGGTCCTTTCTTGCTTAATCTGTGGCAATTGTTTGCACCGACTTGAGTTTATGAATGGATCCAAAAAGTGTGGATAGTATTTGCACAGGCTTTCACCACTATAATCAAATCATTTGTGTGGGTTTCTTGACAACCTAAGTTTATTCAAAAGTCCTGCACACACAAAAGTCCACAGGCGATAGGGTGAAGGCGACGGGAACAGGTGAAGGATATCACTGGAAGTTCCTAGCTGGATCTCTACACTGTGGCGACCGGTGGGTGATGGACGTTCTGCACAAATACCTGAGCAATTGTGCAATTCGTGTCCTCCATCGGTGGCAAAGCAGCCCTATTTAGGGACAGCACTGCTTTCCCTATGCTGGGGAGGGGACGATAAAAGGAGCCCTAAACAAATTCTTGCTCAAAACCACCCTTGACAGCGAACTGCAGCTGCCTAGGTATCCAGCACGCAGTCCCAACAATGGAAGAAGCAAAAACTTTCATTTTGGATCTTGGAATGTTCGCACTCTACTTGACAATGATAATCAGCCAGAACGTAAGACAGCTCTTGTTGCACTTGAGCTGAAAAAGTTCGGGATTGATATTGCAGCCCTTAGTGAAACACGCCTGGCTGGCAACTCGCAACTGACTGAAGAGAAAAGCGGGTATACCTTTTTCTGGAGCGGCAAAGGCCCAGAAGAGCCTCGTCATTCCGGAGTAGGATTTGCTATCAAGTCCAACCTTGCTAAGTCATTACCAACCCTTCCAAAGGGGTTTTCGGGTCGCCTAATGACATTAACCCTCAATCAAGAATGCGATACCCGTGTCGTATTAATTAGTTGTTATGCTCCCACGTTAGACAGAGCAGAGCCGGAGAAAAATGAATTATACCAACAACTGAGGGAAATTGTTGCGAATATGCGACACAAGGACAAACTTGTATTAATGGGTGATTTTAATGCTCGTGTGGGTGTGGATAGTTCATCATGGGGTGGTGTTTTGGGTCATCATGGTGTTGGTCGAATGAATGATAATGGTCTTCTTTTGTTGTCACTTTGTAGGGAGTTTAACCTGTGTATTACCAACACGGTATTCCAACAGAAAAACTCCCACAAGACTACATGGATGCACCCTCGTTCAAGGAATTGGCACTTGATTGACTACATCATCACCAAAAGACGTGACATTGAAGACTTTCATATCACTCGTTCATTCCATACAAGTTGCTATCTTTCCGACCATGCATTGCTCCGAAGTAAAACCACGTTGCATCTACAACACAGACGAATGAAACGCTCCTCTGTCCCCAAACAAATTAACGTCCTTCCATTAAATAGCACCGGTCAACAAGCGGCACTGTTGGCCCACCTTCATCATTCGTTAGATTCTGTTGAAATAACTGATGATATAGAATCTTCATGGAAATCATTACGCGACGTAATTCACACATCTGCATTGGAAGTTCTGAGCTTACCTATCCGTAAAAATCAAGACTGGTTTGATGATCAAAATGTTGAGGCACAAGATTTGATCAACGAGATGCACAAGGCTCACGAAATCTGGATTGAGGATAAGAACTCCACATTAAAGAAGAAAGAGTACAATGCATGCAAAATCAAGGTCCAGAAAACACTACGGTAGTCGAAAGAGACATGGTGGTCGTCACATGCCAAATAAGTGCAAGAAGCATTTGATAGGAAGGACTCGAAAGCCTTTTATGAAGGTATTAAGAAAGTTTGGGGGCCACACGAATCTGGTGTTTCTCCCATATTTGCAAGTGATGGCACACTGCTAACTGACAGAGCGAATATTTTGAATCGCTGAAAGGAGCATTTTGAAGCAGTTCTAATAATTCAATTTGTGGTCTCACCCTAGACAACTGACGAAGAAATAATTTCATCTATCACTGAGCGACCTGAAATTCTTGAATTCTCTTTCCTTCCAGCAATACATTTTTTGTTGCTATCAAGCAAATTTCTTCAGAAAAAAGATCTGGAAAAGACGCCTTACCTCCTGAAGTTTTTAAGTACGGTGGTCAGAAACTGGTGAAGAAGTTGCATAGTCTCTTTTTGAAGATCTGGATAATTGAAAATGTCCATCAGGATTTCAAAGATGCACTAATTCAACACCTGTATAAAAACAAGGGCAATAGGAACATCTGTGACAACCATCGTGGCATCTCACTTTTATCAATTGCTGGGAAGATCTTGGCAAGACTTATTCTCAACAGAATAATCAAACACCTTGTTGACGATATCTACCCCGAATCTCAGTGCGGTTTCCGTGCTGGTCGAGGTACTGTCGATATGATCTTTTCCCTCCGCCAGGTTGCTGAGAAAGTCCGAGAGAAGAACGAGGAGCTGTATATGGTTTTCATTGATCTTACAAAGGCCTTTGACACAGTTAACCGTGCAGCTCTCTGGAAAATTTTGAAAAAGCTGGGAATACCCGACTACATCCTGAATGTAATCATGTCTTTTCATGATGGAATGAGGGCATCTGTTGTTTCAAATGGGGAGTCTTCAGAACCTTTCAATGTGACAAATGGTACCAAACAGGATTGCATAATGGCACCTGTGCTGTTTGCTTTGTTCTTTTCAGTTATGCTGAAGTATGCTTTTGCTGATATTGGCACAGGCGTAGAATTCAAATTCAGAACAAGTGGTGGTCTCTTCAACCAGCAGCGATTTCAAGCTAAACCCTCATTCGACAAACTATCATTAGGGATCTTTTGTTTGCAGATGACGCTGCACTTTGTGCAACCTCTCAGGAGGAAGCGCAACTGCTTGTAGATAGGTTTTCCGCTGCTTGCAAGGCTTTTGGTCTGACAATCAGCATCAAGAAAACAGAGGTGATTCACCAACCTCGCCCCACACCAAAGAAAGTTCTGGGTGTAAAGCAGTGGCCACCAGTACACAGCTTTCCCGATATACCAATCCGAGTACATGGTAAAGATCTGAAATATGTGAAAAACTTCACCTATCTTGGAAGTAAGGTTAATTGGAATGCTTCTCTTGATGATGAAATCATTAATCGAATTGCAAAAGCAACTAGTGCTTTTGGGAAACTGCGCCATCGGTTGTGGGATGATAGGGGGATTAGCCTAAGGACTAAAGTACTTGTGTATAAAGTAGTTGTGCTAACGACGCTGCTTTATGGATCGGAATCATGGATAGTCTATCATAATCACATCCAGAAGCTTGATGTTTTCCACAAAAATTGCCTTAGAACAATTGTGGTCTCACCCTAGGCAATCGGATGTCTAATGCGGACCTGTTCACGCAGTATTAGCAGAATTGAAAGCTTTTTGATGCAATCACAGCTGCGTTGGGCAGGACATGTCTTACGTATGGAAGATGACCGGATAGCAAAGCAAATGATGTACGGTGAGCTCAGCAGTAGACGGCGGAATGTGGGTAGACCTCTGCTTCGCTTTCAGGATAAGCTGAAAATGAATTTGACATGTACAAATATTCCTCACCGTGATTTTGAACGAATTGCCTCTCAACGAATTGAATGGAGATCTGCCTGCCAGAGGGGCATCAAGCAGTTCCCTGAGACTAAGATTGACCAACTGCGCGTAAGACGTGAGAGAACCAAAGCATCTGCAAGTGTCCCAGCCGATCATTCGTGCAATCTCCCTTCTTGCCTCTATTGTGGACTTGTTTGCAAGTTTCTTGCAGGACTCAAATGCCATTTACGATTGAGTAAGTGCAGACATGCTACGTCGAATTGAACAGTTGTCTAGACCTCATACGCCGAAATCGACGGGATGGTCCATCATATATATATATATATATATATATATATATATATATATATATATATCACCAAACATTCTAATAAATAATACAATGAATAGTGTAAATAAACAACTTAATAAATAAAAAGTGTTTATTATTTTTGTTGACAGTTTTCGGGAACAAAGAAAATGCATAAATTCATTTACACACGTTTAGTTTTTTTTTTTTTTCAATTCTAATCATCGCCAAAATCATAAAAACTATCGGACATAGATTGAAGAAAAACGTAGCTTGAGTAAAACAGGTTGCTCGGTCAGTGAATGCCGAATATTTCCTTAAAAGGAAACGTTTAATATTACCATTGTTATTAGAGATGAGGAGAGCAGATACTGCACTTTGATCCCATCTCATTAGACTGGGGGGTGAAGAAAAACGTAACTCGTATTTCACTGGCTTGTTAGTCATCATGTGCAAAATGCTTCCCAATAGGAGAAAAATAAAAATAGAGAAAAGAAAGTTTACTTACCCCATCCCAAATTGTATTAGGGATCGTGATGTCTATGATATCGTATTTGGCTGTAGTCGGGCCGTAGAACGAGGAAAGTGTTAAAACTGCGATCACAAACATCAACTTGGCCATTTTTTCTTTATATAAATACATGTATATATATATATATATATATATATATATTTATATATTTAGTTGAGGCAAAACAATGCAAATTGATCTGGAAATAAAGAAAAAAAAACGAGTGTTGATTGCTATGAATTGTCGAATTCAAATGACAAGTAGCAAAAAATACTCACCGTTTTGCCTTCACACCGCCAATTTATACTTTATCGTTGACTCGTGGGATTTATTTGGGTTTCTGTGTCTTTTGTTTTCTTGTTTTTGTTTTTTTACAATTGTACGAAGAAGATGTTTTTTGTTATTTCATTTCATTTTTTTTTTATTATTATTATCTTATTTTGCATAATTAATTAACTACATAACCTAACAAGCTCCGCCCTCTGTTTTTTTATCGCTAATTTTGGAAAATACAAAAATTAGATAAATACAGAATGTTCCTGTTGAACGTGACTGGTTTAATTTAGGCGAACATGGGAAAATTTCTGTTTTTATTGATAATTATTTAACTACAATGAAATGCATCTAAAAAAAATGTAACTGTAATACTTGTCCTTTACTGGTTATAAGAAAATGCACAACTTTATTCGATACACTTGTAACTTGGTAACTTGACTTTATAAAATTTAATTGCCATGCACATCGAGTGAAATTAAACTCAAATCTAATAAACTGTCACTTTGAAATATGCACCTGATGATTGCATAACGCATGAAACTCCGAATCGTGCAATAGACTAAGATAATATATATATATATATATAATAGCTCTGTTCCTACATTGAACACTGTTTTATTAACACCTGAATAATAATACTATACATATGTACACCCTCATAAGTATATTTATTAATTTACGTCACTATATATATATATATATATATATATATATATATATATATATATATATATATATATATATTCTAAACATATGTTTTGTAACATACAACGTGTGTTAGCACGTGCAATACCCTGTCTTCATCTGCCGCCGACCAGGGGTGATGTCATGGTTTCGGTGGCTATGGCGGGACCATCACCCCTGGCGCCACCATATATATATATATTCTAAAAATATACTGTTATATATAAGAGACAATGAATGTCTTGAATCGAGCATGTGATCAATGATGAAGTTTCGGAAATTATGGAAACGAAAAGGAAATTAATACTGAGCATCAGGAAGAGAAAGCTGAAGTTCCTGGGACATGCAATGAGAAAAGAGGGCTTGGAGAATCTGATACTAACAGACCAGGTAGAAGGAAAAATAGACAGGAGAAAGCAGCGGATAATATATTTAAAGGACCTAATCAGGTGGTTGATGGAACGTGGGTTACATGGTGTAACAGGAGAAGGCGTGCTAAGAGCCACCGAGGATAGAGAGACGCGGAAGCCATGATCGCCTACGTCCTGAAAGGACAAAGCATATAGAAGAGGAAGAAGAAAGTAGCCGAAATGTTAAAAAAGTGGGAAATACAGATTCAGGATCTAATGAGTGCCAGATTGCTTTTTGAGGGAGAAGTAAGCGAATTTATCAAAGCTAGTTAGTAAAAATAGTTGTCAATGGGTTGTGACCCTAGGTCAAAATAAGGTCTTGAGGATCTCCTGTGTACTCATTACCAAGACAGGTGATAAGAACAGGCAGACAATAACAGAGAGTGGATTTTTCTTCTCCTCCCTTGGAAGTCAAAACGCTTACATGTCAAGATAGTAAGTCATATATGGGCAGAGGGAAATAGAAACTCCATACCTGACTTCAACCCACCCCAGTTTTTAATATTTTTAATAAAACTTGGGTGGAAAACGGGGTTAGTTATTTCGAGCTTCTATTATCCTTTGATATGACTGACTTTTTCCCCCCCCCTCTCGAATTGCTAAATCTAATGTTACTTCGCAAGACACACTTTGGGAACAAATAAAAGCTGCTTGGCAGGAGATACCATTAGATACACTAAAGAAGCTTGTGATGTCCATGCATTACAGAATGAAGGCTGTGATCAAAGCAAAGGCTATTATACTAAATATATTTTGTAACCGAGTATTTTTTCTTGTTAAAGCGTTTGTTGAGTAAATCAAATAAAATTATTTTAATTAAATTGTTTATTTGCTGTCAATATGCCTCATAAAAGATAAAATAGTTCTTGTCCTAATACTTTTGTACAGTACTGTATATATACTAGGTGCGATTGGTAAATTGTCGCAATTATTTTGATGCCTCATAAAAGATGAAATAGTTCTTGTCCTAATACTTTTGCACAGTACTGTATATATACTAGGTGCGATTGGTAAATTGTCGCAATTATTTTGATGCCTCATAAAAGATAAAATAGTTCTTGTCCTAATACTTTTGCACAGTACTGTAGGTGCGATCGGTAAATTGTCGCAATTATTTTGATGCCTCATAAAAGATAAAATAGTTCTTGTCCTAATACTTTTGCTCAGTTCTGTAAAATTGCTGTCATTAATTATTTCCTTACGAGAGCGTACAAGAAATCATACCCTCGCTTCCTTTTCTTTAAAGAACTCCATAACGTGAAACAAAGGCTTGTGAATAATGGCTTCCCTAACCATCTTATGGACCACCATAGTAGATTTTCTGTTTTTAATGTGACGAATAACAGCCAAAACAAACAAACAAAAAAGCAATAACGTTAATATTTTCTACAAAAAAACAAAATGTATTGTAATTATAAATAAGACAAATCTTCGCTTCAAAACTACCGTTGACTTAAACAAAAATATTAAATTAATCATCTAATACAGAAAATTTACAACTGCTAACCTCATCATAAAAAATAACAATTCCCCTGTTTCTAAATTACAGAGAACCAATATTAATTACAAATTTACATGTTCTTTGCAGAACTGTATTCTTGATCAATCCAAATTCGTAAATAATTACAATGGACGCACTACCAGTCAGTTGTAAAGAAAACTCACGTTGCATCTCTCAAACCATAGTCCAATTCGATCTCATTTAAACAGTAACATAGTAGTTGATAATAGAAATATAATAGCAAAATTCACATGCAAAAAGGCTCAAAATAATGGAAACATAAAAAAGAAATATATAGATATGAACAGACTGAAATAGATAGATAGATAGATAGATAGATAGATATGAACAGACTTAGATAGATAGATAGATAGATAGATAGATAGATAGATAGATAGATATGAACAGAATGGGATAGATAGATAGATAGATAGATAGATAGATAGATAGATAGATAGATAGATAGATAGATAGATATTGCGGTCGATTTCTTAAAAGAATAAAATGCAAAAATCATGCCGAGCGGAGAAATTGGCAATCTTGCTATAAGCTGAACAGCCCAATTGCCGACCCAAACGATTTAGCGAGACAAGCTTGTTAACCATTACACCACGTCGTCGAACTACAGGAAGCATAAACGTGTAATAAATAGATAGACATTTGTTAAAAGAGAAATGACAATGGTTAGTGATTAATGTGCATATTTTTATGATTTTCTGAACAGTCAGGGGGGAGCTTTACTTTGGGTTTCTTAAAATGGTTTCTTAGAATGTTTAGACATTTTTAAACGGGTATGTTTGCAAAGAGTGATTTTATATCTAAACTTGCCATAGACAAGTCAGTCATATTAATATTTCAAATTTTATGAAGTAAGTCACCTGAGTGTCTGATATGTGCAGTGCTAATGGTGCCTAGGAATGGCGTAAGTATTTTAGTGATAGCTCTATCTAATTTATGGGGAACACTGTTTATATCGGATACAATAATTCTAAAGGAAATATTTAACTTTTCAGACTTGGGTAGGTCATATAATGAGGGTAGAGTAAGGAGGTATTCTAATAAACAGATAATAGACAAATAGACAAAAAACAAAATAGATAGATAGATAGATAGATAGATAGATAGATAGATAGAAACAGACTGAGATAGATAGATAGATAGATAGATAGATAGATAGATAGATAGATAGAACAGAACAGACTAGATAGATAGATAGATAGATAGATAGATAGATAGATACGAACAGACTGAGATAGATAGATAGATAGATAGATAGATAGATAGATAGATAGATATGAACAAAATTAGATAGATAGATAGATAGATAGATAGATAGATAGATAGATAGATAGATAAAGCATAAAATCAACTAGTGTAATTGCTACACTTCAAGTCCATTGATTCCAACATTGAGCTCATTTGACTATTAATCAAGGAATAAAACTCCTCCGATGAACTTAGCTCACTGGTGCCCCTATATGTGAAATTACTCAAGCCATAAGGTCCCACCCTTTTACTGTGAAACCAATTAAATGTAAACGCAAATTCTACTCCATCAGCTTCTTTTCTCGCACTTTCCGCCTGTGGAATTCCCTTCCGTTTACTTGCTTCCCCGACAGCTTCAATCTCCAAAAATTTAAATGTGAGATCCATAGTCATCTCCTATCTCACTAACCTGCATCCTCTCTCTCATGCTCCTTTCTCCGTCCACTCCACACTCACCAGTATTCTCATCCTTCTCTTACCCACTTCCTGACACCTCCTATAACCTGTCACTCTTTCTCATAACTTTCCTTCTCATAACTATTCCTTCTAATTACCGAACTATCAGCCTCCTTCCGATCTTTGCCAAAATTTTTGAAGCCATTATCAACGCCGAGGTGATTCAGCATCTCACGGCCCACGGGCTTCTCTGGGACAAACAGTACAGTTTCTGCTTCACCAGGTCTACTGCTGATATGTTAACGACCATTGCCGAGTACATATACCAGGCTCTCGACAAGAATGGCGAAGCACGAACCGTTGTCTTGGATATCTCCAAAGCGTTCGACAGAGTCTGGCATGCTGGCCTTTTATGCAAACTGCGGAGCGATGGTATAACTGGACATTTGTTTGATCTCATCCAGTCATTCCTCTCTAACCGCACATTGAAGGTAATATAAAACGGACATGCCTCCCAAAACTACCATACGAACGCTGGCATCCCTCAAGGCTCTATCCTAGGTCCCACGCTCTTTTTGATCTACATTAATGATCTCCCAGATGCCATTAGATCCCAAGTAGGCATGTACGCCGATGACACAACTACTCTCACCTCGATCAAAAACCCGTTGTGGGCGACAAAGCGAACCTCGCTGCCGAGCTTGAAAAGGACCTCCAATCCGTGGTGGACTGGGGTAGGAAGTGGCTCGTGAATTTCAATGCTTCCAAAACGAAGCTGCTATCAATTAACCACCATAGACAATCGCACCTACCTCCCATTAGCATGGAACAGGCTTGCCTCCCTGAGAGTAAAACACTACGCTTCCTTGGCCTTACACTCTCGGCCGACCTCAAATGGACTGACTATATCGAATCCATTGCTAAGTCCGCCGCTATGAAGGTCGGTTCTCTGTGCAGAGCTCGGAAACTTTTCCCGTCTGAATCTATACTGCACATATAAAAATCTACCATCAGCCCGTGAATACTGCTGCCACATCTGGTCGGGTGCCCCTGTTACTCTCCTCGGGCTTCTTGACAAAATACAACGGAGAATCTGTAACGTGATCGATCCTGACTTGGCGGACCGGCTGCAACCACTCTCTCGCCGACGTGACGTGTCTTCCCTGTGCCTCTTCTATATAGTACTTTCACGGCATCTGCTCCGATGAACTTAGGTCATTTGTGCCGCCTAGGTACGAATTTACACGAGATATTAGATTAGCAACTAGGTCCCACCCTTTTGCAGTGAAATAGATAAGATGAAAGGAGGAGAGTGAAGGCAAAGACGAACCAGTTAAAATGGGTCAAAGAGAAAGGGCAAGAGAAGGATATGAACACAGGAGTGAAGCCATTTGCGAATGTAGAGAGAAAGGATAAGAACAAGATACACGGGAGGAGGTAGGAAGAGAGAAGAGGAAGACGAACCTGTTAGAGGGGGTGAAAGGGAAAGAGCAAGAGAAGAACGTGAACACAGGAGTGAAGAGAGTTGCGAAGGTAGAGAGAAAGGAAAAGAACAAGATACACGGGGTGATGTAGAAAGAGTGAAGAGAAAGGCGAACCAACTACAGAGGGTGAAAGAGAAATGGCAAGAGAAGGATGTGAACACAGGAGTGAAGACAGTTGTGAAGGTAGAGAGAAAGGAAAAGAACAAGATACACGGGGTGATGTAGAAAGAGTGAAGAGAAAGGCGAACCAACTACAGAGGGTGAAAGAGAAATGGCAAGAGAAGGATGTGAACACAGGAGTGAAGACAGTTGTGAAGGTAGAGAGAAAGGAAAAGAACAAGATACACGGGGTGATGTAGAAAGAGTGAAGAGAAAGGCGAACCAACTACAGAGGGTGAAAGAGAAAGGGCAAAAGAAGGATATGAACACAGGAGTGAAGACAGTTGCTGTAATAAGAAATTGGTAGAGTTTACAATTGAGTGGAGAAGTCAGATAAGCTTGTAGAAAAGCTTTATTCAACTAAGAACTAGTGTTAGGGGTATCCACAGCTAATATGGCCTTTCACCAGTCAACTAAACAAAGGGGAACAACTCGTTCCAAGAAAGTAAGGGAGATTATATAGTTCCTTCCTTTATCACCACATTCTCCGCCGCCCAGGAAACTTCGGGTTCGTCAATCTTTTGGGAGCGGAAGGGTTCAGCGACTCTCAAAAGGGTATCTCCAATTAAAAGAGTCCCGTAGAATCCTTTGATCAAGCTGAAAACAGAAAAGAAATGAAAACGAAAGTTTAAAGTTGATAGTTCTCAGTTAAATAAGGAGGTTTCCGACGGGTTCTACTGGAACGTCGAAGGTTTTGTGAGTCAGCATCTTCTGACAAGGTCTCCTGAGAATCATTCAAGAGTGGGGGAAGAGAAGTAGTAGGAACTGAATCCTCTGCAGCAAAGTTTTCAGAAGTACTCTGTAGAGATGAAGGAGTGTTAGACCGTTTAGGGTCATCCAGTTATTGGGGGTTCCCTGGCATAGGGTCTGGTTCCGCATCTAAACTGTTCATTCCATCACCAAGAGGAGCTATGTGACGCAAGGACACAGTTGTTTCTCGCCCATTATTGAAGCGTACATGGGCATAGTTCGGGTTGACTTCAAGTATCTCAACGGTCTCCACCTGAGGCTCATATTTACTTCCACGTAAATGGCGCTTCAGGAGAGCTGATTTGGATCTTGTTAACCATGTAGGTATGGACTCTCCTGTAGCTGATTTTCTTTGGAAATTGAATAGCCGTTCATGCGGAGTACAGTTAATGGAAGTGGAAAGTAATGAGCGGATGCAATGGAGAGCCACATCCAGCACCTTTTCCCAATTAGCAATAGAGAGATTTCTTGAGCGGAGAGCCAGACTCACTGTTTGCCAGATGATGCCGTTGTATCTCTCTACTTGTCCGTTGCCTTGAGGGTTAAACGCAGTTGTTCGACTGGTAGCGATGCCTCGAGAATGTAGGAATCTTTTTAGTTCCTCTGACATGAAGGCTGTTCCTCGATCTGAGTGTACAAAAGGATTTCCAAAAACAGAGAATAGATTAGTTAGGTGTTTAATGACAGTCGCAGCAGCCACATCGGCACAAGGGAAAGCGAAAGGAAAACGAGAGTATTCGTCAACCACCGTTAGTAAGTAGCGATTTCGGGAACTTGAAGGTAAAGGCCCCTTGAAGTCAATACTCAATCTCTCAAAAGGTTGACTCGCTTTTATGAGTGTCTGAGGTGCTCTTCCAATGAATCTAGGCTTAATCTCAGAACAGACTTGGCACGACCGGACTACTACTCTTACATTTTCTACGGAGTACGGCATATTTTTGCTTCTGACAAAATGTAGCATTCGGGTTACTCCTGGATGACATAAATCTTCGTGCAAGCCGTGTAACTTGTCCGCAGTAGTAGTAGAAGAGCAAATCCGGGATAGGGCGTCAGCAGCTGCATTCTGTTTTCCTGAACGATATGCTATATCATAACTGAAACAAGCAAGTTCCAATTTCCATCTTGTGATCTTTTCATTTTTTATCTTGCTCTTACTTTTAGGATTGAGCATGAACGAGACTGACTTCTGATGCTTTCCAAGTAATAAGTGTCGCCATTTTCGAATCGCTTCTACAATAGCGTAGGCCTCCTTTTCAACTGATGAGTGCTTTTTCTCAGCCGAAGTTAGGGTTCTTGAAAAGAAAGCTACTGGTCGACCGTTTTGGGTTAGGGAGGCAGCGATAGCATGTTCTGAAGCATCAGTTTCGATTTCAAAAGGAAGAGAAGAGTCTATAGCTACCAGGGACGATTTAGCAATCTCCTGTTTTAGGCACTTAAAGGCCTCTGTTTGTTCCTTAGAGAGAGGATAACGGGTAACTTTTGTGAGGGGATGTAGTTTTTCAGAAAAGTTCGGAATCCACCGAGAGTAGTGAGAGAACATCCCCATAGCTCGTCGAAGAGAAGGAAGGTTTTGAGGTACTGGTAAGTCCATCAATCCTTTTAGTCTA
The DNA here is from genome assembly GCA_037127315.1 of Ascarosepion bandense. Classification (NCBI taxonomy): domain Eukaryota; kingdom Metazoa; phylum Mollusca; class Cephalopoda; order Sepiida; family Sepiidae; genus Ascarosepion; species Ascarosepion bandense. Next base: position 3,010,670 of record JBBBDQ010000984.1, read on the forward strand.
TCAGGATCGGGTTTTACCGAACCCTTGCTTATCGTATACCCGAGCAAATCTATAGAGGTAAGCGAGTAAAGACACTTGTTTTTGTTCAGTGTCAGACCGTACTTTACCACGCTATTCATAAACTCTTTCAGATTCAAGTCATGTTCAGCTTGATTTTGCCCACAGATGGTAACATTGTCGATGTAAGCGTAGGTTCCGTTGAGGTCATCTCGCTTGATGATGTCGTCTATAACCCGTTGAAAGCTCGCTACTCCATTGGTCACTCCGAATGGGATTCGGCAAAATTGGTATAGGGATCCAGCAGCTTCAAATGCAGTGTATTTTCGCTCTTCTGGTTTAATAGCGACCTGGTGATAGGCACTGGTTAAGTCAAGGGTGCTAAATACTCGGTAACTGGCAATTTCGTTTACCATGTCCTCTATCCGCGGAAGAGGATAAGCATCCAGGAGAGTGAACCGATTTATGGTCTGGGAGTAATCCACAACAAGTCTCTTTTTGTGATTTTCGGGGGATACTACAAGTGTTTGAGCGCGCCATGGAGATTGAGAAGGCTCTATAATGCCTTCCTTAAGCATCCGGGAGATCTCGGACTGAATGAATTTAGTGTCTGGTATGCTATGTCTCTGGGATTTAACTGCTATTGGACGACAGTCTGGGGTTAGGTTCGTAAATAGAGATGGGTAGGGGCTATTTTTAATGGCGGTAAGTCTACAAACAGTAAGAGGTGGAAGCGGCCCTCCGAAAGGTATTTCCACAGAAGAATGTTCGCATAGAAAACTATGTCCAAGAATGACGTCACAGCAAAGGTTAGCCATCACCGATAACTTAATATTCTTGTATTCTCTACCACTCAGGTGGAGAGATACTATGCAATGTCCAAGGGTAGTAGAAGAATGGGAACTGCTAGCCATTAAAATTCTTTCAGAACTTGGCGTAACTGTCAACCCGTGCCTTTTAACTTTATCAGGGTGGATAAAATTTTCTGAGCTTCCTGTATCAACGAGTATCTTTACAGGTTCTCCTTTAATTTCTCCACACATGGACGAACGAGAGAGACTAACTGAGAAGTTAAGAGTAGACGAAGCAAGCAAGGACTTACCGTAGTTGGTAGCAGCCGCCGTATGGGATCTGCAGACACGAGCGAAATGCCCTTTCTTTTTACAATTTTTGCAAATTGAGTTTCTGGCTGGGCATCTGGGCCTGTCGTGCCTCTGGTTTCCACAAAAGAAACATTTCTGTCCGGAAATAGCAGCTACAGTAGGTTGCTCATCGCACACGGATATACAGTCGTCCGTTTCTTCGGTCCGAACAGTAGATACCGAAGCAGTTAGGGAGTTCTGTTGAGAATACGACGCTAGCTGCTTTTGTGCCGTTTCTAGTGTGAGCGCTTGCTCATAGGCCATATTAAGGTTTAGAGTTTTATTTTCTAGAAGCCTCTGCCTGATACAGTTGGACGTAATTCCGTTAATAAACGCGTCTCTGATGTATTCGTCTCTCGCTTGTGTTGCCGTAACAGCCTGAAAATCACAGTCTTTAGCGAGTCTTTTTAGTGATTGTAGATACTGGTCTACGCTTTCGTCCGTTTGTTGCCGACGAGTAGCTAACAAATGTCTACAGAAAACGCTATTTTTAGGCTTCACAAAGATTTCTTCAAGAACATTCATAGTCGTACTGTAGTCATGTATATCGGAAATGTGTTTGAAAATAGCCGGAGAAAGGAGGTTTATTAGCAGTTTAAATTTCAATCTGTCTGTCATAGAAGTAGGTTGTTGAGTTTCAGAGACCGCCTCCAGGAAGATATTAAAAGTCGTTTTCCAGTGTCTCCACGTGTCTGCAGCTTCGGGCTTAGACGGGTCTAGTTCGAGTCGTTCCGGCTTGAGAAAATTTTCCATTCCGGTTCTTAGTTGAATAAATTGTAATAAGAAATTGGTAGAGTTTACAATTGAGTGGAGAAGTCAGATAAGCTTGTAGAAAAGCTTTATTCAACTAAGAACTGGTGTTAGGGGTATCCACAGCTAATATGGCCTTTCACCAGTCAACTAAACAAAGGGGAACAACTCGTTCCAAGAAAGTAAGGGAGATTATATAGTTCCTTCCTTTATCACCACAGTTGCGAAGGTGGCGAGAAAGGAAAAGAACAAGATACACGGTGTGATGTAGAAAAAGTGAAGAGAAAGGCGAACCAACTACAGGGGGTGAAAGAGAAATTTCAAGAGAAGGATAGGAACACAGGATTGAAGACAGTTGCGAAGGTAGAGAGAAAGGAAAAGAACAAGATACACGGGGTGATGTAGAAAGAGTGAAGAGAAAGACGAACCAACTACAGGGGGTGAAAGAGAAAGGGCAAGAGAAGGATGTGAACACAGGAGTGAAGCCATTTGCGAAGGTAGAGAGAAAGGAAAAGAACAAGATGCACGGGGTGATGTAGAAAGAGTGAAGAGAATGGCAAACCAACTACAGGGGGTGAAAGAGAAAGGGCAAGAGATGGATATGAACACAGGATTGAAGACAGTTGCGAAGGTAGTGAGAAAGAAAAAGAACCAGAAACACGAGGTGATGTAGAAAGGACGAGGGAAGGACTGGAGTCAAGTGGATAAGAGATGGGAATTGACATTGCATTTAAATTCCTGGAGGTTGTAGCCGTCAGGAGAGCAAGTATGCGGAAATAAGTTCCACAGGCGGGAAGTGCGAGAAAAGAAGCTACTGGAGTTGAAGCGGCTACATTTGGTTGATCTAACTGTAAATGGGTATAAAAAGAAATGATGAATCTGCATTCATCCAGTTTGTTATTTATGATTTTTTACGCATCGATCACTGATAATCTGCTAATGTCTGCCATAACTTTAACAAGAAATTACTACATTATTGGCAATCACGATATAAGTATGATAAAACCGACACAAAGCCCTGTTATTCCATAATGATTGTTTGTGGACCAAAAGACGTAATCCAAAATTTAATGTTGTTATGAGGGTGTATGATTCAGCAGACATGTGAAATTGTTAGAATCTTGTGAAGATTAAAATCTATTTTTGATATTAAAGACACCGGACTTTATAGAGACGATAGTGCAAATTAGATTATCTACCAACTCCGGCAATAAGGACATAATTCCTAACAATAAAATTAAATTTATAAAATCTCCAGAACTTAGCAACTATAAAGTAAATTTAGAGTCTTTAGGGAAAAAAATAAAGCAGGTAAAAAGAAACAGAAACACCGGAAGCTTAATATTTTATGTTTAAATCCATCTTTCAATAGTAATGTTCAAATAAATACTGGAAGAAATTTTTATAAATTTAATTCTTAAACGCTTTAACAATTCACCCGCACTAAAAAGGACTTTTTAATATCAGCATGCGGTGTAGATATAGAAGAATCCAAAGGAATATCTTGTACATACAGTGGTAGGATAACTCACTAAGAGATCTCTAAAACTAAATCTAAACTTATTTATAAATGGAACTTTGTCTGTGAGTGTCTGTGTGTGTCTGTGTGTGTGTGTCTCCGTTACCTATAGACTCCGAAACGGCTGAACCAATTTTCTTGAAAATTTACACAGTTGTACTATAAGCGTCTGCGAGTGTTTTTAGCTAGGTTTTGTGTCGAGGTATCCCCGATAAATATTGAAAATCGATGATCGAAAAAAATCGGGTTATAGAAGGAATGGTCCGATTTTAATCAAATTTCATACACTCATAGATAAAGACATAAGAAACGATATTCAGAAGTTTCAATGTTGCAGTTCTTACAATAGTGCAGAAAATCGATTATATATATATATATATATATATAAGGCAAGATGTTTGTGTGTGTTTGTTTATCTGTGTGTATGTCCTTTACACAAATCCACAATTTTTATCCGATTCTCACCAAACTTTACACAAATATTCTTTCGCCTGAGTCTGAGCTCCAGGATCATGGATTAGTTTTAAAGCTTTCATTACACCCGAGCTACGCCGAGCTATACTGCTAGTATATATATATATATATTATGTGCGATTGGTAAACACTGACCAATACCTCTTTTACAAATATATATATATATATATATATATAGTGATGATCATCCACGTATACTGTCGTTTTAATATGTATAGGAAAGAATATTAATAAAAAGTTTTGAATTTAAAAATGTACTTTTTTTTTAACAGTATTTGTTTATTTTTATTATATTTTATATTTCAGACCGCCCTCGGTCCTTCATCAGAAACAAGTGATTTTTAAATTTGAATTAGAAACGTATTTCACGATAGCGTCCGAATATTTTTTGTTTACATCACGTGGTGTGTTTGTTCACAACATGCGGCACGTCCGTAGAGAAAGTCTGTTTGTTTCAGATAAAAATTTCTTGGACTATCTGAAAAAAAATTTTTAGCTATTGAAATATTTGTAAAGATTCAACACACCTAAGTCCCTATTTAACCCTATCTTGTGTGTATTTAATTTTAAAATCCAGTATTTTTCTTTCTTTCTGCGTGTGTATGTAGAACTAAAATTGGAGTCTATTAGTAAACATTTGCAATTTTCTAAAGTATGATCAGGTTGATTAAAATGGGCTGCAATTGGGGAGTATACATTTTTTTTGTCGTATATTTAGTTTGTGATTATTGAAGAGAAATCTAAAGCTATTACCGGATTCGCCGATATATCCACTGTTGGGGTAAATTGAGCAGAAGAGAAAGTAGATGATGTTTTTGCTGTCACAAGTAAGGTTTGGTGGGTGTAATTTTATTTTGGTGTTGGGTACAGAGAATGTTTTGTCTGTTATTAAATGTCTACAAATTAAACAGCGAGGCTTCCCACATTTTAAATTCCCTGATAGGTTTGTATTATTTAAATATTTGTTAGAAGTGAGGATAGTTGATAGGTTGGGTGTTTGTTTCTTTGCATTTATGGGTGGTTTATCGAAAATGTCTTTGATGTTTTTGTTTGATTGGAGGTTCCTGTAATCATTTTTTAAATTTTTGATAAGTGTGTAGGAATATTGATTATGGTTAAAAACCATGGGAATTCGGTTGCTATCTTTTCGTTTTTTGTATGTGAGAAGTGTGCTACGATCTATGTGAATGGCTTTATGTAGTGCTTCCTTTATTATTTTTATTGGATATTTACATTTTAGAAACTGTTTTGTTAGGTTGTTAATGTTGTTTAGAAAATCTGGATGGTCTGAGCAAATGCGTTTTATTCTAATAAATGAGCTGTATACGATAGATTTTTTTAATTTGAGGGGATGACAGCTGTTAAAGTGTAGGAATTTATGTTGGTTTGTGGGTTTGTTGTATAGACTGGTGGAAAGTGTATGTTTATTTAATTTTACCATGACGTCTAAGAAAGGGACGGATGTGTATGAGTACTCCATGGTAAATTTGATTGTATTGTGGAAGTTGTTGCAGAAAGTAAAGAAGTTTTTTAATTTTTCTAATCCATGAGTCCATATTAAGAAAATATCATCAATGTATCTAAAATAATGTGATGGTTTGTATTGTGAACTGTCTAGTATCTTTTTTTCTAAAATATGCATAAAGATATTGGCATAACTAGGTGCCATTTTCGTGCCCATTGCTGTGCCACTAATTTTTTTTTTCAGATAGTCCAAGAAATTTTTATCTAAAACAAACAGACTTTCTCTACAGACGTGCTGCATGTTGTGAACAAACACACCACGTGATGTAAACAAAAAATATTCGGACGCTATCGTGAAATACGTTTCTAATTCAAATTTAAAAATCACTTGTTTCTGATAAAGGACCGAGGGCGGTCTGAAATATAAAATATAATAAAAATAAACAAATACTGTTAAAAAAAGTACATTTATAAATTTAAAACTTTTTATTAATATTGTTTCCTATATATATATATATACATATATAACGGAAAATCCCGAAGATTAACAAAACGTTTTCACAACCGACATATTGAAATTATTTGTTTGAACATTATTTTTAATAGATACTTGCATTTCAGTAGATAATCGGATTTTAATCAAACAGTATATTTATATATTTATTTCTACCGGCCTGATTATTTACGATAAATTTTGTTACGAAAATGTGTATCATTTGGTAGGATTCAAACCTGTGAACCCTATCAAAATAGGGGAAGACACGAATTGATCTGGTGCTTCTTAGACCACTAGACCACCAATGATACCATAGTCTAACAGAATATTAAATAATTCCAAGGAGATCTGACGAAAACAGAATATTAAATAATTCCAAGGAGATTTTACAAGCGTCAAGTACACTTTATATTTTAATGTTTTCTGTTTGCATATCTTTAGAAATAAGATGTCAGTGTTTTTGATTTTGTTGTTCAAATTTAATTGATTAAAATTGAACTGTACATTGTGTTTGCTGTTTCTTTTAGTAAACTGTGAAAATAAATCATACTTTAATGGAAATTGCGTCAGATGTATCAATTGAAGTATGAAAGTAAACGTCATACAAAAGATATCTGCATTTCTCGGAGATCTTTTGACATTAAACAGGTTTTCTGAATCAGAAACCTTAAAACAAGGCAGTCTTATTAAAAGTTAGTTGAGATTCATTTTTATTCTTCAAAGAGCTCCCATCTAATAGATGAAATTGTCTGTTTAACGGCTGTTGTGGAGCGTTACCTACTTAACTATGGACTCTTTCAACCAGTATATTAACTGAGAGTTAATCACTCTCGTGGCTTCAGTTCAGCTCAGCACAGTCTGTCTGTCTGTCTGTCACTAGTAAGCCAAGCTCATATTTACTCTTTTCTCTTGTATCCATTTTTGATATAATATATGTTGTTAACCTTACCACCGTGTTCCGAGCTATCATTTCGTGGTCCCATTACCGGTCCACATCAACGAGGATTTTGTACATCAACTGGCGACGAGGATTTCGAACATCAAGGAATGCCCTACGCAATAAACCCAGTTAACTTCCCAGGAAATATGAGTTCATAAAAAGAATACCCACCTCATCAACTGGCGAATGGGAACTTCGTAAAACTAAGAACCAGTTTCACATCCACCGTAACGAATGAAGATTCGAGCTAGGGTACTAACAGCGACTGACCAAGTGATAAATCCCCTCACATTCAATCTGTAGACAAACTTCGAAGTACCAAAAAAATACCCCATCTAAACCAACCTGCAACTGTTTATAAAAGGAGAAAAATAAAAAAAAATAAAACAACTTCGAACGAATTCAAGTCAAAACGCCACATCAGGAAATAATCTACAAATCCCTTCTAAAATTTTGGCGACATAAAAAATATGTGTGTGAAACTTCAATAATTAAGTGTCACATGAAAAATCTTCTACCAGCTCGGAACAACGGTATTACAGAAAATAAAATCTGTAAGTAGATTTTTGTGACCTTTTTGGGGTACGTCTTACAAAAAACTGTAACTAAAACACTACGCCTCCTTGGTCTCACATTTTCATCGGACCTCAAATGGTATGACTATATCGAATCCATTGCTAAATCCGCTGCTATGAAAGTCGGTTCTCTGTGTAGGGCGCGGAAGTTTTTTCAGTCTAAATCTATCCTCCACATATATAAATCTACCATCCGCCCGTGCATTGAATACTGCTGCCATATCTGGTCGGGTACCCCTGCTATTCTCCTCGGGCTTCTCGATAAGGTTCAGAGGAGGGTCTGTAATGTGATAGATACCGACTTGGCAGACCGCCTGCAATCTCTCTCCCACCGGCGCGACGTGACTTCCCTGTGTCTCTTCTATAAATACTTTCACGGCTTCTGCTCCGATGAACTTAGATCACTGGTGCCCCCTAAATACGAATTTGAACGAGATACTAGATTAGCAACTAGATCCGACCCTTTTACAGTGAAACCGATAAAATGCAACCGCAACTTCTACTCCAACAGTTTCTTCCCTCGCGCTTCCCGACTGTGAAATTCCCTTTCACACGATTGCTTATATATCTATATTACAGCCATTCCTTTTGGATAGATTTTAAAGCAGGAATATATATATATATATATATATATATATATATTGAAATGGTTGTTACAATGGTTTATAAAAGCATAGTACCACTACGAAAAAATCTTCGCGTTTCGGAGCTACGTTTGCTCCTCATCTGGTGATAAGTTGAAATGAAAAATAAATGGTGAAAACGATTTATTTTTGGTAATATGAGATGTAAGTGAATGTATTGGGAGTTTAGTACAATTTAGCCGGCAGTTTGTAGCCATAGTGATACAGCCTTGGGTTAGGAGAGGGGTGCGGAGTAGCTTAATTTTGGACAGGTCACTTTTTAGTTTTGTCTGGGTAATTCTTATATTGGGATGTGTGTGTGTGTGTGTGTGTGTGTGTGTGTGTGTGTGTGTGTGTGTGTGTGTGTGTGTGTGGATCGGAATCGAACAAGATGAATAAAATAAGTAAAGAACAAGTAGGAAAAAAGTGTCTTTAATCGAACATGTTTCACTTTTAGCAAGCTTCTTCAGAGATTTATTAAAGACGAATGATTTAAAAATCTAAGAGACAGTATGTTGATTGAGGAGTAGTTTCATTGGTCAGATACGTGTCACGTGTGATAAAGCAATTGATGAATATTAAATCTAGAAGAAAACTGTTTTATTATTCTACATTTAATATTCTCCCTTTGATTTATCACTCGTTTTCAAGCATTTATTTTTTATAAAGAGTATTTGATTCAGAGTATATATATATATATATATATATATATATATATATAATTGCACGCACGTGTACATATATATACGTGTACTGTGTATACAAATGCACTATTGAATACTTTTTCCATATCAGGTTGGGTGCTTCTGCTATTCATCTCAAGGATCTTGACAGAATCCAAAGAATCATCTGCAATATAATCGGTCCTGACCTGGCATCTCGATTTCTATAACTTTTTCACAGATGGGACGTGGCTTTCTCTAACTTTTCTCCAAATATTTTTATGGCAACTGCTCTAACCTTTTCCCTTGTGCATCAAATACATAAACATAAACGCGCTAACCAGGTTGGCGCATAGGTTTCACCCATTTACTACTGAAATAGCTGGATGTAATCGTAACTTCTGCTCAAAAAACTTATTTTCTTGCACTGTATTTTATAATATTCCTTCACTTACGCGCAAATACCCTTGGGAAAAGTATTAATCCGTCTCTTCCCTCCAGTTATGGGTCAAATAACAGGACCGATTGGGTTCTATAGCCTTGGCTGGCAACCAGTCTAGCGCAGAAAGCAATGGCAACTTACTGCGGGATAATCTTCTGCCAAGTCAGTCATGTCTCTTTCGGGATTTATCACGTATGGCATTTAACTGGCTGACTTCTCTAGGCCCCACCTTAAATTCCAGACCGCTCTGTCTAAAAAATTCTGGGAATTAAAACATCAGAGGTCTCTCTCCACAGATTGAATGGAAGATTATAAGTAAAACAACATACTCATATTAGCTTCAGAAATGGATGTAACTTTTGCTGGGATGAAAAATAGAAATAATTACATTTAGTGAAAACAGCAAGGTTTTTACACAAAAGGAATGAAATTATTTTTAAATGCCGACTGAAAACAAACTTAAATGACATGTTTAGCAGGATTTAATTTTTTCTCTACTAACAATTTTCTAGTAAATTCAGCTGTTTTCTTTTGTGAATTTCTTTTTTTTTATTTCATTATTATTATTATTACTATGTCATTTTTCATCATATTTCGATTTCTGCTTTGGTCTCACTACCAACCAAGTCTGCGAGGAGACCTAAGGCAGGTAGTGGCGTGTTGTTATGGCTCCATTTCATGTTTTTTATTATTATTATGTCATTTTTCATCATATTTCCATTTCTGCTTTGGTCTCACTACCAACCAAGTCTGCGGGGAGACCTAAGGCAGGTAGTGGCGTGTTGTTATGGCTCCATTTCATGTTTTTCTATCTTCCCTATCATCCCCAGCATTACATAGATAAAGTTTTCCTTAGTGTGTGGGCTGTACTTAATAAGACAATTTTTTGTATATCTCTTAAGCTGGGTTTCCAGGGATTCTTTCAATGTGTTGTTTTGTTCCATTTTTTATCATTCCAAGTGCACCTACTATCACTGGCACAACTCTTGTTTTCAATTTCCACATTTTTTCTATTTCAATTTCCAGGTCTTTATATTTTGACAGTTTTTCAAATTCCTTGATTGCTATGTTACAATCCGCTGGACAAGCCATATCAATTAATAGACAAGTTTTCTCAAATTTAACAATAATGTCTGGCCTGTTTGCTTCAATTTTTCTGACTGTGTAGATGGTGTAATCCCATAGAATGGTTACATCTTCTATTTCTGTAACCGGTGCTGGATGATGTTCATACCATTGTTTGTTTACAGATTTTCCATAATGTTTGCACATTGCCCAATGTAAATATTGCCCAACTCTATCTTTATTATTATTATTATTATTATTATTATTGTTTAAATTTTAAGTTTCTGTGATTGTTATTTTTTGTGGCTATATATATATATATGCTTATTTTCTTTACATTTCTATCTGCAATTTCTTTATATTTGGGTTATTTTTAATTATGTGTATTTGTGGTACAGTGAATATCGACTAGGAACGACAAATCGAGATGCCGAGTTCTAATTCTAGTTGAATTCATCGCATTCACTTACGCGCAAATACCCTTTGGGAAAGGTATTAATCCGTCTATTCCCTCCAGTTATGCGTTAAATAATAGGACAGATTGGGTTCTATAGCCTTGGTCGGCAACCACTCTACCGCAGAAAGCAATTGCAACCTACTGCGGGATAATCTTCTGCCCAGTCAGTTATGTCTTTTTCGAGACATGATCGCCCAAAGCGTGTATCACGTATGGCACTTAACTGACTGTATACTAAGTGTATGTGTTGTGTTCATATATGAGTCTTTTAAGTGTGTGTTTGTGTGTGTTTGTTTTGTGTGTGTTTATATCTATTAATTTGTATTGTTTTTTGTATATTAGATTGCTTTTCTTTTTATGATGTTTTTTTGTATATGCGTGGGTTATTGAAAGTGTTTTTCATTTTTATGACATTTCCGGTAAGATCGCTACTTTTATACAAGGCTGTGTACTCCTCTACCCTTCACCTAACATTAATATTTATTCTCTATGCTAAACTATATGTTTTTAAAATTCTGAATTTAAATTATTTGATTTTTTTTGTCTGACGAGTAACTCATATTTGACACAACTGTGTAATAAATTCAAATTTATAACTATTTAATTTTGTGTTGAGTTTTCTTTTCCGTATATAATATTGCTCTGGATAATATCCATGGAGCTCTTTATTTTTAAGTATTTAATCATATCTCCCGAAACATGGCATTTTACTGTCAATGTTTTGCAGGGGGTTACATAGGAGGCAAGTTATGAGAATGAGTGACAGGTTATAGGAGGTGTCAGGAAGTGGGTAGAAGAAGGATGATAATACTGATGAGAGTGGAGTGGACAGAGAAAGGAGCATGAGAGAGAAGATGCAGGTTAGTGAGATAGGAGATGACTATTGACTTTACATTTAAATTCTTGGAGATTGTAGCTGTCGGGAAAGCAAGTAAATGGAAGGGAATTCCACAAGCGGGAAATGCGAGAAAAGAAGCTGGTGGAGTAGAATTTGCGTTTACAATTTATTGGTTTCACAGTAAAAGGGTGGGACCTAATTGCTAATCTTGTGGCTCGATTAAATTCATAAATAGGGGGCACCAGTGAGCTAAGTTTATCGGAGTAGAAGCTGTGAAAGTATTTGTAGAAGGGACACAGGAAAGCCACATTGCGCCGGTGAGAAAGTGACTGTATCTGAGCTGCCAAGTCGGGATCTATCACATTACAGATTCTCCGTTGAATTTTGTCAAGTACACCTAGGTGGATAGCAGGAACACCCGACTAGATATGGCAGCAGTATTCAATGTATGGGCGGATGGTACATTTATATATGTGCAGGATTTTTTCAGGCGGAAAAAAACTTCCTGGCCCTACACAGAGAACCGACTTTCTTAGCAGCGAATTTAGCTATGGGTTCTATACAGCCATTCCACTTGAGGTCTGATGTGAGAGTTAAGCCGAGGAGGCGCAGTGTTTTGCTTTCAGGGAGACTAGCCTGATCCATGCTAATGGGGAGGTAGTAGCGATTGTCTGTGATGGTTAATAGATAACAGCTTCGTTTTGGAAGCATTAAAATTCACGAGCCATTTCTTACCCTAGTCCGCCACTGATTGGAGGTCCTTTTCAAGCTCTACATCAAGGTTTGCTTTGTCGGCCTACACACACACACACACACACACACACACACACACACATATATATATATATATATATATATATGTGTGTGTGTGTGTGTGTGTGTGTGTGTGTGTGTGTGTGTGTGGTTAGATCTTGAAGTCTATCACAATGCGTTTAGTAAAATAAAGGAAGGTAAAGAAGGTGTTAGGTATTACCTATTTATTATTCATTAATGTTTCGTGATCAAGGTACACACACGCGCACACACACTCACTACAATTAACGACAGCAGTAGCAGCGAAGGATGACTATTCGTTGAACGGTACGGTCAACGAGCGGACTAACGTGACAACATGGTTTCCTATCATTGTGAAGATGAGATTTTGATCTCGAAATATTAATGAATAATAAATAGGTAATACCCGACACCTTCTTCCTTCTTTACCTTCCTTTATTTTACAAAACTTTAGTATATATATATATATATATAATTGTTTCACTCCAAGGAAGGCATTACTGCCACTGGTGCACAGGGGGTTACATTGAGAGGAGAAGGAAAAAAGAAAATGCTACAGTGGATGTCGAAAAAAGAGTAAAAGAGATGTGGGAGTCAAGGAAAAGGAAGATAGCTATTGTCGTTGTGTTCTTGCAACGTTGGGTGATGGCCGTTAACACGTCAGCAGTAGATCTGGCAAAGAAGAAGTCCTACTGCTTGTCAGAGAATAAGTTGCTGGATGTGATATGTTGAATTTTTCAGCATTGATAGTAACCCCGAACACTTTGCCAAAAAGAGACAAGAGGCCGATAGGGAGATAGCTTAGAAGGGTCTTAAGCTCTCCAGAGTTTTTAAAATCCTAAAATACAGAGGAGGACTCCCAACAAGCAGTGAAGCAAAAAGTATCGGGGCGATAGTTATAGAGTATGGAGAGGACAGGGTAGATTTCGGGGGCACATTTCTTTATGACGGTGAATGATCTATCGGAGCCGCTTCTTTTAGGGGAGTCAAGCTTAGAAATAATGCTAGAAGCCAGAGACAGGGTTAAGTATACATCACTCAGTTGGGACTCAGTTCTAGGTGGGAAGCCGGAAGTGTGAATTCCAGATGAGTCAAGTGTGGATTTGGAAAAGAATTTGCGAGTAAAAACACCCAGCTTTGTCCGCTGTGAATGCGAGGACCTCAAAACTATTGAGTATTACGGGGATCGAGGGTTTTCCGTTGTTTAGCACACTTTTGCCCAGCCACCAATATTCCTTAGAACCGAACTTGCAGGATTCTATATGCTGCTTCATTCTATTAGCAAACAGCAGCTTAGCATCATTTAGAACACTACGCAAATCCTTTCGATCTTCTCCATTGAGAATGATCTCGGAAATATATATATATATATATATATATATATATATATATATATATATATATATATATATATATAAGCTAAAAGTTTCAAGAAAGCTTTTAGTTTAGTTTTAATTGAAAGCTAAATGATTAAATTTACTATTTCCAGTAAGCAAAATACTCTGGTGTATTTCAAACAGAAATTATACTGATTAGAATCTAAAATTTTTCAAATTATCTTAAATCTTTCAATTTTATTTTTCGGCTTTTTTTACGCTATCGACACATTTGCAAATAAAAGTTAATTCTCAGTTTTTAAAATCGTGCAAAAATAAAATATACATCTGTCACACGTTATTTTTGAAAAAATACCAAATTTAATGTTAAATGAATCAGATTTACACAAGTATTACTTATTTATAGCATGAAATTTAGAATAAAACTATTTCTTAAACCCAGACGCAAGTACTTTCGATCGTCTCCATTGAGAAATATATATATATATATATATATATATATATATATATATATATATATATATATATATATATAACTTTAATCCAAAACGAAAATCATGTAGGCAAATCCCAAAGACCCGATCCTAATTAATATTAATTAAATTAATATTAAAACTGATCAAGATGGAGGGCTCAATGTAATTTATATTTAAATTAGAGAGCCAATTATAAAATAAAATAAATTCCGAAATTAAAATCAGTTGTATGGCCATTTCGACGAGAAATTCCTAAAAAGAAATTTCACGTATCATCAGCAAACTCTTTTCTAAGAGCCAGACAAGGCTAAATTTCCACTTTCAACTCTTGACTCAGTTTAAAAGTAAGGTTTTCTAAAATCTAAAAAGAAAAATAGACATCGATTTTTGTCTGCTTTCTTATTAATCCCACCCCTTTAATTTTTCTGTGATGTATTTTTTTTTTTAACTTCCGCCAGTAAAATATCTTGGTTTATTTTGAAATAAAGAGTTTGCTGATGATACGTGAGATTTCTTTTTCGGAATTTCTCGTAGAAATGGCCATACAACTGATTTGAATTTCGGAATTTATTTTATTTTACACACACACACACACACACACATATATATATATATATATATATATATATATATATATATAGTCATCCGCAGACAGATCTGTTTCGCTGTATCACAGCTCATCAGTATGGTTAGACTCCGATTGCTTTTTAACCCAGGATTGAAACCAAACCGAATTGGCGTCAGTCGGTGATTCTACCTCTGGGCTATTGGCTTTCGGCAGAAGAAGGCATACTTTTTAGCGTGTATGTTATCATTATACGTGTCCAATAGCCAGAGTGCTCTCCACTCATTTTCCATACTTAACTTTTAAATTGAAGTCTGAAAATTAAAAAAAGTTTTCTTGAAGCTTTTAGTTTAGTTTTAATTGAAAGCTAAATGATTAAATTTACTATTTCCAGTAAGCAAAATACTCTGGTGTATTTCAAACAGAGATTATACTGATTAAAATCTAAAATTTTTCAAATGTTTTTGAAACTTTCAATTTTATTTTTCGGCTATTTTTACGCGATCGACACATTTGCAAATAAAAGTTAATTCTCGGGTTTTAAAATCTTGAAAGAATAAAATATACATCTGTCACACGTTATTTTTGAAAAATTACCAAATTTAATGTTAAATTAATCTGATTTACACAAGTATTACTTATTTATAGCATGAAATTTAGAATAAAACTATTTCTAAAAATCCAGACTTGAACTTTCTAACCTTCCCACCGTTTCCAAATGTGTTGAGAGATTGACAGATGCGAGATAAGTTAAATGTATGGCGATCACAAGTGACACAATTGTACAAAGTTTTCTGGTAAGGAGAAGTAACTCTGAAACACATGACCTTTCAATGTACATATAGAAATTATCATACAAAAATAAACTTCGACTGCACACAAAACTGAAAAATAACTTTAAAAGTATGAAGGCACGACGATTTGTATTAAACTTTTCAATTTTCGATTAGTAAATATAATCTTCACTTAATAAGTTAATAAACTACCGACTAAAACTTTCTGAGGTATTTTAAAAATATTTTTAAAACTTTATAAAGACTTATAATTAAAAAAATGAGGACAATTCTTTTAAAATTTTATTATTAATCGATAAAGATTTTTTCGTCAGGCTATGATATTCTTAATATATATTATTTATTAAAGCAATTAAAAACTTATCAAAGTTAATAATGTTGTAGTTTTATTGAATTTTCTTATTTTACTGTTGGGGGCAGATTTTTGAAAATCAAGGCAAGTTGTTTTTAAAAAAGAGATTATTTACGTTCCCCAATGAGACCCGCGTTTAACTAATAAAACCAATTTTCCAAAGAAAATTTACTTTAAAATTTAGTGAATTCATGAATGGGGTGTGATAAATGGTGTAAAAAATATTTTTACTAAGATTTTTTTAAATAATTTAAAAAATAATTCCATTTATTTGTGAATAAAATCCTGAAATCCTGAAAGTTTCATTAAAATCCGACAATTATTTGATTTTTGCAAGAACTTCCAAATTAATGTGTTTTCCACCGGAAAAAAAACAAAAAAGAAGTGAGTTACGTAATATTACGTTCTCCATTGTAAACTCTCGTAAATTATTTCGTTATCCGCAAACTAAAATCAAAACAAGAATTTTTACTAAAATTTCGAGAAGGGATTAATGTTTTTTTTTTAAACGATTAAAAAATACTTTGATCTTTCCTCTTAATAATAACATTAACATTTTGATGGAAAAAGTTTGCTTTTAATAAGTTTGGAGCGTTTTTATTCATACTATTGCTGTTTTTTTAGAGATTTACTGGAGGTAACTAAACTATATATATATATATATAAAAGGCAATTTGTAAGTCTGTGTGTGACTGTTCCCTATGCACGCCTACATTTTTTAAGCTATGCCATTCAAACTTTCTAGGGACACATATCTACAGGGAAGCCAGGTCGACACATACTTTTTGAGTTTATGTTCAGCAATTTTCCCTTTCGCCCTTTGTGGCCAATGGAGACTATTGTTTACATTTCCCCCGTAAAATTTAAAGTGTTAAAGTGTTGCTAAATTACGTCACAGAAATCAAATCACACGTGTCAAACGTGACTAAAATATTTTTTATTAAAAAAAAAACAAAATTTTACATTTAATTTTTATTCCGATGTTTTAAAAATTCATTTGGTTAAAAAAAATGTTCTGTGTAGCACGAGGAACGCCGGGCTATGATGCTAGTATATATATATATATATATATATATATATATATATATATATATTTTTAAATGATTAAAAAATACTTTGATCTTTCCTCTTAATAATAACATTAACATTTTGATGGAAAATGTTCGCTTTTAATAAGTTTCGGGCCTTTTTTATTTATACCATTCCTGTTTTTTTCAGAAATTTACTGGAGTTACCTAATATATATATATATAGTCATTCGCAGACAGATCTGTTTCGCTGTATCACAGCTCATCAGTACTGTTAGATTCCGATTGCTTTTAACCCAGGATTGAAACCCGACCGAAGTGGCGTCAGTCGGCGATTCTACCTCTGGGCTATGGGCGCTCGGTCGAAGAAGGCAGAATTTTTAGCGTGTATATTATCATTATACACGCCCAATAGCCAGAGTGTTCTAATTAATTATTGAATGACCGGTACATACCAGAGTGCGCCAGTGTATTTCAAAGTCTATTATTCTTCCAGGGTGCTCAATCAGGGTGGGAGAACGTAAATAGTCATTCGCGGACAGATCTATTTCGCTGTATATGGAGCCGATTGTTTACATTTCCTTAGTAAAACATCTAAGATGGTGTTTGCTAAATTAAGCCACAGAAATCAAATCGCACGTGTCAAACGCAACTAAAATATTTTTTTATTAAAAAAATGAGCCTTTATATTTAATTCATATATATATATATATATATATATATATATATATATATATATATATATACTGTTTTCTTTTAAGAAAAACTTTAAACACCGGTCATATTTCCGTAATAAATTTATTTCAGTCAATAATTGTTGTTGCCAACAATCACCGACTTCATCAGACGGAAGGCCCTATTCGACTTGTTTCATGTCGTATTACTACGGAATGAAAGTTCAGTCAAGGCCAGGCGGAGGGGGAGGCAACATAGGATAGCCCACTATAATAAGTATTTCCGTTTCCATTTGTCGGGATATAGTGGGAGGAGAAGTTTAATACAAACAAAACAACACGTGACTAATGTCACCAGCAAATTTATACATCAATTCATAATTCAAATTTCTAAGCCAAAATTTTATTTTTATTTTTATTTTCCTAGCTCTGTGATAAGTTAAATTAGATTAAGTTAAGGCTATTATTTCTTTTCTTTACTCAATTGTTGATAAGATAATTCCATTCTATTTGTTGCAAGACTATATTATATCCATGTTATATCTAAATTCCTTGAACTTCCATTCCGATAGGTGTCGTTGGTTACCAGCAGTCCTGTCTTATTTCCTACTACCACTCCTGCTAACTTTCCTGTTTTATTAATATTTATTTACTCCCCCGTTCTTCCCATCTTATCCCACTAGTATGCTAATTTTCGCACCTCCTTTTATCTGTCTTCACTAGAGACCATTTTTCAGACTTGGTGTCTACTTCTATCCACTCCCTTCCACTTTCGATTTTCTTTCCTTCGCCCATTTAGGTAGTTTCAACCTCTCCTTCTAAACCTACATATTCTCAATCTTTCTTTATTTAATTTTTCTTATTTGGTTTCCGTATATCCATTCCTATTGATTAGATAGAGGGTCATTCCTCAGTTCGTTGTTTCAATCAGCTTCGTTGGTTCCGTCAGTTATCTGTGCTATCCGTTTCTTATTACTGTTTCAGTATCCAACTATGTTATGTTATTGAGGCTTCCCCTTCTTTGTATGCACTAAATCCATCTGGTTCAAGTAAACCGGATCAATTAACTTAGGTTTTATCCTCCCTTACGTTAGATCCTACTAAATTCTCAGGTTGTCCCATTTGTGTTAGTTCGCAGTTAAACTTGTTTGACGATATTGTTTAAATTCAGTACCCATCCTAGTGATATTTCACCTACTAATCTCGCTAGTAATTCGTCCCCCATATTACAAGGATGCCTCTTTGCCACTAATGATAATAATCATAATAATAATAATATTATTTTTCCTACTAATGATAATAATCTTCATAATAATATTAATATTAATCTTCATAATAATATTATTATTAATATTAATATTAATTTTCATAATAATATTAATAACAATCTTCATAATAATAATACTAATAACAGCATCAGTCCCCGTTTTCCACTTATGGCAATAACCTAATTCTGGTGACACTCATGTTAGAGCCTTTCTATGATCTTTCCTTTCTTACTTCTTTTTTATCACCATTACCTCTCCATGATAGTAGTAGGCTAAAATTTTGTGTTCTTTCCCAGTTTAGATATTGTCTCGGTTTCCCTTATTGTAACTCCAATGGCTGAATTGAGTAGTTCCAGCTATCTTATCTTATCTTACTTCACATCTAAAGGTAATTTTATTAGTTTTGCAATTTATACTATCTGGGCGTCAATCCTAGTCCATCCAATTTTTGCTAAATTGATATTAATAAGTCAATCCTTGCCATCTAATAGATCCTAATTTAAATTTAAATAAAATTTATAACCCTACAAGTGAATCATCAAAATTTAAGAGAAATACGTGTATTAAGAATATAGGCTAGAAAGTAAATTAAATTTTATATAATATAAATTTATAAAATATAAGCTAATGTTAATATATTAAAATATTATTAGAAGATAATTTATAAGGTAACTCTAAATTTAATTTACGAAATATTACATAAAATATATTTCTCTAAAAAATATATTTCTATAAAATTAAATTAAATTAAATTAACTTAATTAAATTTAAGATTAATTCAATTAAATTTTTTTGGAAAGTTTTTTCCTTTAGATATAACTTTCTAAATTTTAAAGTAATTTATAATCGACAATTATAATACCATATTAATGAATAACATTAATAGAATTAAAATTTAGATAATGAAGAATCCAAATTTAAATCAATAAAATAAAACAAAATAAAACTAAATAAAATAAAATAAAATAAAATAAATTCACCCACATAATTTAAGTAATATAAATTAAATCAAATAAAATCAAATAAAATCAAATAAAATAAAATCAAATAAAATCAGATAAAATCAAATAAAATCAAATAAAATAAAATAAAATAAAATAAATAAAATAAATTAAAATAGAAATACAAATAAAATTAAAATAAAATTAAAATAAATCCAATCAAAATTCACTCCCGTCCTAGGGTCTAGGTACCAATTTTGGCCCTTGCATGACCTCATAACAGTTATAATGTTTCTAATTTTAGTCCGGGTGCCCTTCTGACTTTCCGGAGTCCTGATGGGCAATTTAGGGGGTTTGTATTTCCCTGGTGTTTCTGTGGTCATGTGGTAGTAAGTCCATTTTTTCTTTTTTCGTATTATGGTAGTTTGTACCGGTTTCTGTGCCTGCACTTGTATATTAATTCGCATCTCTGGTTCAAGAGTTGACCTTTGTCTGCGTGTCCTATTATTTGGATCTTCTCCTCTAGGCATAAGTTGCATCTATTTCTGAAACTAGGTGTAGCGAATGCTCTCTTGATAATTTCCCATCTTATTTGTGGGGTCATTCCTTTCTCCTTCAGTGCCCAAAATCGTTTCGATAAGGCGGTTTGGTTTCTTAGGGAAGGGTTGCTGAAGGAATGCCTGTGGCAATATAGGCGTTGCTTCCATTTTCCGGCTGATATACCTATATATATTTTTTCCTCTTTTTTATTCTCTTCAGGGAATATCGTTGCTTTATATACTACATTTCCTATGTTACATTTCCCGTTTACTGGGCATCTTTCTTTTATTCTACAGTTGCATGGGGTTGTCGGAGGTAGTTTGTTTTCGTTAAGTTTCCTTAATGTTTTTTCGTTATGTGACTTAATTATTTTTCCTACATTATTTGTACAGGAGTAACTTAGTTTTACAGTCATCCTGTTGAAAATCTTACTTAGTGGGTTGCTGGGTATAAAGTGTTTATCTATATCACAAGTTGTGTAAAAGAAAAACAACAAAACAATTTTTATTTCTATTCATTTATTTGTTATGTTTCTAAACTCGATCAAGAATCGTGATTGAGAATTGAACCCGGCAAACGAAATAATTTTTTTTCTTTTTTTCTTTTTTCTTTTTTTTTAACAAGATAAGAAAAATACAAAAAATAAAAAAATAACACAGTAATAACGAATAAATTTCAATCTATGTCTAAAGTTTTTTAAAAATTAATTTAACGAAAACTCGGGTTGGTAAAATCTAATTTCCTAACGTCGTAAAAGAAACCTCTGTGAATAATAATATAAACAAAAGAAAAAGGAATCCAAAGGTTTGTGGAGATTTCCGACATTTTGTGGCCAAATGAAATTGTCACCTCGACAGGCAATTATAGGAATGTGTACATGTTGTAAGGATTCTCATTGACTACCTTTTCAGTGGGTACGTTCACCGCGAGATCAGATGGTACACGTAAGCCGGCTATTTTCACATACTTCATAAAGATCGCTAACTAAGCACGGAATCGGAGGCAACTTGAGCTTTGGCTAGCCGGCTCGAGGCTAGTTGTTTAGGGACAGATGATTCTAAAAATGATGGTTTTACAGATCTCTTACTGCGTACGGAATCGGAGGCAAGCTCAGATTCGGCTAGCCGGCTCGAGGCTAGTTGTTTAGGGACAGATGATTCGAAAAATGATGGTTTTACAGATCTCTTACTGCGTACGGAATCGGAGGCAAGCTCAGATTCGGCTAGCCGGCTCGAGGCTAGTTGTTTAGGGACAGATGATTCTAAAAATGATGGTTTTACAGATCTCTTACTGCGTACGGAATCGGAGGCAAGCTCAGATTCGGCTAGCCGGCTCGAGGCTAGTTGTTTAGGGACAGATGATTCTAAAAATGATGGTTTTACAGATCTCTTTCTGCGTACGGAATCGGAGGCAAGCTCAGATTCGGCTAGCCGGCTCGAGGCTAGTTGTTTAGGGACAGATGATTCTAAAAATGATGGTTTTACAGATCTCTTACTGCGTACGGAATCGGAGGCAAGCTCAGATTCGGCTAGCCGGCTCGAGGCTAGTTGTTTAGGGACAGATGATTCTAAAAATGATGGTTTTACAGATCTCTTTCTGCGTACGGAATCGGAGGCAAGCTCAGATTCGGCTAGCCGGCTCGAGGCTAGTTGTTTAGGGACAGATGATTCTAAAAATGATGGTTTTACAGATCTCTTACTGCGTACGAAATCGGAGGCAAGCTCAGATTCGGCTAGCCGGCTCGAGGCTAGTTGTTTAGGGACAGATGATTCTAAAAATGATGGTTTTACAGATCTCTTACTGCGTACGGAATCGGAGGCAAGCTCAGATTCAGGTAGCCGGCTTGAGGGCAGTTGTTTAGGGACATATGATTCTAAAAATGATGGATTTACAGATCTCTTACTGCGTACGGAATCGGAGGCAAGCTCAGATTCAGGTAGCCGGCTTGAGGGCAGTTGTTTAGGGACATATGATTCTAAAAATGATGGTTTTACAGATCTCTTACTGCGTACGGAATCGGAGGCAAGCTCAGATTCGGCTAGCCGGCTCGAGGCTAGTTGTTTAGGGACAGATGATTCTAAAAATGATGGTTTTACAGATCTCTTACTGCGTACGGAATCGGAGGCAAGCTCAGATTCGGCTAGCCGGCTCGAGGCTAGTTGTTTAGGGACATGTGATTCTAAAAATGATGGTTTTACAGATCTCTTACTGCGTACGGAATCGGAGGCAAGCTCAGATTCAGGTAGCCGGCTTGAGGGCAGTTGTTTAGAGACATTAGATTCTAAAAATGATGGATATACAGATCTCTTACTGCGTACGGAATCGGAGGCAAGCTCAGATTCGGCTAGCCGGCTCGAGGCTAGTTGTTTAGGGACAGATGATTCTAAAAATGATGGTTTTACAGATCTCTTACTGCGTACGGAATCGGAAGCAAGCTCAGATTCAGGTAGCCGGCTTGAGGCTAGTTGTTTAGGGACAGATGATTCTAAAAATGATGGTTTTACAGATCTCTTACTGCGTACGGAATCGGAAGCAAGCTCAGATTCAGGTAGCCGGCTTGAGGCTAGTTGTTTAGGGACATATGATTCTACAGATTTCTTCCTGAGCACGGCAGCAAAAGGATGCTCGAACCTTTTATTTGCCAATTCCAGACCTGCAAAAATAAAAGATTCTTTGTAAATTTTTAATGAACACATTGAAGGAATATTGGATTGGAAATCTGATTATTTTTATTTTCTTAATTATTTTTTACAGATACGATTAATATTTCATTTTTGAAAGAATTTTCTAAAAAATACTAGAGTAGCTGATGTGCTCCTCGCCTGGTTTTGAAAGAAATGGTGCCTGAGGTTTGAAATCTTGCATGAATTATTTTCAACACATTTTTATTAATAACTGCATTGTTTCTTTCCTAGTACGAGTGAGGGCTGAAAAGTTCATAGTCTGACTATGAAGGGAAGGAGTGATGCTAGAACTGTGAAATCTTGCATACATTAATTTCAACTCTTCTTATTAATAACTGCATTGTTTCTTTTCAGGTACGAAGGAGGGCTGAAAAGTTCATGGTCTGACTGTGAAGGAGTAATGCTAGAACTGTGAAATCTTGCCGACATTAATTTCAACTCTTCTTATTAATAACTGCATTGTTTCTTTTCAGGTACGAGGGAGGGTTGAAAAGTTCATGGTCTGACTGTGAAGGAGTAATGCTAGAACTGTGAAATCTTGCAGACATTAATTTCAACTCTTCTTATTAAAAACTGCATTGTCTCTTTCCAGGTACGCGTGAGGGCTGAAAAGTTCATGGTCTGACTATGAAGGAGTAATGCTAGAACTGTGAAATCTTGCATGAATCGTTTCAGCTCTTCTTAATAATAACTCCGTTGTTTCGTTCCAGGAACGAGGGTGGGCTGATTATGAAGGTGTGATGCTAGATCTGTGAAGCCTTGTCATCATAACTGCCGTCATGACTGTTATCCTGTTAGCCAGAAAAATGTTTTTTTTTATGTTGAGAAACAGATGAAAGTTAATCAGGAGATTAGAAAGGTCTTGTCTTGTTTTCTTTTGTTTATCTTCATTCAGTCAGTTAAGTGCCATACATGATACATATTTTGAGCGATCATGTCTCGAAAGAGACATGAATGACTGGGCAGAAGGTTATCCCGCAGTAGGTTGCATTGCATTCTGCTGTAGACTGGTTGGCAGCCAACACTATAGAACCCAATCTGTACAATTATTTAACCCATAACTGGTGGGAAGAGATGGATTGATACCTTTCCCAAGGGTATTTGTGCGTAAATGAATACAAAGAATTTACCTGGAGTTTGAACTCGGCTCACCGAGCAGAAACATTCTAACAAAATATTTGTGTTTAATAATTACATTCCATAGATCGTTATTCGTAAATCGTAAACATATTTTTCAATGCCCCTGTTATTGTTATTTATTGAATGACCCTCGTAGATGTCCTTATACCGAAAAATGCACCTTGTTTATTGAATGACTCTCGTAGAAGTCCTTACACCGAAAAATTCAACTTATTTATTGAATGACCCTCGTAGAAGTCCTTACACCGAAAAATTCACCTTATTTATTGAATGACCCTCGTAGAAGTCCTTACACCGAAAAATTCACCTTATTTATTGAATGACCCTCGTAGAAGTCCTTATACCGAAAAATCCACCTTATTTATTGAATGACCTTCGTAGAAGTACTTATACCGAAAAATTCACCTTATCTATTGAATGACCCTCGTAGAAGTCCTTATTCAGAAAAATCCACCTTATTTATTGAATGACCCTCGTAGAAGTCCTTATACCAAAAAATTCACCTTATTTATTGAATGACCCTCGTAGAAGTCCTTATACCAAAAAATTCACCTTATTTATTGAATGACCCTCGCAGAAGTCCTTATACCGAAAAATTCACCTTATTTATTGAATGACCCTCGTAGAAGTCCTTATACCAAAAAATTCACCTTATTTATTGAATGACCCTCGTAGAAGTCCTTATACCGAAAAATTCACCTTATTTATTGAATGACCCTCGTAGAAGTCCTTATTCCGAAAAATCCGTATGTTATATATTTCCGTACGACGACAAACAACGAGAACACGCATATATAAAAATATAAGGTTATATTTTTATTCCTGACAACGAACCCGTGTGGAACAGAGAATGGAAGAGTGAGAGCGCACTTAGAATGAGTCGACGGGAGTGTAAGTCTTGCCTGTGGTGTCTCTCTGCTTCCACTGGCCGTTCTCTGCTGGCGAATCCGTGTGTCGAGGTCTTTTTATAGTCTTCTAGAACCGGGACTTTTCCTTCCGGTTTTGCCTCGCCCACGCAACGCCCACGTAATTCCAAGAGACACCTGTTCTGTTTGCCTCCGTAGTCATTTCCGCCGCTGTCGGAAATAAGGTCAAACGAGCCCGACTCATAACCCTGCGACATCCGCTCCAGGCCCCGACAGGATGTATTTCTCAAACACCTGTCTTGTCGTTCGCCGACCCCTTCACCGACGGGAAACACCATCGATTGCATCAACCTTCCTCGGGTGGGGCCAGATTGCTATATTACATTATGATGCAAACAGGAATCATTAATAAATCAGTAATTTACCATTTTACACATTTTAAAGTCTACTATTCGTTCGTGCTTTGAATAGTGCTGACACATACGGTGCCCCTTGTTATATATTTAGAGATTCTTGTTAAAATCCAGAGAAGAACCTGCAATGTTATCTGTCTTGACCTGGCATCTTGGTTTCAGTCCCTTTCCAAACTCCGTAACATGCCCCCCATCTTCTATTAATATAAAAATGATCCATGGTAATTTTTCTGACAAGTTCTCCTCTTTTATTCCTGGAATTTTATCGCAGTACTAGATTGGCAGAAAGGTCTCATCATTTTCAATTTGACATTGATTATATGTAACCGTAAGGTCTATCTTAATTAACGTTTTCTACTATTGCACTTCGCTTATTTAAAATGCCTTTCTACTAGTAAACAACAATTTTGACACAAAACTTCCCTCTTTCTCTCTCTCTCTCTCACTCACTCTCTCTCTCTCTCTCTCTCTCTCTCTCTCTCTCTCTCTCTCTCTCTCTCTAAATCCAAACAGATAGTGACACCGGGGTAAATGCCAAATGAGATCCTCTTAATATTAATCTTATTAATATAAAAATGATCCAGACATACGGTTCGATGGTAATAGTATTATCTATTTACAGAACCAAAAAAGTATATTTTCAAATCAAACTTCGAAAATCACTTGTGTCGTATGATCATTTCAGTGAGGAATACTCGGTTCGTCAGCGACTAAATCTTTATTATGGAAAATTCAAGAAGAAATTCATACACCGGAAGGCCACTCAAAAATAACTGATATATTGGAAATTCATTCGAAAAGAAGGAAACTAAAAAGAAATACGAACGAACAGGGTGGGGTGTTAAAAGAGAGAGTAGATTATGTTAGAAGGTAGGCGTCTAGACGTTGTTACGGGGGTAACAGCAGGGTAGCAGAGAGACGGCGAAATGGATTCAAACTCGATCATTGAAAAGTACATTTAAAGATTACATAGGTGTAAAGAAATAAAAATTAAGCGTGTCAAAGAAACGGAAGTAGGGAAAGAGAAACGGAAATGGAATGGAAAAGGAAAAACGTGGGAAACAAGAAAAGACTTAAAAGAGACAGTGGGGAGAAACAAGGAAGAAACGAAAAAAGTGGAAGAAAGGGAGAAAAAACCGCACGCTGAACAAGAGGCCGTAACAACTACCAGCCAAGGAGAGTGATAGGAAATCAACAGATTCATAAAATCTCTCGCTTTTGAAACTCTTTTCCGGTTTCTTGCTTCTTATTTACCTTTGATCTTCAAAAATTTAAATGTAATGTCAATCGCTATCTTCTGTCTTCTTAATTCCTGTTCTTTTATTGTTCTCTTTCCTTAATTATGTTTTCTTCTTCTCATATTACTATAAGTCCTATGCTAACAGTTTCTTCTCTCGCTTGTGGAACTCTCTTCCGGCTTCTTGCTTTCCATTTAACTTCGATTTTCAAAAACTTAAATGCATTGTCAATCGTTATCTTCCCTCTTCTTAATTCCTGTTCTTTTATTGTTCTCTCTCCTTAATTATGTTTACTTCTTCTCATGTTATTATAAGTCCTATGCTAACAGTTTCTTCTCCCACTTGTGGAACCCTCTTCTGGCTTCTTGCTTTCCACTCAACTTTGATCTTTAAAAATTTAAATGCAATGTCAATCGTTATCTTCTGTCTTCTTAATTCCTGTTCTTTTATTGTTCTCTCTCCTTAATTATGTTTTCTTCTTCTCATATTATTATAAGTCCTATGCTTACAGTTTCTTCTCTCGCTTGTGGAACTCTCTTCCGGCTTCTTGCTTTCCATTCAACTTCGATTTTCAAAAACTTAAATGCATTGTCAATCGTTATCTTCCCTCTTCTTAATTCCTGTTCTTTTATTGTTCTCTCTCCTTAATTATGTTTTCTTCTTCTCATATTATTATAAGTCCTATGCTAACAGTTTCTTCTCTCGCTTGTGAAACCCTCTTCTGGCTTCTTGCTTTCCACTCATCTTTGATCTTTAAAAATTTAAATGCAATGTCAATCGTTATCTTCTGTCTTCTTAATTCCTGTTCTTTTATTGTTCTCTCTCCTTAATTATGTTTTCTTCTTCTCATATTATTATAAGTCCTATGCTTACAGTTTCTTCTCTCGCTTGTGGAACTCTCTTCCGGCTTCTTGCTTTCCATTCAACTTTGATCTTTAAAAATTTAATGCAATGTCAATCGTTATCTTCTGTCTTCTTAATTCCTGTTCTTTTATTGTTCTCTCTCCTTAATTATGTTTTCTTCTTCTCATATTATTATAAGTCCTATGCTAACAGTTTCTTCTCTCGGTTGTGAAACCCTCTTCTGGCTTCTTGCTTTCCACTCAACTTTGATCTTTAAAAATTTAAATGCAATGTCAATCGTTATCTTCTGTCTTCTTAATTCCTGTTCTTTTATTGTTCTCTCTCCTTAATTATGTTTTCTTCTCATGTTATTATAAGTCCTATGCTAACAGTTTCTTCTCCCACTTGTGGAACCCTCTTCTGGCTTCTTGCTTTCCACTCAACTTTGATCTTTAAAAATTTAAATGCAATGTCAATCGTTATCTTCTGTCTTCTTAATTCCTGTTCTTTTATTGTTCTCTCTACTTAATTATGTTTTCTTCTTCTCATATTATTATAAGTCCTATGCTTACAGTTTCTTCTCTCGCTTGTGGAACTCTCTTCCGGCTTCTTGCTTTCCATTCAACTTTGATCCTCAAAAATTTAAATGCAATGTCAATCGTTATCTTCTGTCTTCTTAATTCCTGTTCTTTTATTGTTCTCTCTCCTTAATTATGTTTTCTTCTTCTCATATTATTATAAGTCCTATGCTAACAGTTTCTTCTCTTCCTTGTGAAACCCTCTTCTGGCTTCTTGCTTTCCACTCAACTTTGATCTTTAAAAATTTAAATGCAATGTCAATCGTTATCTTCTGTCTTCTTAATTCCTGTTCTTTTATTGTTCTCTCTCCTTAATTATGTTTTCTTCTTCTCATATTATTATAAGTCCTATGCTTACAGTTTCTTCTCTCGCTTGTGGAACTCTCTTCCGGCTTCTTGCTTTCCACTCAACTTTGATCTTTAAAAATTTAAATGCAATGTCAATCGTTATCTTCTGTCTTCTTAATTCCTGTTCTTTTATTGTTCTCTCTCCTTAATTATGTTTTCTTCTTCTCATATTATTATAAGTCCTATGCTAACAGTTTCTTCTCTCGCTTGTGAAACCCTCTTCTGGCTTCTTGCTTTCCACTCAACTTTGATCTTTAAAAATTTAATGCAATTTCAATCGTTATCTTCTGTCTTCTTAATTCCTGTTCTTTTATTGTTCTCTCTCCTTAATTATGTTTTCTTCTTCTCATATTATTATAAGTCCTATGCTAACAGTTTCTTCTCTCGGTTGTGAAACCCTCTTCTGGCTTCTTGCTTTCCACTCAACTTTGATCTTTAAAAATTTAAATGCAATGTCAATCGTTATCTTCTGTCTTCTTAATTCCTGTTCTTTTATTGTTCTCTCTCCTTAATTATGTTTTCTTCTTCTCATATTATTATAAGTCCTATGCTAACAGTTTCTTCTCTCGCTTGTGAAACCCTCTTCTGGCTTCTTGCTTTCCACTCATCTTTGATCTTTAAAAATTTAAATGCAATGTCAATCGTTATCTTCTGTCTTCTTAATTCCTGTTCTTTTATTGTTCTCTCTCCTTAATTATGTTTTCTTCTTCTCATATTATTATAAGTCCTATGCTAACAGTTTCTTCTCTCGCTTGTGGAACTCTCTTCCGGCTTCTTGCTTTCCATTCAACTTTGATCCTCAAAAATTTAAATGCAATGTCAATCGTTATCTTCTGTCTTCTTAATTCCTGTTCTTTTATTGTTCTCTCTCCTTAATTATGTTTTCTTCTTCTCATATTATTATACGTCCTATGCTAACAGTTTCTTCTCTCGCTTGTGGAACGTTTGTGGCTCTTTCCTTTTCCAGTCAATTTTTATCTCACACAATTGAAATTCAATGCCAATTTTTATCTACTGTTTTCCCGATTTTATTGTATTGTTAATTTTTTTCTTTTTCTTAATCTTTCACACTCAGTAACCTCTTGTGGTTCCATTACTGACTTGCTTTGGGTAAAATGATTAAAAATATATAAATCCAAAAAGCAAGTAGAATATAAGCCATGTTTACTTACCAGATGTTGCCAAGACAGTAAGCGAGAATACAAGGACTAATTTGATCTCCATTGTAAACTGGAATTATAAGAAAAAAATATCACGATTATTATTACAGTCTCTGACCATCACTCAATTTAATAATAAACTTATTTTATTCACCTAAGATGATTAAATGACTTCAGTTAACAGAAATATGCTTCTACAGAATGGGGTTAAAATACAATGGAATGATCAGATTTTTGGAAGTCTAATGAGGAAAGAATGCTTGGAAAATCTATCACACACAGGACAGACTGCAGGCAAAGTTAACAGAGGAAAACCTACCTAACGAGCTTGAGTAAATTGATGGTGGAATATGGATCGTGGAAGGTAATAAAAAGACAAAATTTACGAAGAGCTACAAAGGACAGGAAATTGTGGAGAACCATGATCAGCCACCACATGAAATGACATGATAGATAGAAAAAAAACCTGCGTAACATGCTTTATTAGGATCTACAAAATTGAAGAAATAGAATGTAGCTATGATCGTCAAGTTCATGGGACACGACACAAAGGAGGAGAAGAAGAAGAAGAAGAAGAAGAAGAAGAAGAAGAAGGAGGAGGAGGAGGAGGCGGCTATATGTTCTCTGTGTAAAAATAGAAACAAAAATTTGTCCATATTCGGACTGTTGGCCTTATCTTTATTGTACTCTTTCGGTTCGAAATTCCAAATATAACCTGAAGAATGCTGAAGCTTACAACGGCCGAAACGTTGCGAATACGGCAATAAAGATTAGGATCACACTCCGAATATTTCAGATAATGTAATTAAAAAAGAAACTTAGGCTTAACATCATGGTACATAAATTTCTAGAGCAAATAGAGAGGAAAGAATGTTTGGAAAATTTGACACTCGCACGGCAGATTAAAGACAATAGAGTTAGAGGAAAATAACGCATAACCTACCTGTCGTGTTTGAGTAAATTGTTGGCTGAACAAAGGTTAGGAAATATATCTACTTTAAGAGATGCAAAAGATAGGAAATTGTGGAGAGTCATGATCGTCAACATTGGTTGGTTGTTTTTGTTTAGTAGTATATCAATCTGTATGAGGTTTAATGCTGAAATCTAAATATTTTGTACGCAATGTTATTTCATTTATATTTTTATTCACTTAGAAAATAATAATGATTTAGTGATACAAGTCTTACTATTTGCCAGGAAACGTATATTCCACTCACCATAACTATTCCAACGGAGTATAGAAAACAACATTTTCAAGCCTTAAACCACCCACACATCTAAGTTTACAACATTCACTACTCTCAAACGGTCACCAATCTAGGTACTAACCAAGCTCAACGTTGCTTAACTTCAGTGATCGTACGGGAATTGGTGTTTTAACGTGATATGACCATGACTGCCGACGTCCTGAAGGAACATGACACATAGAAGAAGAAGTAGAGAAGAAAAAGAAGGAGGAGGAGGAGGAGGAAAAGAAAAAGAGGGGGAAGAAGAAGAAAAGGAAGAAGAAGGAGGAGGCTAGGAAAAAGAAGAATAGGAGGAGGAGGAGGAGGAGGAGGAAAAGAAAAAGGAGGAGGTGAAGAAGAAGAAAGAGAAGGAGGATGAGAAGAAAAAGAAAAAGAAGAAGAAGGAGGTGATGAGGAAGAAGAAAAAGAGAAGAAGAAAAAGAAGAAGAAAAAAGAAGGAGGAGGTGAAGAAGAAGAAGAAGAAGAGGAGAAGAAAAAGGAGGAGGAGGTGAAGAAGAAGAAGAAGAAGGAAAGGAGGAGGAAGAGAAGAAGCAAAAGAAGAAGGAAGAGGTGAGGAAGATGAAGAAGAAGAAGGTGAAAAGGGAGGAGGTGAAGAAGAAGAAGAGGAAGAAGAAGAAGAAAGAGGAGAAAGAGGAGCTGAGGAAGAAGAAGAAGAGGAGGAGGAGGATAAGAAAAAGAAGAAGAAGGAAGAGGTGAAGAAGAAGAAGAAGAAGAAGAAGAAGAAGAAGAAGAGGAGGAAGAAGAAGAAGAAGAAGAAGAAAGAGGAGGTGAGGAAGAAGAAGAAAAAGGAGGAGGAAAAGAAGGAGGAGGTGAAGTTGAAGAAGTCTTTATTTTCTCTCTGTGTTCCCATGGGAAAGGCAACAAGAGAACGGTTTTTAAGAGCTACAAGGGATAGAGAAATGTGGAGGGCCATGATCACCCACAACCTGAAAGAGACAAGGCGTAAAGAAGAAAAAGAAGAAAAAGAAGGCTATATTTTTTCGTTGTGTTCTAATGAGAGAGGCAACAAAAGAAGGGGTTTTAAGGTCTACAAGTGATAGGAAGATGTGGAAGTCCATGAACGCCAACGTCCGGAAGGACACGGCACATAGGAGAAGTTCCCAGTTTCTATCAGTAGAACAAATCAGCCAGCATTGTCATCATGTTTTCAATGTTTACCAACCATTTATTACTAACAAATGTGCTTTATAATATTGAATATAATTATTCAATGCATTGGAATATAAACTGTGTATATACAGTGGAAACTGTCGTATGCGACCACCGCTGCTGGTCGCATACGGCAAGTGGTCGCTCACTAGAGGCCCATAGTCATGACCTATTTACGCCAGGAATACGCCATATTAGAATTTTACGCCATATTAGAATTTTACCATGTAATCTGGTAATAAACAATTAAGAACATAAGAAAATGGCCTAAATTTAAAGAATTTGTAGAATTTCTATTCGCAAAAATTATTTCTGGTACTCTTATACATGGCCGAGGGTTGATGAAGTATCAAGGATTTTATGAAGGATTGATAATCTGAAGATTTGGGGTCTCCTACCTTAAGTTAAAAATTTGTTGAGGCATATAGTAAATTTAGAAATCGTTTTGGCAAAATGGATCGACACCCGAAATCGACTTATACACGAGTCTATGCAGTGATGCAAACATTAACTTACGTTTTGTTAACTTCCCGTTATTTTGGTCAACAATTCTTCAGCTTTCAATCTGCTTGTCTTGTCTTCTGTCCGCTGTTCCTTGTCTTGATTATTGTCTGGTGAATTATTTCCTTTTTCCCCCGAATGGCCACTGGATGAGCGCCTTGGAGTGAAAAAGACGCGAGTAAAGAGTCGATGAACGGCCGGCTGTTTTTATACACCTTGCAAGTTCCAGATGAGGCGGTCTTTGCGGACGAAGGTGTGGCCTACTCTGTGACGTGAACAGGAGTATACAGGGTAAACACGTGGAAAGATGCGTGTATATTTCCCCAAGTCACAAACACCTGCGTACTCATACACACACGTACACACTCACTCATAGACGTACACACGAACATGCACACGTATATACACTCTCAAGCGCGTATATACACTAGTTTTTAGAAATGGCATTTAATAATTTAAGATGTACATCACACACAACAATTCACGCAACCGACCCTGTAATTTTTTCAAACAGGCAAAGAAAGTCACCTGTCTTGTAGTTGTTTGCATTTGGGGAAGACAAATCTGCGAGAGGAGTTCTAATTTATGTCGGAATAATTACAGTAATTTTTGCTTAAATATATTCGGGAAAGGCATGAACCCATCACCACTTCTTCTGATTTGAATTAAAGACAGGACAGATGAGACTCCCTAATCTTGATTGGCGACCAGTCTAGAATAACAACAACTCCGGCTAAGCACTTTTCCACTGGCAGCAGCTGAAGAGGTTTCAAATTAATATTACTTTAAGCCCCTCGTCGCAGTTCGTACCTTAACTTTTAGAGAGGCGCTGGGCGATAAACGTCACAAGTTAAGAAATAAAAGCTCCAAATCTATCTTGATAAAGTTGCTTAATAGGCAGAACGCGTTGCTGGTAAATATATCTTTTAACATTATATATATATATATATATATATATATATATATATATATATATATATATATATACGCTCTCACACCCTGATTGAGCACTCTGGGAGAATGGTAGACTTTGAAAAAGCAGTAGCTACTCTAGCATCTACGCATCGTAGAATTAGAACACTCTCAGCTATTACGTGTGTATACATGATATATCACACGCAAAAAGTCTGCCTCCTTCTGCCGGGCGCCCATAGCTCAGAGGTAGACTCACCGAATGGCGCCAATTCGGTCGGGTTTCAATCGTGGGTAAAAAGCAATCGGATGTCAAACCGTACCGATGAGCTATGATACAGCGAAACAGATCTGTCTGCGGATGACTATATATATATACACAAACAGACATTACAGAATTGAATAGGTGCTCACAGAAACCGTTTATTTTATTAAACAAGTAATTTATACAAATGAAGTAATTGAAATGGTCATAAATTTAATAACTAATACTTGGTTGACATCCCCTTTACTTTTTTTAATGCAAGGACCCTCCTAGGCATGCTAGCGATGAGTTCACGAGTATTATCTTGAGGGATTTCTTGCCATGTTTCACGCAATAACCCTAAAAGTTCGGGCTTAGAAGATGGCTTCCTGTTCTTTTTGCGGAGTTTTCGATCTAATATGCCCCAAAGGTGTTCAATAGGGTTAATATCCGGGGACTGACTTGGCCATGGAAGTTTATTGATCCCATTTTGTCCCAACTTCTCTGGTGAATTGAACGATCACTCTATTAACAGTAGAAAGGGGTACTGAAAGATTTTCAGATACTTTTCTTTGACTAAGCCACCTTCATGTGGCCCACGATTCGTCCTCGCTGAACTTCTGATAGGCCTGATGCTCCTTTGGTTCGTGGCATGTTCCAGTATTGTTATCTGCAATTTTAATCAAATAATCTATGTTAATTTATCTTGGTTATTAAAAAAAATCAGAAATAAAATCCTGGTGTCTATTCCATGCTGTCATATCTGTATATATATATACAAGCATCATAGCCCGGCGTTGCCCGGGCAACTCAGAACATTTTAGTAGGAGAAGATGCCACTTTTTATTTTACATATTTTGTTTTTGTTTGAAAAAACACTTTTTTAAAAAAAAAATATTTCTTTTTTTTCAAAATTACGGGGAAAAATATTCGCATTTTTTTTGTAGACGAAATGAATTTTTAAAACGTCGGAATAAAAATTAAATATAAAGGCTATTTTTTAATAAAAAAATATTTTAGTGGCGTTTGGCACGTGTGATTTGTTTTCTGTGACGTAATTCAGCAACCATCTTAGATCTTAGATGTTGTATGGAGCAAATGTAAACAATCGGCTCCATTGGCCAAAAAGTGCGAAAGGGAAAATTGCTGAACTCAAAAAGTATGTGTCGACCTGGCTTCCTTGTGGATATGTGTCCCTAGAAAGTTTGGATGAAGTAGCTTAAAAAATGTAGGCCTGCATAGGGAACAGTCACACACAGACTCACAGATTGCCTTTTATATATAGAGATATATAGTTTTGTTGAGATATTTTTTGGCGCCAAGATTGTTGATTTTTCAGGAGTTTTTCTGATAATAGATCTTTTGGCAAGCAGGTTTTTTATCGTAAAGTGCTGAGTAGAAATAGAGCGTTTATAGGTTTTCAGCAAAGAGTTTGTCAATTTAGCTGATCAGGTTCATATCGAAGTCGGCATGAACCTGTTCAATTAAAGTGACAAATTCTTTGCACTAAAACTATATCTATATATATAAAAGGCAAGATGTTTGTGTGTGTGTTTGTTTATCTGTCTCTATGTCCTTTATACAAATCCACAATTTTTATCCGATTCTCACCAAAATTCATACAAATATACTTTCGGCTTCCGGTCAGGTCATGGGCTACTTATTTCGTCCCAGTTCGTATCTTAACTTCTAGAGGGGGTGCTGGAGTCATTACACGTAGAACTTCACAAGTTAAGAAATAAAATCTCCATATTTATCTTAATAAAGTTGTGAAAGGGACACAAAGCACTCATTTATATATATATATATATATATATATGTGTGTGTGTGTGTGTGTGTGTGTGTGTGTGTGTGTGTGTGTGTGTGTGTGTGTGTGTTATGTTTTGAAGGCTGTCACGATGCGTTGAATCAAGTAAAGGAAGGTCGGGAGGTGTTTGTATGACCTGTTTGATATTTCGAGACTATAATCTCATCATCAGAATGGCAGAGAAATCCTTAGAATGACCGTGCTTGTAGCTGCCCATCTATGAAGATTCATAGATGGGCAGCTTTTAGCTGCCCATCTGTCTTCACATCATATATATATATATATGATGTGCAGACAGAGAGAATTGAAATACAAGTTAGAACTCTTTGGGATAACTACCGCCCATTCTAGGTAATGGGTCTTTTTTTTTTGGTTTTTGGTTTTTGTTTTTTGTTTTTTACATCAATCCTATGTTTTTAACCTCAGATATAGTTTAGAATTTAAGACAACTTCTCTGTTTCAATTGCCGATGTTTTATTTTGGAAGTCGTGTCGGCCGAAAGGCGCCTAAAATCCTTCTCTTATATTTTTATTTTCTATTTTTAATTGACATACTTTTGTATCTTCTTCATAAAAAGATGAGCCTTTTATAATATATATATATATATATATATATATATATATATATATATATATAATCGTGTCGGCGGGAGGTTACATAGGAGGAAAGTTATGGAAAAGAGTGACAGGTTACAGGGGGTGTCAGGAAGAGGATAAGAGAAGGATGCGAATACTGATGAGAGTGAAGTGCCTGAGAGAGAGGATGCAAGTCAATGAGATAATAGATGACTATTGACTTTACATTCGAATTCTTGAGGATTGTAGCTGTCGGGAAAGCAAGTAGACGGAAGGGAATTCTACAGACAGAACGTGCGAGAGAAGAAGCTGAAGGAGTAGATTTTGTGTTTACAATTTATCGGTTTCACAGTAAAAGGGTGGGACCTAGTTGCTAATCTTGTTGCTCGAGTAAATTTATATATAGGGGCTACCAGTGAGCTAAGTTCATCTGAGCAGAAGCCGTGAAATTATTTGTAGAAGAGACACAGGGAAGCCACATTGCGCAGGTGAGAAAGTAACTGCATCAGAGCTGCCAAGTCAGGATCGATCATATTGCAGAGTCTCCGTTGGATTTTTTCAAAGACACCTAGGTGGATAGCAGGGGGACTCGACCAGATATGGCGGCAATATTCAATGCACGGGTGGATGGTAGATTTGTATATGTGCAGGATTGTTTCAGACGGGAAAAACTTCCTGGCCATACACAGAGAACTGACCTTTTTAATTTTCAAAATAAACATAATATTTGCTTTGAGTTAAATTAATTGAACTTTAGGTCAGTTAAACTTCCTCAAATAATGTTTTAGAAAAATATATTTTATTTTTGAAAGATTTTTAATCAAGAGAATTATGTTGTGCTGACAGATTTGTCAATGTAAATGGTTTTACTTTAAAAAAAAACATTTTAATCAATTTAAATTCAATTTTAAAAGTGACTGTATCTGAGCTGCCAAGTCGGGATCGATCACCACATCTACTATATCAAGAAATAAAAACCCAACTATTAAAATGTTTACATTGGATCTGCTAAGAACACTTTTAAGCAGAGGTGGTGTTTTCATTAAACTTTCCGAAAAAATCATCCTTTTCTGCGTATTTTTGGCAATCAAAAGAAACAGATAAAACCCCAAAGTAAAATGGAAAATTCTGGAAAAAACAAGAAACTGTAAACATCTGCACTCTGTGCCTGAATGAATATACAAATAATCTAGAAAAAATTATTAAAAATCATAACAATAAAATCTCAATCAGTACGTAAATCAAAATAACAATAATTATTCAAACATTAAAAATAACAATAATACAAAATTGTGTAATTATCGAAAACCTTACAATTGTACGCAGGAAAATAGGTTTCTAACAAATTCTGTTGTTTACAAATGTACTGTATCATCAAATGAAAACCCAACTATTAAAAAGGTTTACATTGGATCTTCTAAGAACACTTTTAAGCAGAGATGTTTTCATTAAACCTTCTTAACAAATCCCGCGTACTGAAATCAAACATCACTTTCTGCGTATTTTTGGCAGTTAAAAGAAACAAATAAAATCCCCAAAGGTAAAATAGAACTTTTTGCAAAGAACAAGAATCTACATATCATTCTATATATTTGCTCCCTGATTCTGAATGAAAAACTCCAGATTATAAAGTTTCCTAAAAATAATATACTACTTCCGCGCAAATAGCCTTGGAAAAGTATTAACTGGTCTCTCCCCTCCAGTTATGGGTTAAATAACAAGACAGTCTACCGAAGAAAACAATGGCAACCTACTGCGGGATAATCTTCTGTCCAGTCAGTTATGTCTCTTTCGAGACATGATCGCCCAAAGCATGTATCACGTATGGCAATTAACTGACTGGTACATGATACGATATCGTCGGTGCATGCACTTAATTTCCTTAAAAAATAACCCGTGCCGAAACCAAACATCCCTTTCTGCGTATCTTCGGCAATCAAAATATACAAATAAGAACTCCAAAGTAAAATGGAAAATTCTGAAAAAAAAACACACAAGAAACTGTAAATCATTCTATGAATGAAAATCTGCAGATTATAAAGTTTCCTAAACATAAAGTACTTCTAAAGCATAGAAATAAATTGACTGTATTATGTAAACATTGTAAATATTTCACTTTCAAATTTAATTAATTACTAGCAGTATAGCCCGGTGTTGCTCGGGTGTAATGAAAGCTTTAAAACTAATCCATGGTCCTGGAGCTCAGACTCTTTGGACGTTGGCACGAAAGACTAAAATGCAATAGTTGTTTCCAGTTAAAGCGAAACCGTAGACTGAAAGAAAAATGAATGGATGTAAATCAAATTTTGGTTTCCTGGTATCGATATCAAATTTTCTGCAGTATTGTAAGAACTGCAACCTTGAAACTTCTGAATATCGTTTCTTATGTCTTTATTTATGAGTGTATCAAATTTGATTAAAATCGGACCATTCCTTCTATAACCCAATTTTTTCGATTGTCGATTTTCGATATTTATCGGGGGTACCTCGACACAAAACCTAACTAAGAACACTCGCAGACGTTTATAGTACAACTGTGTAAATTTTCAAGAAAATTGTTTCAGCCGTTTCGGAGTCTATAGGTAACGGATACACACACACAAAGTTCCATTTATAAATAAGTTTAGATAATATTCATTTATAACTTATGCTCTAATATTACTTAGTAATTATTTTATCAAAAATAAATGACCCTCACAATACTTATTTGTTTTTCATAACTCTAATATACCTTAGTATACCGTAGTTACTTAATTTAAATTTTAACTTACGCTTTAGCTCATTTTAACAAAATCAGTAATATAAAAATTAATTTTCTCATAAACCTGTTGTCCAAAACCACTTTCTACACATTTCAATAATATGTGTTCCTAGTATGTATCTTCCCCAGAGAGATAAAGTGTCATTTTTATCATGGCATAATTCAATAACTCACCTTCATATGAGCAAAATGTTCAACTTTATAGTTCAACCTAGTTCTCACTCTTAATTGAGTAATAAAGACACACCCATAATCATAATGTTTAACTTCCTCCAACCACTCCTTCTTAACTTTCTAAATAACCATGAATTAATTTTATATTTTCCAAAATAAGTCATTTTCACCATATGTTTTAAAATATCACCTGAAGAAGAACAATGTTCTAAAACACAACATTTTTTGTGTAGTGATATATATATATATATATATATATATATATATATATATATATATATATATACACACCATTGTAATAACAAAATTACAATATTAAGCTCTACTCAGTATTGAGCACTTTTTATAACCATAAATGCAATGAACAGTAGGTTTTTAATTTACCTATTCTTTCACTTCCTTATAATATTATATAACAGGATTAACTAGATGCTCTGGTAGATGAGCATTGTTGGATATGAATGCCCAGCCATGCAATATATATATATATATATATATATAATCGCCGACTGACGCCGAATCGGTCGGGTTTCAATCCTGGGTTAGGAAGCGAACGGAGTTTAAGCCGTACTGATGAGCTGTAATACAGCGAAACAGATCTGTCTACGAATGACTATAGTATTTACGCTCTCACACCCTGATTGAGCACTCTGGAAGAGTGGGAAACTTTGTAAACAGTAGCTACTCCGGACATTTACGCATCGCTCTTTCGATAATGAATTGGAGCACTCTACCTATTGGACGTGTTTATACGCACTAAAAAAACCTGCCTTCTTCTACTGGACGCTCGTGGTCTAGGGGGTAGAATCGCCGACTGACGCCAATTCGGTCGGGTTTCAATCCTGGGTTAGGAAGCGACCGGAGTCTAAGCCGTACTGATGAGCTGTAATACAGCGAAACAGATCTGTCTGCGGATGACTATATATATATATATATAATCATTTCACCACAAGCAAGGCAGTTTTACTGATACTGGTGTGCAAGGAGTTACATAGAAGGAAAAATGAAAAGATACAAATAAAAACCCCAAAGTAAAATGGAAAATTCTGAAAAAAAAATAAGTGTCTGTAAATCATTCAATGACATTTAATCTCTGAACCTGAATGAAAATCTGAAGATTATAAGGTTCCTTGAAAATGAAGTACTACTAAATCACAAAGATGAATTGACCGTTTTCTATAAAATCATCCTTGATAATGGCTAAAAATATAGCTGAAAGCGCTATAATATACACAATATTATAATGGCCGTCTTTGTTTTTTTTTTTTGTCACTTAATTTGTGTAAATAATTTTGCTATTCAAGGGTATTTTCGACTAATGATAAATAGCATCACGGTTCAATTATTTCCATTAGTTTTGTCTTGTAGAAGATTTAAATTTCTGTCTTCGA
The DNA here is from genome assembly GCA_037127315.1 of Ascarosepion bandense. Lineage (NCBI taxonomy): Eukaryota > Metazoa > Mollusca > Cephalopoda > Sepiida > Sepiidae > Ascarosepion > Ascarosepion bandense. The sequence goes on from JBBBDQ010000984.1 coordinate 3,050,894, forward strand.
GAGATTGAATTCTTAACGGTTTGGTAAGCGAACGCAAGCAACATAACTCGACTATATTCTGTAAAAAACGGTTTAATTTCTATTTTTGTCTTCAGAAATTGAATTAAATCAACTTTACAGTGTTAGCTGCTTGTGGTAAGTCAACCGGGATTCAGTCCATTTTTCAGTCTGTTTTTGTGAAATTTCTTGGAAATTATTTTATTTATTTATTTTTTTTTTTTTCGTCTTTTGGCCGTCTTTGTTTTTTTTTTTGTCACTTAATTTGTGTAAATAATTTTGCTATTCAAGGGTATTTTCGACTAATGATAAATAGCATCACGGTTCAATTATTTCCATTAGTTTTGTCTTGTAGAAGATTTAAATTTCTGTCTTCGAGAGATTGAATTCTTAACGGTTTGGTAAGCGAACGCAAGCAACATAACTCGACTATATTCTGTAAAAAACGGTTTAATTTCTATTTTTGTCTTCAGAAATTGAATTAAATCAACTTTACAGTGTTAGCTGCTTGTGGTAAGTCAACCGGGATTCAGTCCATTTTTCAGTCTGTTTTTGTGAAATTTCTTGGAAATTATTTTATTTATTTATTTTTTTTTTTTCGTCTTTTGGCCGTCTTTGTTTTTTTTTTCGTCACTTAATTTGTGTAAATAATTTTGCTATTCAAGGGTATTTTCGACTTTTACTAAGTTAAAACTTTGTAAGCCTCAGTCACTTTTTCCTTGTTTTTTTTTTTTTTTTTTTAATTGGAGTAGATAGTTTCTACTATCGCCCGGTCTCACACTCCACCCCCTTCTTTTGAATGAGTTTAGAGGTGATCACCTTGTTTCTTGTTTAGGAAGGGGTTCCCGGTTCATCCCCTTTCTCTGGTCTTGGTGTTAGTTCAGCTGGAAGCTCTTTGCAGTTACGGAGTATGGTGGCAAAGTCTTTACATTCTGAGGGTACCGGGTTGGCAGTTTCCTGGTTGCTGCTTCCGACTGGTAGTTAGGAGCCCGAACTCTTGCGTAGCGTCTTGAGAGGCCGCTCTGATCAACAGTTGAATAATACCGGGGTTCTTGTAGTGCCATATCGCGCATGGACGGGCGTCCCTGCATGAACGTTCGGTGGGCAACCCCGAGGCCACATTATGTTGTAGGCCGCGCCAGTCTCCATCCTTCACAAGTTGCAAATGATTGACCGACTGATTCTATTCTAAGACCACTCCTTTAACTGAATTACTATGGAAAAAAGCAAACATAATAACAAAACTAAACCAGCTCATTTGAAAACGCCCAAACCTGTCTGCATCTCTTTCACTAACATACGCGGCATCCGCACCAACTTCCCCAGCGTAGATTCTTTCCTCCATAATAACTCACCTGATATATTAGCCCTATGTGAAACTAATCTTAACCCTTCTATCCCCTCATCTGAGTTCTGCGTTCCTGGCTACCTTCCCCTCTTCAGGAAGGACTCCAATGTTCATATGCATGGGCTTGGTGTCTATGTCAGCGAACACCTTCCCTTAGCTAGGGTGTCATCTTTTGAATCCCCAGATCATTCTTTCATGTGCTTCCGCCTCTCACTTCTCAGCTCGATTAGCTATCTCTTCTTTCTGTACCGCTCTCCTTCCTCCCCTGATTGTTCGTTACTTGACATCATTTCTGACAATATTGACAAAGCCATTTCTACCCATCCCTCTGCCCATGTATTCGTGTTTGGTGACTTTAACGCCCACCACACCAAGTGGCTGAAGAACGCTGTCACTGACCCTGCTGGTGTCCACACCATGAACTTTTCAATCACCCAATCCCTTACGCAAGTAGTGGACTTCCCCACGCGTTTCTCCGACAACCCTAACGGAAGGAACTCACTTCTAGACCTCTGCTTCACTTCCATCCCAGACTCTTGCACTACCAGACAACTCTGCCCACTTGGAAACTCTGACCACACTGTAGTGTCCGTCAATATTTCACTCCACTCCCGCCCGACCCATGAAACACAGACAAGTAGAATATCATACTGCTATCAAAGAGCAGACTGGGATTCGTTCCGAGACTTCCTCTGTGACATCCCTTGGAACAACGTCTTTAGTCTTCCCATCGAAGAATGTGCATCCGAGGTCTCCTCCTGGGTTAAGGCTGGCATTGATGCCTTCATCCCTGCTAGGAAATTCCAGCTTAAATCTCATTCGTCTCCATGGTTCTCACCCGCTTGTTCGGCTGCCATTGCCCACCGGAATCATTTCTTCCGACTTTATCGTAACTATGCGTCGGAACAAAACAGGCGCCTTTTCACTTCAGCTCGTAATAAGTGTAAAAGGGTACTTAACGAAGCTAAGATGTTGTTTGCTGCCAGAATGAAGCAACGCATAGCATGCTCTAAATTCGGCTCTAAAGACTACTGGCGACTCTGTAAAAGAGTACTTAACAAGAGCAAGTCCACAATACCCCCGCTAATCAACAAATTTGAGGTCCTCACCTCCCCAGCAGATAAGGCTGAATGTTTTGCCCGCAGATTCTCGAACAATTCGAGTCTGGACTCGTCTGGAGTTTTTACACCCGACTTCTCACCTAGAACCGAGGCACAACTGAATGATGTCCACATTACACCTTCGCTTGTCTCTAAGATAATCTTAAAACTTGACCCTCACAAAGCGAGCGGTGGTGACGGAATCCCAACCATAGTCTTAAAGAAATGTGCCCCTGAACTCTCCTCTATCCTTTCTAAGCTCTACAACCTCTGCCTATCTGCTTCCTGCTTTCCTGCCTGTTGGAAATCTTCCTCTATAGTTCCTATATTTAAAAACACTGGAGAACCCTCTGACCCTGCAAATTACCGCCCTATCAGCCTTCTTCCGATCTTTGGCAAAGTGTTCGAAGCCATTATCAACGCCGAGGTGGTTCAGCATCTCACAGCACACAGGCTCCTCTCGGACAAGCAATATGGTTTCCGCTTCACCAGGTCTACTGCTGATATGCTAACGACCATCACCGAGTACATATACCAGGCACTCGACAGGAATGGCGAAGCTCGAACCGTTGCATTGGATATATCTAAGGCGTTCGACAGAGTTTGGCATGCTGGCCTTCTATGTAAACTGCGGAGCTATGGTATAACTGGACATTTGTTTGAACTAATCCAGTCATTCCTCTCTAACCGCACAATGAAAGTGGTATTAAACGGACATGCCTCTCAGAACTACCATACAAACGCAGGTGTCCCCCAAGGCTCCATCTTAGGTCCTACACTCTTCCTGATATATATTAATGATCTGCCTGATTCCATAAGAACCCAAATAGGTTTGTACGCCGATGACACCACAGTTTACTCTCGCCTCCAACAAAAATCTGGTGTAGGCGTCAAAGCTAAACTCGCAGCCGAGATTGAAAAAGACCTCCAATCCATATTGGACTGGGGTAAGAAGTGGCTAGTAAATTTTAATGCTTCTAAAACGAAGCTACTGTCAATTAACCATCATCGACAATCTCACCTACCTCCCATTAGCATGGACCAGGCTTGCCTCCCAGAGAGTAAAACACTACGCCTCCTTGGTCTCACACTTTCAGCGGACCTCAAATGGAATGACTATATCGAATCCATTGCTAAATCCGCTGCTATGAAAGTCGGTTCTCTGTGTAGGGCCCGGAAGTTTTTTCCGTCTAAATCTATCCTGCACATTTACAAATCTACCATCCGCCCGTGCATTGAATACTGCTGCCATATCTGGTCGGGTGCCCCTGCTGTTCTCCTCGGGCTTCTCGATAAGGTTCAGAGGAGGGTCTGTAATGTGATAGATACCGACTTGGCAGACCGCCTGCAGTCTCTCTCCCACCGGCGAGACGTGGCTTCGCTGTGTCTCTTCTATAAATACTTTCACGGCTTCTGCTCCGATGAACTTAGATCACTGGTGCCCCCTAAATACGAATTTGCACGAGATACTAGATTAGCAACTAGATCCCACCCTTTTACAGTGAAATCGATAAAATGCAGCCGTAACTTCTACTCCAACAGTTTCTTTCCTCGCACTTCCCGACTGTGGAATTCTCTTCCAAACGATTGCTTCCCCGACGGCTACAATCTTCAGGAGTTTAAATGTAAGGTCAATAGACACCTCCTAACACACTAACCTGCTCCCATTCTATCAAACACTCTTCCCATCTGCCCGACACTCATCCTCGCTATCCTTACTCATCTATTACCTTTCTCCTGACATTCCCTATGTCTATCCACTCCTTCTCTTTACCTTCCCCTATGTAGCCCCATGCGCAATAGTGGCAGTGGAATGCCTTGCTTGGGGTGAGATGATTAAAAAAAAAAAAAAAAAAAAACAATATTCGGACAACGGGTAATTTATGCATAATTTACGAACAGAAAAAAGAAAATTATAAAAACACAAGAAAAATTAAATAAAAAATTTAAGCATATATATATATATATATTATACATTCTAAGCTAACAGTTTTTTCTCACTTGTAGGATTCTCTTCAGGCTTATTGCTTTCCACTCAACTTTGATCTTTAAAAATTTAAATGCAATGTCAATCGTTATCTTCTGTCTTCTTAATTCCTGTTCTTTTATTGTTCTCTCTCCTTAATTATGTTTTCTTCTTCTCATATTATTATAAGTCCTATGCTAACATTTTCTTCTCTCGCTTGTGGAACTCTCTTCCGGCTCCTTGCTTTCCAGTCAATTTTAATCTTCAAAAATTTAAGTGCAATGTCAATCGTTATCTTCTGTTTTCCTAATTCCGCTTCTTTTATTGTTCTCTCTCCTTAATTATGTTTTCTTCTTCTCATATTATTATACGTCCTATGCTAACAGTTTCTTCTCTCGCTTGTGGAACTCTCTTCCGGCTCCTTGCTTTCCAGCCAATTTTAATCTTCAAAAATTTAAGTGCAATGTCAATCGTTATCTTCTGTTTTCCTAATTCCGCTTCTTTTATTGTTCTCTCTCCTTAATTATGTTTTCTTCTTCTCATATTATTATACGTCCTATGCTAACAGTTTCTTCTCTTGCTTGTGGAACTCTCTTCCGGCTCCTTGCTTTCCACTCGACTTTGATCTTCAAAAAATTATTGATTATCTTTCTTTTATTGTTGCTTTTTCTTAACAATTTTTTTTTCTTTTTTTTTTTATTCTTTCACACTCGGCAAGTTTATGTATCATAGTGGCTTTACTGCCTTACACGGGGTGAAAGGATTAAATATAATTATATAGATAAAAAGTAAAAACAAAGAAAATATAAACCACGAAAAATGACGAGATGTTGCAAAGACAGCATGCAAGAATACAAAGGATAATTTTATCTCCATTTAATGTAATGAGGAAAGAGGGCTTGGAGAACGTGATGCTCACGGTACGAATAGAGGGAAAGAGAGACAAAGGAATGCAACGCGTGACATACTTGATGGACTTAAGCAGATGGATGGTGAAGCGGGGATTGAGTTGAATAACAGGAGAAGGGGTATTAAGAACGACAAGAATAGAAATATGTGGAAGGCCATGATCTCCTACGTCCAGAAGGGACACGGCACATAGAAGACGAGTTATAAATAACTAATCAGCATTAGGAAGAGGTGGATTCATATTGAATCAGAATTTGTTGAACAAATAAAAAATTATAGTGTGGATACAAAGTGGGGGATCAATTTTCTATTATAATCAATATATAAACTAATCCCTCACTTTTTTCCCATACTTGTTCCTATATACTTATATTCTAGATTTATGGGTTTGGGCGGATGAATGGCGGAACGGGAACTGAGTGGGATAACAGGCGGGGGTATTAAGAGCGACAAGGAATAGGAAGATGTGGAGGGATATGATAGCCTACGTCCGGAAGGGATACGGTACATAGAAGAAGAGTTATAAATAACTAATCTGCATTGGGAAGAGGTGGATTCATATTGAATCAGAATTTGTTAAACAAATTAGAAATTATAGTTTGGATGCAAAGTGGGGGATCAATTCTCTATTATAATCAATATATAAACTGATCCCTCACTTTTTGCTCATACTATTTTCTATACATTTATATTCTAGATTCATGGGCTTGAGCAGATGAATGGCGGAGCGGGAATTGAGTGGGATAAAAGCAAGATGTTGAAAGCCATGATTGCCTACGTTCTAAAGGAACACGGCACATAAAAGATAAAGAAAAACTGAAATTTTAATATCAATAGAATCTATATTATCACGACTATTATTACAGTCTCTGACTATCACCCTCTTCATTTAATACTAATATTTGTTTTTTTTTTTTTTTACTTAAGATGAGCAAGTGGTATTCAGTAAAAGAAATATACTTCTACAGTAGGGTGCTGAGAATATCATGGCTCAAACAGATAGATGAGCATCCAATGAGGAAAGAATGCCTGAAAAGTTTGTTACTCAGAGGACAGATTGAAGACAAAATGGTAAGGCACTACAAGTGGTAAGACACAAGTGGTAAGGCACAATAAGTGGTAAGTCAAAACAAGTGGTAAGGCACTACAAGTGGTAAGGCATAACAAGTGGTAAGGCACTACAAGTGGTAAGGCACAATAAGTGGTAAGGCACTACAAGTGGTAAGGCATAACAAGTGTTAAGGCACTACAAGAGGTAAAGCACAACAAGTGGTAAAGCATTACAAGGGGTAAAGAACAACAGAGTGGTAAAGCATTACAAATGGTAAGACACAACAAGTGGTAAGGCACTACAAGTGGTAGTACAATAAGTGGTAAGGTACTACAAGGGGTAAAGCACAACAAGTGGTAAAGCATTACAAGGGGTAAAGCACAACAAGTGGTAAAGCATTACAAATGGTAAGACACAACAAGTGGTAAGGCACTACAAGTGGTAAGGCACTACAAGTGGTAAGGCACTACAAGTGGTAAGGCACAATAAGTGGTAAGGCACTACAAGTGGTAAGGCACTACAAGTGGTAAGGCATAACAAGTGTTAAGGCACTACAAGAGGTAAAGCACAACAAGTGGTAAAGCATTACAAGGGGGTAAAGAACAACAAGTGGTAAAGCATTACAAATGGTAAGACACAACAAGTGGTAAGGCACTACAAGTGGTAAGGCACAATAAGTGGTAAGGTACTACAAGGGGTAAAGCACAACAAGTGGTAAAGCATTACAAGGGGTAAAGCACAACAAGTGTGGTAAAGCATTACAAATGGTAAGACACAACAAGTGGTAAGGCACTACAAGTGGTAAGGCACAATAAGTGGTAAGGCACTACAAGTGGTAAGGCACTACAAGTGGTAAGGCACAATAAGTGGTAAGGCACTACAAGTGGTAAGGCACTACAAGTGGTAAGGCATAACAAGTGTTAAGGCACTACAAGAGGTAAAGCACAACAAGTGGTAAAGCATTACAAGGGGTAAAGAACAACAAGTGGTAAAGCATTACAAATGGTAAGACACAACAAGTGGTAAGGCACTACAAGTGGTAAGGCACAATAAGTGGTAAGGTACTACAAGGGGTAAAGCACAACAAGTGGTAAAGCATTACAAGGGGTAAAGCACAACAAGTGGTAAAGCATTACAAATGGTAAGACACAACAAGTGGTAAGGCACTACAAGTGGTAAGGCACAATAGGTGGTAAGGCACTACAAGTGGTAAGGCACTACAAGTGGTAAGGCACAATAAGTGGTAAGGCACTACAAGTGGTAAGGCACTACAAGTGGTAAGGCATAACAAGTGTTAAGGCACTACAAGAGGTAAAGCACAACAAGTGGTAAAGCATTACAAGGGGTAAAGAACAACAAGTGGTAAAGCATTAAAAATGGTAAGACACAACAAGTGGTAAGGCACTACAAGTGGTAAGGCACAATAGAGGTAGTGAGTACTACAAGGGTAAAGCACAACAAGTGGTAAAGCATTACAAGGGGTAAAGCACAACAAGTGGTAAGCATTACAAATGGTAAGACACAACAAGTGGTAAGCCACTACAGAAGTGGTAAGGCACAATAAGTGGTAAGGCACTACAGGTGTTTGGGCACTGCTGTGGTGTTGACACAATAAGTGGTAAGGCACTACAAGTGGTAAGGCACTACAAGTGGTAAGGCATAACAAGTGTTAAGGCACTACAAGAGGTAAAGCACAACAAGTGGTAAAGCATTACAAGGGGTAAGTATAACAAGTGGTAAAGCATTACAAATGGTAAGACACAACAAGTGGTAAGGCACTACAAGTGGTAAGGCACAATAAGTGGTAAGGTACTACAAGGGGTAAAGCACAACAAGTGGTAAAGCATTACAAGGGGTAAAAAACACAACAAGTGGTAAAGCATTACAAATGGTAAGACACAACAAGTGGTAAGGCACTACAAGTGGTAAGGCACAATAAGTGGTAAGGCACTACAAGTGGTAAGGCACTACAAGTGGTAAGGCACAATAAGTGGTAAGGCACTACAAGTGGTAAGGCACTACAAGTGGTAAGGCATAACAAGTGTTAAGGCACTACAAGAGGTAAAGCACAACAAGTGGTAAAGCATTACAAGGGGTAAAAGAACAACAAGTGGTAAAGCATTACAAATGGTAAGACACAACAAGTGGTAAGGCACTACAAGTGGTAAGGCACAATAAGTGGTAAGGTACTACAAAGGGAGGTAAAGCACAACAAGTGGTAAAGCATTACAAGGGGTAAAGCACAACAAGTGGTAAAGCATTACAAATGGTAAGACACAACAAGTGGTAAGGCACTACAAGTGGTAAGGCACAATAGGTGGTAAGGCACTACAAGTGGTAAGGCACTACAAGTGGTAAGGCACAATAAGTGGTAAGGCACTACAAGTGGTAAGGCACTACAAGTGGTAAGGCATAACAAGTGTTAAGGCACTACAAGAGGTAAGCACAACAAGTGGTAAAGCATTACAAGGGGTAAAGAACAACAAGTGGTAAAGCATTACAAATGGTAAGACACAACAAGTGGTAAGGCACTACAAGTGGTAAGGCATAACAAGTGTTAAGGCACTACAAGAGGTAAAGCACAACAAGTGGTAAAGCATTACAAGGGGTAAAGCACAACAAGTGGTAAAGCATTACAAATGGTAAGACACAACAAGTGGTAAGGCACTACAAGTGGTAAGGCACAATAAGTGGTAAGGCACAATAAGTGGTAGGCACTACAAGTGGTAAAGGCACTACAAGTGGTAAGGCACAATAAGTGGTAAGGCACTACAAGTGGTAAGGCACTACAAGTGGTAAGGCACTACAAGTGGTAAGGCATAACAAGTGTTAAGGCACTACAAGAGGTAAAGCACAACAAGTGGTAAAGCATTACAAGGGGTAAAGAACAACAAGTGGTAAGCATTACAAATGGTAAGACACAACAAGTGGTAAGGCACTACACGTGGTAAGGCACACTACAAGTGGTAAGGCAAAACAAGTGTTAAGCACTACAAGGGGTAAAGCACAACAAGTGGTAAAGCATTACAAGGAGTAAAGCACAACAAGTGGTAAAGCATTACAAGTGGTAAGACACAACAAGTGGTAAGACACTACAAGTGGTAAGACACAACAAGTGGTAAGGCACAACAAGTGGTAAGGCATTACAAGTGGTAAGGCACAAGTAGTAAAACGTATTTTATGATTAGCTAATGTTCTTTAGAAAAAAGGATTTAATAGCTTTGCCATATTTGCAAGTAAAAGTCGCCGACTTTAGAGTGTCATTTACTTCTGTATCAACGTATTATCACATTTTGAAATTATTCAATATTTGTAGTTATTATTAAGTAGGTTTTCAATAGCATAGCGCTATGTTTAACGTTTTATATAAATAAACAACTCGTACTTATCACCACAAGCCACAAAAAATATGGTGGATAAAAGATGATGGGCGTTGACAGTATATTTTGACTTAACGGTAGGCCTATTGAACTGATTGGTTTGTTTAAATAGTACACAAAACGCTACAATAAGGCTTTTATTCTTGATGTATATATGAAACGTAAGCATCAGTCAGTATTACGAGGTTGTGGTTGTAGTTAGGAAGCTGCCTACTGACTGTCCTCAATGTATATATATATATATATATATATATATATATATATATATATATAATTATTGATAACTAGTTTTTAGTCATAATTAAATTAGAACAGTATACAGCTGTATTAAAAAATGCTCAATACATGTATATTATATAATGCAGAGCTTTTTTTATTATTTTGACGTTAGTTGTTTACGCAACCTTGGTTTTAAACTTTCGGTTTTTTCGGGCGTTTTCTAACAATTGATTCTCCAAAGTTTTATTATTTTCAAACTTACAATAGGTATTTTAAGGAGCCCACGACTGGAAATTTAAAATAACAGAAATTTCATAATTAGCGGGGGTGGGGGGTTTAATGATCCCAAACACTTTAATATATTTTAGTATCATACAAACCCGGATGAAAGAATAGTTTTTGGTCCCAAGATTATTCTTTTTTTAGTAGTTTTTCTGATAAAAGTTATTTTGGCAAGAAATTCTTTTTATCGTAAAAAGCTTAATATCGGGTTTGAGATAGACCATTAATAGTTGAAGTGCAAATAATTTGTCTATTGAACTGAAATTATAATATCAATAGCATCTATAATATTACGACTATTATTACAGTCTCTGACTATCACCCTCTTTAATACTAATATTTCTTTTTTTTTTTACTTAAGATGAGCAAGTGGTGTTCAGTAAAAGAAATATGCTTCTACGGAAGGGTACTGAGAATATCATGGATCAAACAGATAGCTGAGCATGCAATGAGGAAAGGATGCCTGGAGAGTGTGTTACTCAGAGGACAGATTGAAGGCAAAATGGTAAGGCACTACACGTGGTAAGACACAACAATTGGTAAGACACTACAGTGGTAAGGTAAAACAAGTGGTAAGACACAACAAGTCGTAATACAAATGGTAAAGTACAACAAGTGTTAAGGCACTACAAGTTCTAAGGCACAATAATTGGTAAGGCACAACAAGTGGTAAGGCAGCACATATTTTAAGGCACAACAAGTGGTAAGGCACTACAAATGGTAAGGCACAATTGGCAAGGCATTAAAAGTGGTAAAGCAGAATAAGTGGTAAGGTTAACTAAATGGTAAGGCACAACAAGTGGTAAGGCACTACAAATGGTAAGACACAACAAGTGGTAAGGCACTACATATGATAAGGCACAACAAGTGGTAATGTAATATAGCAATCTGGCCCCACCCGAGGAAGGTTGATGCAATCGATAGTGTTTCCCGTCGGTGAAGGGGTCGGCGAACGACAAGACAGGTATTTGAGAAATACATCCTGTCGGGGCCTGGAGCGGATGTCGCAGGGTTATGAGTCGGGCTCGTTTGACCTTATTTCCGACAGCGGCGGAAATGACTACGGAGGCAAACAGAACAGGTGTCTCTTGGAATTACGTGGGCGTTGCGTGGGCGAGGCAAAACCGGAAGGAAAAGTCCCGGTTCTAGAAGACTATAAAAAGACCTCGACACACGGATTCGCCAGCAGAGAACGGCCAGTGGAAGCAGAGAGACACCACAGGCAAGACTACACTCCCGTCGACCCATTCTATGTGCGCTCTCACTCTTCCATTCTCTGTTCCACACAGGTTCGTCGTCAGGAATAAAAATATAACCTTATATTTTTATATATGCGTGTTCTCGTTGTTTGTCGTCGTACGGCGATATATAACAGTAAGGCACAACAAGTGGTAAGACACTACATGTGGCAAGGCAAAAGTAGTAAGGACAAACAAGTGGTAAGGCAACACAGGTAGTAAGGCACAATAAGTGGTAAGGCACTACAAGTGGTAAGGCACAACAAGTGGTAAGGCACTACATATGATAAGACACAACAAGTGGTAAGGCACTACAAGGGGTAAAGCACAACAAGTGGTAAAGCATTACAAGTGGTAAGACACAACAAGTGGTAAGGCACAACAAGTGGTAAGGCATAACAAGTGGTAAGGCACATGTGGTAAGGCACAAGTAGTAAAACGCATTTTATGATTAGCTAATGTTCTTTAGAAAAAAAAGGATTTAATAGCTTTACCATATTTGCAAATAAAAGTCGCCGACTTTAGAGTGTCATTTACTTCTGTATCAACGTATTATCACATTTTGAAATTATTCAATATTTGTAGTTATTATTAAGTAGGTTTTCAATAGCATAGCGCTATGTTTAACGTTTTATATAAATAAACAACTCGTACTTATCACCACAAGCCACAAAAAATATGGTGGATAAAAGATGATGGGCGTTGACAGTATATTTTGACTTAACGGTAGGCCTATTGAACTGATTGGTTTGTTTAAATAGTACACAAAACGCTACAATAAGGCTTTTATTCTTGGTGTATATATGAAACGTAAGCGTTAGTCAGTATTACGATCTTGAGTTTGTGGTTAGGAAGCTGCCTGCTGACTATTTTCAATATATATATATATAATTATCGGTAACTAGTTTTTGATCATAATTAAATTAGACCAGTATACAGTTGTATTAAAAAATGCTCAATACATATATATTATATAATGCAGAGCTTCTGAATATTTATCATTTTGACGTTAGTTGTTTACGCAACCTTGGTTTCAACCTTTCGGCTAAATATCGGGGTAGAGATAGACCCTTAATAGTTTAAGTGCAAATAATTTGTCTATTTAACTGAGCAGGTTCATGCCGATTTCGAAGTTTCAAGAGGGCACCGTTATAATATCTTCACTCATCGGGTCTGATCCTCGATTATGGCCAAAAGTATAGCCGAAAGCGCTCGGATAAACAAAATATTTGAACAATTCTTTTTTTTATATAATTATGTCCTCAAAGGAAAAATTCGTAAGATCACATAAAAAAATTACATAAAAAACTTAACCATAACACATCATTCAATAAGTCCCGGGCTTGACATATAGATTTCGGCGCTAATAAAAAAATCCATATGATTTTCATGGGGGGCTAACCTTCAAATGGCAAGTGACAAAATTTAGGCCCAATTGGGCTATTAGTTTACAAAATACAGTTATTTAAGTGAAACTACTGTTGTAAATTTCCAAAGCAATGAATTTCGTGTGTTGATAAAGCATTGCTTTCTGATGGAAAAAAATACTGTTCAAGCAAAGCAATGGCATTATAAGTATTATTCGGACTCTGTTCTGTCGGTCAAAATTGGCAGTTGTCCCGGAAAACAGTAACAAAATTCACAAAATCGTTCTAATCAAGTCTTCCTCTGGATATATGTTGTTACCTGCGTGACTTCCGCAGAGCAGTACTGCAGTTAACGGAAGCATTTAACAACAGTCAAGTACAGCAGTTAGCAACAACTGCTATTCAGGCAAATAGCAGCGTCATAATACCGTTGGACTTACTTTTTCATTACTTATTAGTATATAAGTAATATTAGGACTTATTGAGTGATCTGTAAACCATGATAACTTGACTGTCATTTTAATGAAACATGCATATATATATATATATATACAAGCAGTATAACCCGGCGTTGATCGGGTTTAATGAAAACTTTAAAATTAATCCATGGTCCTGGAGCTCATACACTTTGGACGTTATTCAGAAATCGACTATATAATACGAGCAGTATAGCCCGGCGTTGCTCGAGTGTAATGAAAGCTTTAAAACTAATCTAAATCCATGATCCTGGAGCTCAGATTCAGCCTAAAGAATATTTGAAATAATAAAATAATTGCGACAATTTACCAATCGCACCCAATATATATATATACTAGCAGTGTAGCCCGGCGTTGCTCGGGTGTAATGAAAGCTTTAAAACTAATCCATTGTCCTGGAGCTCAGACTCTTTGAAAAGTTGGCACGAAAGATTAAAAAGCAATAGTCGTTTCCAGTTAAAGCGAAACCGTAGACTGAAAGAAAAATGAATGAATGTAAGTCAAATTTTGATTTCCTGGTATCCATATCAAATAAGTTTTTTCGTCGTAAACTGAATTTTGAAGGCTAAATAAGTTCTCTGAGTAAATTGTATCATGGCTGAAGCTAAGAACTACAATTATATCTACTTAGAGTCAAACTCGAAGCAAAAACTAAAATAAAAGGGCTGAAAAAATACAGACATACAGGCGGATAAACAAACACACAAACATCTTGCATTATATATATATATATATATATATATATATATATATAGAGAGAGAGAGAGAGAGAGAGAGAGAGAGTCGCCGACTGACGCCATTTCGGTCGGGTTTCAATCCTGGGTTAAAATGCAATCGGAGTCTAACCGTACTGATGAGCTGTGATACAGCGAAACAGATCTGTCTGTGAATAACAATATATATATATATAATAATCGATTTTCTGCACTATTGTAAGAACTGCAACCTTGGAATTTCTGAATATCGTTTCTTATGTCTTTGTCTATGAGTGTATCAAATTTGATTAAAATAGTACCACTATAACCCGATTTTTTCGATTATCGATTTTTGATATTTATCGAGGGTACCTCGACACAAAACCTACATGAGAGCTCTCGCAGACACTTATAGTACAACTTTGTAAATTTTCAAGAAAATCGGTTCAGCCGTTTCGGAGTCTATAGGTAACGGACACACACACACACACAAACACACACACAGACAAAGTTCCATTTATAAATAAGTTTATATATATATATATAAATACATATATATATAAAATATATATAAAAAATATATATATATAAATACAGTATTTGTTTATTTCTATTATTATATTGATATTTCAGACCGTCCTCGGCCATTCATCAGAAACAAAAAAAATATCAATATAATAATAGAAATAAACAAATACTGTCAAAAAAATACATTTTTAAACTTACAACTTTTTAGTAGTTTTTCCTATACATATTAAGACAGTATACGTGGATCATCACTATGTTATATATATATATATATATATATATATATATATATATATATATATATAACATAAGACACTTGGTATAGAATCCATCTAAATTCCGATAGAGACGAACTCAAGAGAACTCGATGTTAAATTCAATTATTTAATTTAACAGAGTAATATAATTTACAAATATATATATATATATATATATATATATCTATTCTAAACATATGCTGTTAAATATAAGAGACAATGAATGTCTATTATATTCATTGATTATACACATAAATTTACTACTTCTCTATATAGGAAACCAACTAGCATAAATTCGTGTCTTCTTAATTATAATAGTGAATGCCCTCAACGATATAACTGTTATAAAAAAACTTACTTCAACGCACACAAATGATATCTTCTTCCAAATCTATATTTTATAAAGAATTACACAACATTAAGCAAACACTAGTCAATAATGGATTTCCTAACTCCGTTATTGATCAACAAATTAAAATGTATCTCAACAAACTTAACAATAGCTCTAACAATAATGATAATATTAATAATAATGGTTTACATCAAAATAAACATAACACTATTAACTTATACTATTGCAACCAAATACATAATAATTATAAACAAGATGAAAAAACTCTCAAAAACATAATACGTAGAAATGTTAAACCAGTGGAAGGTAATAATCAAATTAAACTCATTATATATTATAAAAAGTTTAAAACAATTGACCTCATAGTCTATAATAACCCAACAAGCACTAAACTAAATTCTTTACAAAAAACCAATGTAGTGTACCAATTTACATGCCCATTCAGAGATTGCATCTCTGATACTAATAAAAAATCTAGTACATATATTGGTTTTGCTACAACCACGCTCTCCCGTAGACTTACATGTCATCTTTCTGATCAGAGTACTATTAAACAACATTCCTCTGAAAAACATAAACATGTAGGTAATATCAGACAGATTTTGATTAACAATACGGTGATCCTTGCTCATACACACAGTAAGAGGAACCTGCAGATATTGGAGGCCATGTACATCAAATCAAAACAACCAACACTCAATAAAATCAACTTTAAAACAGGAAATAACATATTACATTGCATTTGACTACATGGTTTTGTTGTCATTTCGCGCTATCCCGCGGTGTGACGTCATAAAACCGCATCGCAAACTTAAGAACTGCGTTTATTATTTTTGGTAACTATTGCCGTTGCCAAGCGGAGTTTTATGTCAACACAAAATAAAATCGTCGGTGATGGTGGATTTTATAATATTTCAGTTTAAACAACCTCTCTGAAGATGGCTCATGTGAGCCGAAAGCTTAGAAGAAAACCAATAAATAATTATCCAAATGTTGGAGAATTTTTGTCTTTATTTTCAACTGAAATTAAAGCAAAAATACGACGTTTAGAACGGCTCATGATTAAACATAATAGACATTCTTTGTCTCTTATATTTAACAACATATGTTTAGAAAATTACTTGCTGCCTCGATATACTATATATATATGAATATATATATATATATTCATATAGATAGCTGTGAGTTTGTGACCCTGGGTCTCACGCTCTTGCGATCGTCAGACAAACTGATTAAATTTTTAAAATATTGTATATATTTAGGGATGCGTATATTGGTATATTTTTGTGGAAGTGGGAGGAAAATTGGGAGGAAAATTTTCTCTTCCTGACGTCTCTCATACAAACGTAGACATAGATACACACTTGTACACCCATTGACGTACGCAGACACACACACACACACACACACACACACACACACACACACACACACACTCCCGCTCTAGCCCACTAGGGCTTACACAAGCATTACTATATGTGAACCGTATGGGGTTTGGCCTTATATATTTATATGTGTGCCGTTGTGTACATACATGCGCATTTGATTGGTGTATTCAAATAGTGTAGCGATGTCAACGCGCAGACGTTTGTCGATTTCTGTTCTCTGAACAATATTTTCTCGTACGTACATATGTACGTATGATGTGGTCTGTATGAAACTATGATAGGTGAAAATTACTATTATTTTTAATTATTTAAGGCTGTAATGTTATTTTAAAGTGGGTTATTACCTTGTTTTGGTGGTTAAATGGTAGAAATTCCAATTTGTAATGCTTGTTAGTTTTATGTGGTGGTATTAATTTTACTGCGGAAGAGAGGTGTTATTTGCGTTAATGATGATTGCGGACTAATACGGCAATAGTAATTGTGATGTGGCAGTAATGGTTGAAGTAGGGTTGATGATAATAAGAATTGTGGTTGCAAATAGTTATTGTAAAGCGGTACTAGTAATTAGTAATGGTGGTGGAATGATAATAACAATAAATGCAATTGTTATGATAGTAGTTTGAATTAGAGAATAATTGATAGGATTATGGTATCAGCGGTTCCTTTTTTTTATCCGTTTGGTATAAATTGTGATAATAGGTATTTATTTTCGTGTCTAAATTTGGAAATTATTTCTGATCTTATGTTTAGTAAGTTTTTTCGTGGGACATGATATATAATTGCTACACTTTTCTTGTAGGCAAAGTAGGCATTTTTTGTAATGTTGTTGCAGGCAGGTGCTTTTATCAATATTTACCAGCTTATTGTTGGTGAAATATTTCTGTTTTTTAGATGCCATACGTATGTGGATAGTGTAGTGCTGTTCGAGTATTTTCTGTTAGAGAATAAAAGATTATGTTTGTATTTTCTTTTCTTAAATTGTCCCTCAGTGGCACCGATGTAGTACATAGTGCTATTGTTTACATTTACCTTGGCTTTACATATTAGGTTTGTTTGTTGGAAATTTCACTGGAGTGGACATGTTGTTCCATTTCTGCAGTTACATTGAGGTTACTTCACACACACACACACACACACACACACACACACACACACACACATATATATATATATATATATATAAACCAACAACATATATTAGCTTGACTACAACCACGCACTCCCGTAGACTTACATGTCACATTTCTGATCAGAGTTCAATAAAAAACATTTATTAGAAAAACATAGCCATGTAGATAATATCAGACAGATTTTAGTCAACAATACAATATTACTCACTCATACACACAGTAAAAAGAACCTTCAGATATTGGAGGCCATCTACATTAAATCCCAAAAACCCACACTTAATAAAATCACGTTTAAATCTGCTCATAACACATTACGTTGCATTTAAATATATGGTTCTATTATCATTTCGAGCTCTCACGCGCTGTGACGTCATAGAACCGCATTACAAATTTACGAGCTGCGTTTACTCTTTTGGTAACTGTCATTGTTGCTTAGCAAAGTTTTATGTCAACACAAGATAAAATCATCCTTGATTGCATTTTCACCTAAAATTAAAGCCAAAATACGATATATATATATATATATATATATATATATATATATATATATATATGAAAAAATAAGACATACGCGTTATTTCATGGTAATTCGGAGGTATAGGCCTATTTCAGGCGAGCTATCTTCAGCTTCCGTCTTTATTCAACGAAGGATTCTACATTCTACAATGCTGTTAAATATAAGAGAGAATGAATGTCTATCATGTTTAATCATGAGCCGTTCTAAACGTCGTATTTTTGCTTTAATTTCAGTTGAAAATAAAGACAAAAATTCTCCAACATTTGGATAATTATTTATTGATTTGCTTCTAAGCTTTCGGCTCACATGAGCCATCTTCATCAATAAATCAATAAATAATTATCCAAATGTTGGAGAATTTTTGTCTTTATTTTCAACTGAAATTAAAGCAAAAATACGACGTTTAGAACGGCTCATGATTAAACATAATAGACATTCATTGTCTCTTATATTTAACAGCATATGTTTAGAAAATTACTTGCTGCCTCGATACACTAAATATATATATGTACACGCACACACACACACACACACACACACACACACACACACATATATATATATATATATATATATATAAGCATACATAAATACATACAAGATATGCACAATTATACAAGTAAATGCATACATATACATACACATCAGCAAGTAAAGGAAATACAAATATGTCTACTAATATAAAAGAACAGATGTACACACACACACACACACACACACACATATATATATATATATATATATATCCTAATACTTAGACGTTAATTTGCCTTTATTTGATCGGTACCTTCATCCGACTCTGACGCTCCAACGAATCCCCCCCCCCAGGTACACAATCCAGCACATATCAACACAATAACACTCGGCAAGCACCCAACCCAACACCGACCGCCAACCTATACAGCAATGAGGCATCTAATCCGACACCGATTATTGCGCCAATACTCGACAGACCCCAAGCCGGCACATACCATCCGGCCAAAGCCCAACACGTTTCCCCATAGCACCGAGCGTCAAACCAATACTTAATAACCATGATTCTCAAGGCCCAAGTCCCACACTGTTTCCGAACTATTTAAAAGTCCCCGGCCCCACGAAAACCGATGTCGGGCAGAACACCCCACAAGCAAACAACCAGCTGGTCGAACGCCCGGCAAATATCAGTATAACACTTGGCGAACGACACACCCACCAACGATCAACCCGTCCAACCCGAACAAAAACATCCATCAAAAAGGCAGTTAAAGAGATTATGCTTAATTTTTAAATATTACAACCCGGATTTTAATGTAAATGCTGAACTATGTTTGCAATGAACAGTGAGCTCATTCCTCTGGTTTAACAGTTTAACTTTGTCCTTATATTTGATAATTTCTAATTTTTCGTTAAGACAAAGATACCAAGGTGCACGGAGGGAGTTACGAGTTCGGGCCTTTGTAAGGATTTTCCATTTAACAGTGGGTGTTTTGTCTTTTTCCTTTAAAGATCAATAGTATTTGGATAATGAAGTGCTGTATTTATAAGAAGTATTGAAGGAATGTTCAGTATCTTTAGCCAGTTAAGTTAGCGAAGTAGTTTAAGTGCTATACTTTTTTGGAAATCCTTAAATGTGTATATAAAGAATAATTTCCAGTCTGGTCAATGAAAAGGTAAAAAAAAAATCCCCTTTAGTTCCATGAAGTCCTCTTTCAGGTTTTAGTTGGTCGGCAACTTTTCCTAGATATTCTTTCGGCTGGATGTAAATTTCTCTCTTGGGGGAAATTTCTTCCCAGGGGGATATTTCTCCCCATGAGGAAATTTTCCCCAGTTTGATAAACGCTTTCTATGAGAAAGACACGTCTGAATTCAAAATTCAAGTCGACCGGGAACCTTGTGACGCCTGTTACGTGTTAAGTGTAACAAAAGAAAAAAATGATTGACCAAAACTCAGAGTTAAATCACATACAAATATTTAATTTACGATGAACACAAAATTATATATATACAAAATTTACAATTTTTTGCATTCAAAACAGAAACGTAGAGTTTAATACTGGCAGGCGAAGTGTTACGAAGGGGAAGGAAAGCTCAGTATCTTTACCCAGTTAAGTTAGCGAAGTAGTTTAAGTGCTATACTTTTTTGGAAATCCTTAAATGTGTATATAAGAATAATTTCCAGTATGGTCAATGAAAAGATTAAAAAAAAAATCTCTTTACCCTTTTTGTTCCATAAGGTCCTCTTTCAGGTTTTAGTTGGTCGGCAACTTTTCTTAGAGATTCTTTCGACTGGATGCACAAATCCACGAATCGGGCCGGAGTTGATAATGTCAGCAAATTCTGTTAACAACTGACTACTTTCTTCCCAAAACCTATTTTTATAGGGTCTAACACCTAATTTGCATATTCTAGAATTCTTTAGAATTCTCTAGATTTTACTCGAATTTTCTCGGAATTTCTAGCATCTTCCAAACAGTCTATATTCCTAATTTCTTTATTTTTATGACTACTTCATGAATTAAAACATTTTTGTAATTAGGACTCAATAGAATCCTTTATTACAACTTTTTAGACATTATTAATATTATTTTTATATACAAATGCATCCTCATAACAATATAAACCTTTATATTATTAGGATTTTCAATTGTGGAGACAGTACAAAGATAAACGACAGACCTAACTAGACAATTATTATTCAAAGGGCAAATGTAGAGGTCGCGAAGAAGTCGCTCTAAAAATAATAAAAAGAAAAATGCACTACAAATAAAGTAAAATAAACTTATTTTTTATACAAAACTACATTTGTCCGTAAAGCTGTAAAAAGGAAGAAAGAAAGGAACTGGGAGTGTGAGAGGGAAAGGAAGGACGCTGTGTTGCTAGCGAGGTGAGAGAAAGAGAGGGTGAAAGAATGTTCACTGATACGTGATACTGCCTGTTGTGTGAACTGCAGAATTCTGTGTGTGTGTGTGTGTGTGTGTGTGTGTGTGTGTGTGTGTGTGTGTGTGTGTGTGTGTGTGTGTGTGTGTGTGCTCCGAACTGTCCGTGCCCTTTTGTGGTGCTCCGGGGAAATCAAAAAGTGTGCTTCTTATGTCGAGCCCTGATTGGTCGAAAATTCGTATTTTTGACCACGTGGTGTGCTTTCCACTACGTCCGAGCTTTTGGGTGCGCCGTCCTTGTTTTTGACCCCAAAGGGTATGGTATGGGGTGAATTTCCGCGCAATTGTTTTTTTTTTTTTTTTAGATACACGTAGAGTAAATAAATTTTATTGTTTGTGTGCGTGTTGAGTTTGGAAAATAAAATAAGGAAGAGCACATCAACCTTTAGGATTTCTACAATTACATCCGCTGGTATCAGTCCCTTTGTCCTTGGTGCGGTCTAAATGAGCATTGTAATTTACCGTGTTTTTTGTATCATAATAATTGTTGAGGACTTTGTTATTATGTTTTTTAATTATTTTTTTCTAAATTATCCGTGCAACTATAGCTTAACTTGAATGTATTATTATTGAATATTTTGCTAAAAAGATTAGTTTTGGGAAAGTGCTTGCTGATTAGGTTTAAGTATTTGTATCCCAAATTAGTTTTAACCATCATATTGTAGGGAGGGTTAAACCAGATGATTTTTCTAGATTTTTTCTTCTTGCTGTTACTATTGTCAGTAGGGTTTCTGAATTTGATATCGGTAGCTGTTTCTAAGTGCAGAATTATAAAATTTGCTATGCTGATCAAAAATTACTTTACTAGATGAGTTGTTGCTGAGTCTAGATTCAATAGAAGATGGTTGGTTGGTTGTTTTGTTTTATGGCATCATCATCATCATTCTGCGGTCTCGGCCGAGATTCAAAATCTTGTCAGTATGTCGAGCTCTCTACGATACCCTCGTATCACCAATATTTTATAGAAATTTCGAGAAGGAAAATTGTAAAATAAATCAAACCATCTTCTTTTTGTAACCAAACTTTTCATTGATTTGTTCTGCATCAGCAGCAGCATTTTGCCTCTCTTTCGAAAAAGCGGGAATCTTCCCGCTCTTCAAGCTCCAGTTGGAAAGTATCCTTTGAAGACACCAGACCTATTGTTTCCAGCTCACTTTTCTTTTAAGGCAATATATGTTTTCGCCTACTCTTTTAAAAGAAAATAAGCCGGTCCTCCTGTTCATTCAAACCCTAGACGTCTGCACCCTGATAAGTACAAAATAGCTAAGCGTGAGTTTCAGCACATGATCGACCTGGGTATTATACGTCCTACGTCTAGCCCTTATGCTTCTCCATTACATATGGTCCCTAAATCGGAGCCTGGAACATGGCGTCCTTGTGGTGATTTCAGAAGACTTAATGCTCAGACTGTTCCTGACCGCTATCCAGTACCAAATTTACTTGATTTTGTGACGTCGGTACAAGGAGCCAGTGTTTTTACCAAGCTGGATCTGCGAAAAGCCTTCCATCAAATCCCCGTAGCTCCTGAAGACATTCCTAAGACAGCCATCACCACACCTTTTGGGTTGTTCGAATTTCTGCGAATGCCGTTCGGTTTGCGTAATGCTGCCCAATCGTTTCAGCGACTAATAGACGAAGTATTGCGTGGTCTTGATTTTACTTTCGCCTATATCGACGACGTCCTCATCGCCAGCAGCGATATGGCTACGCATCGCACCCATGTTAAACAAGTTTTTGATCGCCTACAACATTTCGGCTTGAAAATTAACCCTGAGAAGTGTATTTTCGCTGCCTCTCAGTTGACATTCTTGGGACACATTTTGGATAAAAGTGGCATCACCCCGATGCCTACTAAAGTAGAGACCATCAGCAAATTTCCTCAACCACAGTCTCTTCGACAACTTCGTCGTTTTTTGGGTCTCGTTAATTACTATCGTCAATATATTCCTCACTGCTCCAGCATTTTATCACCTTTGACTGATTTACTTCAAAACCAAAAGAAAAAAAAATGCTAGCATATCTTTCACGGATAAACAACTACAGTCATTTAATGACGCTAAAAATGCCTTGGTTAACTTTACGAAGTTAACGTATATTTCTGATGACAAGGACTCTATTCTCTCCCTTACAACGGACGCCTCGTCTGACGCCGTTGGAGCTGTGTTACATCAAACAACCAAGGGAGCTAAGCAACCTTTGTCTTTCTTCTCACATAAGCTGTCGGCTGCCCAAAAGAGGTATAGCACCTTTTTTAGAGAATTGTTGGCCATATACATGTCTATTCGACATTACCGTCACTTGTTGGAAGGACGGAATTTTGTAGTTTTTACGGATCATAAACCACTTACGTATGCTATCCATTCCAAGGCCGACAAAATCAATCCGCGAGACTGTCGTCACCTGGATTATATTTCCCAGTTTACCACGGATATTAGGTACATCCAGGGGGATGACAATACAGTTGCTGATACACTCTCGAGATCTACCCTGCATAATATTTGTTCAAATACTTTGGATTTAGAGACTCTTGCTCGGGAACAACAAAATGATAATGTCGAGAATCAATTTCTTTCCGATTCATCTCTTCGGATCGAACAGCACCCTCTTCCTTTCTCTACTACTACTATTGCATGTGATGTCAGTACTGGACGTCCCCGTCCTTTTGTTCCGCAGTCTATGCGTAGATCCCTCTTCGAGCATTTTCATGCATTATCCCATCCTGGTCGGAAAGCTACCGTCAAGCTTATTTCCGACAGGTTTGTTTGGCCTAATATAAATTCAGATATTAAGACTTGGGTTCAGTCGTGCCTACACTGTCAGACATCCAAGGTGCATAGGCATACCAAGTCCCCTATAGGTAATTTCCCGCCACCCGATGGTAGATTTTCTCATATCCATATTGATTTAGTTGGTCCTCTCCCCTCTGTGGATGGTTTTCAATATCTTTTAACTATTATAGATCGGTTTACAAGGTGGCCAGTAGCTGTTCCCTTACGGTCTGTGACAGCAGATATTATAGCCCAAACTATCCTCAGAGAGTGGATATCAATATTTGGATGTCCCTCAGTCGTTACTACCGATCGTGGTGCGCAATTTCAGTCTGCATTATTTTCTGAATTCTTGACACTTTTAGGTGCCAAACAAATAAGTACTTCCGCTTATCATCCTTCCGCGAATGGTATTGTGGAAAGAATTCACAGGTCTTTGAAATCCTCCCTTATTGACAATAATGATCCTCGTCTTTGGATTGATAAATTACCCCTTGTTATGCTTTCTTTGAGAAATATTATCAAAGAGGATTTACGTTGCTCGACGGCTAAATTAGTTTTTGGTACATCCCTTACACTACCTGGTCAGCTAATTTCTGACCCTAAGAATTTTTCTCCTACATCTGATTTTGTAAAGGATTTAAAAAGGAGAATGTCGAGCTTATCTTACACTCCTTCTCGCTCAACCGATCGTGCAGTTTATTTACCGCAGAGTTTACAGTCTTGCGAATTTGTTTTTATTCGTCGAGACGGAGTGCGTAAACCCTTAACACCAACTTACTCTGGACCTTATAAGGTATTACAGCGGAATGATAAATATTTTACTGTTTCGGTTAATGGCCGCACTGACACAATTGCAATAGATCGTCTCAAGCCTGCATTCCTGCATAAGTCTGATATTTCCCCTGTTTCGCCGACCGAAGCGGTGCCTACTCGGCAGAAGTCATATGATGCTCACTCTCATTCAACTACTCGTTCTGGAAGACGGGTCCATTGGCCTGTTAAACTTGAAACTGATTTCGTCAAGTAATTTTTTTCTTCTTTCCTCTCTCTCTTTTTCCTTTCAGATTCTTATTTTTGGACTAAGAATCTTGGTGGGGGGTATTTGTCGAGCTCTCTACGATACCCTCGTATCACCAATATTTTATAGAAAGTTCGAGAAGGAAAATTGTAAAATAAATCAAACCATCTTCTTTTTGTAACCAAACTTTTCATTGGTTTGTTCTGCATCAGCAGCAGCATTTTGCCTCTCTTTCGAAAAAGCGGAAATCTTCCCGCTCTTCAAGCTCCAGTTGGAAAGTATCCTTTGAAGCTACCAGACCTATTGTTTCCAGCTCACTTTTCTTTTAAGGCAATATATGTTTTCGCCTATTCTTTTAAAAGAAAATAAGCCGGTTTCATCTTTACCTGACTGAGAAGTTAAGTTAAATATTCGAAACTTTGCAATACCAGCTTTTTGCATTCAACATTTTCTCCTGGTATAATAATTTATTATTGTTTCAACTTCTCAGCTAAACCGCAAGTATTTTTGACATTTTTTATTCACACACACTTTGCTTGCAGATTATCTTCCAACTCATAACTTTGATCAAATTATTTGAACATACAAACTGTTTTCCGACTCACAAATTTCCAGCTCACAATTTGAACTGTTTCAATTATTTGTCTACATACAAACTTTTGAACATTGGCTTTGGGCCACTTACAATTCAAAAATATTTTATTGTTTAAACACATATCTCTAAAAAAAAAAGGTGTTTCATTCATTTTTGCAAATATCTGCAGTAAAAGGGAGATAACTTATTTTTACCCCTTTTCTATAATTCACAGTTGTTGTTATAATTAAAATTTATTTACCTCTGTCTTGTGTCTTGTTCGTTCACTTATTTGTACTTACATAAAATTGAGAAGCTCTCATTACCCAACAAACAAACAAAAGTAGTTAGGCCGCTACAAGTAACGGAATACTTGATGCTTCGCCAGAGCTACCAAGAGTGTTCTTATCGTGACACCATCACTAGATGTGTTGCCTACCACGGCTTAAGAGAGGCCCATTCACCCTCATTGAGAGAAGGATATCCCGCGCCAGTTTCCAAAACTGGTATTTTTTACAACCTCGCGGTAGTGGCACATCAACCTCGGCGGGTCATTTATTGCCATTAAATTTTATTTGTTTATTGCTAGTAATACCTTTTTCTTTCAACAATTTATTGTTGTCTTTTTTTTATATAAGTTTTGTGTCTAAGAATACGTTTTTATTTTCGAGTATCAAGATTCATTGGGATTTGTTTTTAAGGGCAGGGTCCCCAAGTCTTACCCTGTTATCTAACCCATAACTGGAGGGAAGGGACGGATTAATACCTTCCCAAAGGGTACCAGTGCTTAAGCGAATGCAGGGTATTCAACTGGAATTTAAACTCGGCTCACCGATTTCTCTTTCCGAGCCGATATCCACTGCACCACAACGCACATCTGTTAAACGCTTACAGCACCTGGCATTCCCAAGCGGTCACCCATCTAAGTACTGACCAGGCTCAACGTTGCTTAACTTCGGTGATCGAGCGAGAACCGGTGTATTCAACGTGATAAGCCAATAGAAGATGGTATATGTTTAATGACTGATGGGGGATGGTTAGAATTAGGATTTATGTACATTGGGTTGGAGTTGGCCTCCATATAAGGGTGGAAAGAATTGTTGTTAAGGTCCAGATTAACATCTAAAAAGTCTACCTGCTTAATGTTAGTGGTTATTTTTACCCTAAGGCCTAAACCCAATTTCACTGATCAATGCTGATCTCAATTTAATCAAATATTAGTACTAATGCCCCCCAAAATTATTTTTAAGTTTGCTCACATATTCTTCAAATTAGAAGTTACTTTATTCTGATTGGTCCACATTGTTTATACAACAATGCCTCCCTGTTTAAAGGGGTTTTGCTTGTTTTTAACCTTTTAAAACCCTTCAACTTGAAATAAACCTCATCACTTGGTAAGACACAAGAAGTGTCGAAACAAAATATTTACTTTTGTTGTGATATTATAACATATTCATGTTATAAATTCTGAATAAATATTATTAGCTCTACTTTGTATTGAGCACTTTTTCAGAATAGTGTTTCTTTGGATACAGAATATTATTCCATCTATACGTACCCTATACTTATATATATATATATATATATAGCTTACCTTACCTTAGCTTGTAAGTCTAAGTAACTGACTCTAACTTATTTTTCTTTCTGCCGTAAAAAATTATCACATTTTGGACTTATTATTAAATATTTGTGGTTATTATTAATTAGATTTTCAATAACATAACACTGTTTTTCCAATGCATAGTTGTCACCGAAAGCCACAACAATGATGCTGGATATTCGGTGTTGGGTATTGACAATAGATTTTCAATCAACGGTAAGCCTATTCAACAGACTGGTTTGTTTTAATACTACAGAAATGTCGACAATATTTTTTTTTTAATCATATCACCCCAAGCAAGGCATTAAGGCCACTGGTGTGCAGGGGCCTACGTAAGAGTGAATAGATTGGAAGAGAGAAAGCCGGAAACCACATCCTAAACAGGGAACGAGAGATGAGCCTCTACACCTGTTCAATAGACGTGGGTGGAGTGTGAACCGGGCGATAGTTCAGTCTATCTACTCCAATTGAAAAAAATAAAAATTAAAAAGAAAAGTGAAAAGATTGGAAAAGAGAAAGCCGGAAACCACATCCTAAACAGGGAACAAGAGATGAGCCTCTACACCTGTTCAATAGACGTGGGTGGAGTGGGAACCGGGCGATAGTTCAGTCTATCTACTCCAATTGAAAAAAATAAAAATTAAAAAGAAAAGTGAAAAGATTGGAAAAGAGAAAGCCGGAAACCACATCCTAAACAGGGAACAAGAGATGAGCCTCTACACCTGTTCAATAGACGTGGGTGGAGTGGGAACCGGGCGATAGTTCAGTCTATCTACTCCAATTGAAAAAAATAAAAATTAAAAAGAAAAGTGAAAAGATTGGAAAAGAGAAAGCCGGAAACCACATCCTAAACAGGGAACAAGAGATGAGCCTCTACACCTGTTCAATAGACGTGGGTGGAGTGTGAACCGGGTGATAGTTCAGTCTATCTGCTCCAATTGAAAAAAATAAAAATAAAGAGAGAAAAGAGTGAAAAGATTGGAAAAGAGAAAGCCGGAAACCACATCCTAAACAGGGAACAAGAGATGAGCCTCTACACCTGTTCAATAGACGTGGGTGGAGTGTGAACCGGGTGATAGTTCAGTCTATCTGCTCCAATTAAAAAAAATAAAAATAAAGAGAGAAAAGAGTGAAAAGATTGGAAAAGAGAAAGCCGGAAACCACATCCTAAACAGGGAACAAGGGATGAGCCTCTACACCTGTTCAATAGACGTGGGTGGAGTGTGAACCGGGCGATAGTTCAGTCTATCTACTCCAATTGAAAAAAATAAAAATTAAAAAGAAAAGTGAAAAGATTGGAAAAGAGAAAGCCGGAAACCACATCCTAAACAGGGAACAAGAGATGAGCCTCTACACCTGTTCAATAGACGTGGGTGGAGTGGGAACCGGGCGATAGTTCAGTCTATCTACTCCAATTGAAAAAAATAAAAATTAAAAAGAAAAGTGAAAAGCTTGGAAAAGAGAAAGCCGGAAACCACATCCTAAACAGGGAACAAGAGATGAGCCTCTACACCTGTTCAATAGACGTGGGTGGAGTGTGAACCGGGCGATAGTTCAGTCTATCTACTCCAATTGAAAAAAATAAAAATTAAAAAGAAAAGTGAAAAGATTGGAAAAGAGAAAGCCGGAAACCACATCCTAAACAGGGAACAAGAGATGAGCCTCTACACCTGTTCAATAGATGTGGGTGGAGTGTGAACCGCGCGATAGTTCAGTCTATCTACTCCAATTGAAAAAAATAAAAATTAAAAAGAAAAGTGAAAAGATTGGAAAAGAGAAAGCCGGAAACCACATCCTAAACAGGGAACAAGAGATGAGCCTCTACACCTGTTCAATAGACGTGGGTGGAGTGGGAACCGGGCGATAGTTCAGTCTATCTACTCCAATTGATAAAAATAAAAATTAAAAAGAAAAGTGAAAAGATTGGAAAAGAGAAAGCCGGAAACCACATCCTAAACAGGGAACAAGAGATGAGCCTCTACACCTGTTCAATAGACGTGGGTGGAGTGGGAACCGGGCGATAGTTCAGTCTATCTACTCCAATTGAAAAAAATAAAAATTAAAAAGAAAAGTGAAAAGATTGGAAAAGAGAAAGCCGGAAACCACATCCTAAACAGGGAACAAGAGATGAGCCTCTACACCTGTTCAATAGACGTGGGTGGAGTGTGAACCGGGTGATAGTTCAGTCTATCTGCTCCAATTGAAAAAAATAAAAATAAAGAGAGAAAAGAGTGAAAAGATTGGAAAAGAGAAAGCCGGAAACCACATCTTAAACAGGGAACAAGAGATGAGCCTCTACACCTGTTCAATAGACGTGGGTGGAGTGTGAACCGGGCGATAGTTCAGTCTATCTAATCCAATTGAAAAAAATAAAAAGAAAAGTGAAAAGATTGGAAAAGAGAAAGCCGGAAACCACATCCTAAACAGGGAACAAGAGATGAGCCTCTACACCTGTTCAATAGACGTGGGTGGAGTGTGAACCGGGTGATAGTTCAGTCTATCTGCTCCTATTGAAAAAAATAAAAATAAAGAGAGAAAAGAGAGAAAAGATTGGAAAAGGGAAAGCCGGAAACCACATCCTAAACAGGGAACAAGAGATGAGCCTCTACACCTGTTCAATAGACGTGGGTGGAGTGTGAACCGGGTGATAGTTCAGTCTATCTGCTCCAATTAAAAAAAATAAAAATAAAGAGAGAAAAGAGTGAAAAGATTGGAAAAGAGAAAGCCGGAAACCACATCCTAAACAGGGAACAAGAGATGAGCCTCTACACCTGTTCAATAGACGTGGGTGGAGTGGGAACCGGGCGATAGTTCAGTCTATCTACTCCAATTGAAAAAAATAAAAATTAAAAAGAAAAGTGAAAAGATTGGAAAAGAGAAAGCCGGAAACCACATCCTAAACAGGGAACAAGAGATGAGCCTCTACACCTGTTCAATAGACGTGGGTGGAGTGGGAACCGGGCGATAGTTCAGTCTATCTACTCCAATTGAAAAAAATAAAAATTAAAAAGAAAAGTGAAAAGATTGGAAAAGAGAAAGCCGGAAACCACATCCTAAACAGGGAACAAGAGATGAGCCTCTACACCTGTTCAATAAGACGTGGGAAAAATTGGAAAAGTTAGGGAAACCGGAGGGCGAGATAGTTCAGTCTATCTTACTCCAATTGAAAAAAATAAAAATTAAAAAGAAAAGTGAAAAGATTGGAAAAGAGAAAGCCGGAAACCACATCCTAAACAGGGAACAAGAGATGAGCCTCTACACCTGTTCAATAGACGTGGGTGGAGTGTGAAACGGGCGATAGTTCAGTCTATCTACTCCAATTGAAAAAAATAAAAATTAAAAAGAAAAGTGAAAAGCTTGGAAAAGAGAAAGCCTGGAAACCACATCCTAAACAGGGAACAAGAGATGAGCCTCTACACCTGTTCAATAGACGTGGGTGGAGGGAACGGGGCATATGAAATATGTCTGCCGGTATAACGAGTTTAAGATTGGGTTTGGTTTGTTTGATTAACGTATATCAACTTTAATATCGAAATTTTATTTCCTTTTCAGTTTTGGTAATAATTATTCCAAAAATGGTTTGCTGGTAAATTTTTATAATATATTTTTATATTTTCATCTTTTGACACCGGCGGATGTGCGTTGTAGGGCAGTGGATATCGGCTCGGAACGAGAAATCGGGGAGCCGAGTTAGAATTCCAGTTGAATTCATTGCATTCACTTACGCGCAAATACCCTTGGGAAAGGAATTAATCCGTCTCTTCCTTCCAGTTATGGGTTAAATAACAGGACAAAGATTGGGTTCTATAGCCTTGGTCGGCAACCAGTCTACCGCAGAAAATTTATGGCAACCTACTGTGGAATAATATTCTGCCCAGTCAGTCATGTCTCTTTCGAGACATGATCGCCCAAGCGTGTATCACATATGGCACTTAACTGACTGACTTTTGACACCATTTGGAGGTAAACTATTTGCTCATAGCAGGGACTATTATACGTCAGAGGGGACTTGAGAAAAACAGCAATTGAGATGGTTTTATGCTCCTCAAAACTACCCGATCACAGACATGGCTGTCGTTTGTAGTTTATCGGCATACCCAGGAAAACTGGGATGGAGGTTTTGAAGGATAGCGTACGATATGCCTAGATGAATGAAATATATTTAAATTTCGGTAAATGTCATGGCGGCATCACCGACAGACTGAATGAACTCTTCCAACCATTACTTATACCTCCCCTCACAAGAGGTGAGAGGGACTAGCCTGAAGAGAGCGCCCTCAGTGCGGCCCGAAATGAGCCGAGAGTCGGTCTACGAACACTGCTACCTTAACGACCAATACGAGTCCAGGCCGAGGCTCGAATCATAATATTCCACACTAACTCGTATTACCGTTCCTACTAACCAAGTTCCAAGTATTGTATTCTTTCCGTATTTAATATATATTCGTATTTTCCTATTTGGTTGTTGTTTGCGTTATTCTTAATGGACCTTTATCCGGGTCCACGACATTAAAGAACTCTCAACTGGTCATCATTAATCAGTGTTTGTTATGAATGTAAGGTCATTTTAGAGACAGAATCCTAAGCTAAAGGGATGAAGCAGCTAATGTTGGTCGTAGAATATGCTTTGATACCCATATCATATGGCCCCCAAATTCCTTTGTAATTGGTTAAATTCCAATATTTTCTTGGTTGTTTACAGTGACCGCATCCCCAGCTGTATGGGTTCGCTGAGCTCGCCAAGATTTATTCATAACCTACATTTTAGTTAGTTTGATCCTCAAATCTATTGTTGCTGGCTACAAAGAGGGCCCTTATATCTGTTTAAGTTTTATGTTATAGTGCCCTTCAACGTGGAATGAACTCTTCCTTCTGCTATAAATACTAATAAGAGTGACTTGTGAGGAAGCAGCTTGGACGCAGCTGTGAGACAGTCGAGACGCAGTGTAACTATATCCTTCGGACTTACACTTCTATTTGCTGATGACTAACATTTATTATTGTACACATTGTTCTGTTATTCTAATACACTGTTTGAACCTTGCTTCTTGTTTCTGTGTCTTACTTCCGGACCTTAAAAAGACCACAACAACTTGGTGACGAATATTTCGCTACAACAACTCCAAAACAATTTCAGAAAGGAGGATCTGTAACGTGGTTGATACTGACTTGGCAGACCGGCTGCAGCCGCTCTCACACCGGCGTGATGTAGCTTCCCTGTGCCTCTTCTACAAGTATTTTCATGGCTTCTGCTCCGATGAGCTTAGATCACTGGTGCCGCCTAAGCAGGAATTTACACGAGATACTAGATTAGCAACTAGGTCCCACCCTTTTACAGTTAAACAAATAAGACATATTCATAACATACATTTTGGTAGTTGGATCCACGAATCTAAAGTTGCTGGTTGCAAAAAGAACCCACATACCTGTTCAAATTTCAAAGCCCCCAAAATATAGACCTGCTCTTGACAATTATCGGAGCCAAATATATATGGTATAAGACTAACGATATATATATATAGATATATATATATATCGTTAGTCTTATATATATTGTAAGAAAGTGAATTTTAAACCCACTGTTCAAGCATTTACTTTTAGAAAGAGTGCTTGATACAAAGTAGAGCTTTATATTGTATTAATTGTTACAATGGTTTATAAAGGCATAGTATCACTACACAAAAGTTTTTATGTTTCGGAGCATCAGTCCTCCTCATCTGGTGATAAGTGGAAATGAAAAATAAATCGTGAAAACGATTTATTCTTGGTAATGTGATATGTAAGTGGTGTGTGGGATGGAAATTTAGTATATTTAAGCCAGTCAGTCGGCAGTTTGTAACCATAGAGATACAGCCTTGGGTTAGAAGAGTGAGGAGAGGTAGCACTAGTTTTGGACAGGTCACTTTTTAGCTTTGTCTAGGTAATTCTTATATTGGGATGTAAGGTTTTTTAAGAAAGGGTAGAATTGATGGAAATGATAGGCAACCTCGACATTTTCGGCAAAGATATAAGAATAATCAAGAATCTCTACTGGCAGCAAACGGCCTGCATACGGACAGGTAACGACCTCAGTAGATACACAAAGATAGAAAAAGAAAAAGGAGTAAGACAAGGATGTGTCTTTTCACCGGATTTGTTCAACCTATACAGCGAGAATATTTTGAGGACCCTAGATGACACACCAGGATTTATTATTGGAGGCCACAACCTGAACAACATAAGATACGCGGACGATACAGTACTGATTGCGGACACGGAAAGGAAACTGCAAGATCTCATACAGAAAGTAGCAGTGGAGAGTGACAAGAAGGGACTACAAATAAACTTTAAGAAAACTGAGTGCATGGTCATCAGCAAAAGATACAACCCAAAATACCAAATACAGGTGGGGGATAACAGAATCAAACAAGTCCAAGAATTTAAGTACCTAGGAAGTGTTCTAACAGGAGATGGAAAGTGCGACACGGAGATCCGAAGGCGAATTGGCATGGCAAAGGACGCATTCCAGAAGATAAGCAAAATACTAACACATAGGAAGATGTCAATAGAAACGAAGAAAAGAGTGCTAGACTGCTACGTGATGTCAGTTCTTCAGTACGGCTGTGAATGCTGGACAATATCATCGAAAATGAGGACAAAACTGGAAGTGGCCGAAATGTGGTTCTACAGAAGGATGCTACGGATATCGTGGACTGAGCATACAAGCAACGACGAAGTGTTAGAAAGAATGGCAACAAAAAGGAAATTGATGCTGAGCATCAGGAAGAGACAACTGAAGTTCCTGGGACACGCAATGAGGAAGGAGAGCCTGGAGAACCTGATACTGACTGGACAGATAGAAGGAAGGAGAGACAGAGGAAGGCAGCGGATAACATATCTGCAGAGTCTGATCAGGTGGATGACGGAACGGGGGTTGCCAGGAGCAACAGGAGCAAACATACTAAGAGCCACAAGGGATAGAGAGACGTGGAGATCCATGATCGCCTACGTCCTGAAGGGACAGGGCACATAGAAGAAGAATACAATATTCGTTTTTATTTTGTGGATTAAACATGGATATTAATTACTTTTTGAAGAGGATTATTTTATGTGAATGAGGTATCTTTTGGTTAATTAAATTTTAACGAAAGATATTTTCGATGTTTACATAACACTGCTAATTCATCCCTACAGTTCAATAGTTTGCCATTGTTGGGGTACTTTAGAATGTGCAGCTTTTCATTTAAGCATAAAGGGCAGATGTCGTTAAGCGAGTTACAGGTTCTAGTTTTTTCCAGGATTTTTCATTTTACTTTGGGTTTCTTTTTTGTATCCTTTAATTTCCAAGATTATATATATATATATATATGAAGATGTATGATATTATTATAGATGAAACCTTTCAACACTGCGGTTAAAATAGTGTATGCACCGACAGTGCAAATCACTGAGACGGAAATAGAATTTTTCTAATCCACACAAAATAGCGCCAAGGCTCAGTGTAAATCGCAAGAAATTAGAATTATCATGTGAGACCTGAATGCCTAAGTAGATAAAAAGAAGAAACGGGTGATAGTTGGCAACTTTGCATTAGAAAACTGTAATCATTGAAGAAAAAAATGCGTCCAATAGTGTACAGCAAACGACCAGGTAATACACAACACCTGGTTTCCAGAACACTCAAGACCACTATGGTCATGACAACGTCCAGAAGGTGATACAAGAAACGAAACTGATTATATAACAATAACCAGGATATTTCTATCCATTGTAAAACTTAGCCAAAATACCGACTGTGGAAACGACCACATCTTGGTT
This sequence comes from Ascarosepion bandense, assembly GCA_037127315.1. Lineage (NCBI taxonomy): Eukaryota > Metazoa > Mollusca > Cephalopoda > Sepiida > Sepiidae > Ascarosepion > Ascarosepion bandense. The sequence goes on from JBBBDQ010000984.1 coordinate 3,085,769, forward strand.
GTAGGCAAAGTAAGGATGGAATTGCGGAGAATGAAGAAGTCTAGAGCGGCACACAGACTGCGATACAACAGGTTTGTGACTGACCTCAACCTACACGAAAAGTACACTGATAGAGTGAAAAAATATACGAGGGACAAATTGGGAACGGAAACTCAAAATGAGACGTACTAAAGGAAGCATTAGTGACATCGGCCAACGACATCGTCCCAAAAATAAACCGACGTAGAAAAAAAAAATGGACGGATCATGGATGAGATTTTTGACATGATACAAAAGAGACAGAAAACGATGCCAAGACATGGAACGGAATACAGGAAACTACACAAGGAAACCAGGAGTAAATGCAGACAGGCGGTGAAAGAAGAATGGCTCAACGTCAAATGCGCAGAAGTAGAGAGATTGAGCACGACAAATAATGGAGACATGCATTACAATAAAAAAACCTAACAGGACAAAAATCATGCGTCTCAACGGGACGAATAAAATTAAAGAAAGGAACGGCCATATTACAGAGAGGAGGAAGTACTTCAGCGGTGGGAAGAAAAATGCATATGATTCCTCTTCCAAGACAAGAGGTAGCAACCTACACAAATACACAGAAATTTTTTTTTTTAATCATTTCACCCCGAGCAAGGCAGAAACGCCACTGATGTGCAGGGGGTTACATAAATGTAAAAAGATTAATTAGAAAAGAGTGAGGAGTACAAACTAGTTAGAAAGGAACAATAGAAAGCAGGTGCAATGACAGATACATAGGTGGAGAGAAAGAGAAGGTTATACAGGGGAGGGGAGAGAGCTAGAGTCCAGTGGTTAGTAGATGAGTATTGACTTTGCATTTATATTTCTGGAGGTTGTAGCCGTCAGGAAAGCAAGAATACGGGAGTGAGTTCCACAGGCGGGAAGTGCGAGTGAGGAAGCTGCAGGAGTAGAATTGTCGTCTGCATTTGGCTAACCTGACTGTGAATGGGTGGGACCCAGTTGCCAGTCTGGTTGCACGGGTAAACACCTGTTGAGGAGGCATCAGTGACTTAAGCTAATCCGAGCAGAAGCCATGAAAGTATTTATAGAAGAGACAGAGGGAGGCCACATTTCGACGATGGGAAAGTGGCTGCAGTCGAGTCGCCAGATCAGTACCTATCACATTACAGACTCTCCTTTGGAGCCTGTCAAGAACACTGAGGAGAACGGCAGGGGCACTTGACCATAAATGGCAGCAGTACTCCATATCCGAAGTGGAAGCTGCACTGGTCAAACTGACTATATACAAAACACCTGAACCAGACGGCATTGTAATAAAGATGATGGCAGCCATAGATGATTTCAGCATTGACAAAATCACAGAAATTATAAATGAAATAAAACAGTGGTGAAATCCTAGAAGACCTCAGTAATTTTCATAGCACTGCCCAAGAAGTCAGATACAAACTCCACCGAGCAATCAGTTTAATGAGTCATGTAACAAAACTCATCATCCGAATTCTGATGAATAGGGCCTGCAGTAGAATCAAACCAGAAACAAGAAAAGAACAGTGCGGTTTTGTCAAGGACACTGGAAGAAGGGCGTGTACCTGTGTTTCGTCGACTGTACAAAAGCATTCAACAAAGTACGCTACAAAAACCTGACAGAGATACTTGGCAACCTTGACATATTCAGTAATGACCTTAGAGTAATCAAGAACCTATACTGGCAGTAAACTACCTGCATACGGAGAAAAAACGAGTTCAGTGGATACACAAAGATAGAAAGAGTTGTAAGACAAGGATGTGTCTTCTCGCCAGATCTATTTAGTCTATACAGCGAAACAATTTTCAGAGCTCTAGAGGTTATGTCAGAATTCGTCATTGGCTGCTGCAATCTGTACAATATAAGATACGCAGATGATACAGTGCTGATAGTAGAAACAGAAAAAATGTAGTTAAAGAAAGAAGAAAAAGTCTACAAATGAATTACAAGAAAAGTGAATGTATGATCTAAACTTATTTATAAATGGAACTTTGTGTGTGCATGTGTGTGTCTGTGCGTGTATCCGTTACCTATAGACTCTGAAACAGCTGAACCGATTTTCTTGAAAATTTACACAGTTGTACTACAAGCGTCTGCGAATGTTCTTAACTAGGTTTTGTGTCGAGGTACTCCAGATAAATATCGAAAATCGATAATCGAAAAAATGGGGTTATAGAAGGAGTAGTCCGATTTCAATCAAATTTGATACACTCATAGACAAAGACATAAGAAACGATATTCAGATGTTTCAAGGTTGCAGTTCTTACAATAGTGCAGGAAATCGATTATATAAATATATATATATATATATATATATATATATAAAAGGCAAAATGTTTGTGTGTGTGTCTGTTTATCTGCCTGTATGTCTGTATTTTTTCAGCCCTTTTATTTTAGTTTTTGCTTCGGGTTTGGCTCTAAGTAGGTATAATTGTAGTTCTTAGTCTTAGCCATGATACCATTTACTCAGAGGACTTATTTAGCCTTCAAAATTCAGTTTACTACAAAAAAAACTTATTTGATATCGATACGAGGAAATCAAAATTTGACTTACTTCCATTCATTTTTCTTTCAGTCTACGGTTTCGCTTTAACTGGAAACAACTATTGCTTTTTAGTCTTTCGTCCAAAGAGTCCGAGCTCCAGGAGCATGGATTAGTTTTAAAGCTTTCATTACACCCGAGCAACGCCGGGCGATACTGCTAGTTAGTAATAAAAATAGAAGCTTAAAATGCCAATTATAATTTGGGGGATACTAATATCAAACGGGTTCAGAAATTTAAATACTCGGTAAGTGTTCTAACAGAAGATGAAAAGTTTTATACAGAGATCCAGCCAACTATCTTCAACAGAGCTAGCTACAGTCAGTCATCTCCACCAGAACTTCAGCTCTAGTCTCCCAGCCATCTCCAAAAAAATTCCAACTATGGACCTCCAACCATCTCTTGCATGCCTCCAGTTACAGCCATTTTCGACAAGCCGCCATCTAAATTTAGAAAGACACTTTCAACAAGCCTCCAGATAGTGTGAAACAACCATATACTTCATGTAATCAGCTAGCCAGCTATCTCCAAAATTAGTCCAGCAACAATCTGCTAGCAATCACAAATAGGCCTCCAACTACAGAAAACCATCCATATTCAACGGGACACTAGCTACAGCCAGTCAGCCATCTCTAACCGGATTCCAACTCTAGCCTACCAGATATATTTAACAAGACTCCGGTTATAGCCAGACGGCCATCTCTAACAGGTTTCCATGTATGACCTGCTATCTGAAACTGGACTCCAGTTTCAGTCTGCCAGTTATTTCCAAAAGGTTCCAGGTACATACAGCCAGCCATCTCCAATAGGTCTCCAGTCAACTAGCCAAGCCAACCAACCAGCTGTCTACACCAGGACTTCAACACAGTAGGCCAGTCATCCACAACGTGCCTACAGCTATAGTCGGCCAGCCAGCTAGCTAACTAACCATTTCCAACAGACCTCTAGCTAAAGTCAACCAGACATCTCCAGCAGGCCTCCATATACAGCCGCTTACGGACATATCACGTTGAATACACCGGTTCTCGCATCTTCACCGAAGTTAAGCAGCGTTAAGCCTGGTCAGTACTTAGATGGATGACCGCTTGGGAATACCAGGTGCTGTAAGCGTTTAGTGACGGATGTGCGCTGTGGTGCAGTAGATGTCGGCTTTGAAGGAGAAATCGGTGAGCCGAGTTCGAATTCCAGTTAAATACTTTGCATTCACTTAAGCACTGGTACCATATGGGTTAAATAACAGGGTAGGACTTGGGGACCCTGCCCCTAAATACAAATCCTAATGAATCTTGATACACGAAAAGAAAAAAAGTATTACTAGACACAAAAACCTATATAAAAACAACAATAAATTGTTGAAATAAAAAGATATTATCAGCAATAAATAAATAAATAAATAAATAAATAAATAAATTTATTTGGCAATAAATGATTCGCCTAGGTTGATATGCCATAAAACAAAAACAACCAACCAACCATATACAGCCAGCCAGGCAATCAGCTAACGAACTCCAACAGGACAAGTTACAGCCAGGTAGACATCTACACCAGGACTCCAGCTCTAGCCATTTCCAACAAGCCACCCATTTATGGCCACACAGCTCCAAACTTTTCAGCTATGCAGCCAACAAGCCTCCAGCTACTGCCAGTCAGCCATCTAGACTTCTTCTACAGGACTCTAGCTACTCAAACAGCCATTTCCACTAGAAATTCAACTACAGTCAGCCAGTTAGCCAGCCATCTCTAGCAGGCCTCCAGGTACTATTAAACAGTCATTTCTAGCGGGTTTCAAGCTAAAGTCAGCCAGTCATCTCCAAATAGCCTCCAGCTAAAACCAGCCAGTCAGAGAGCCAGACAACCAGACATCTCTAACAGGCCTCCAATGCCAGCAAACCAATAACCTGTAAGCGAACACTAGTTGCAGACAACTAGACATCTCCATCAGTCCTCTACCTACAGCCACTCATCCATCTCTGACATCTTTAGTTAGCCATCTTCTACAGGTTTTCAGCTACAACCAACCCGCCAGGTCTATTCAAGCTTCAGCTCCACCCTGCATGCCATCTCCAGCAGTCCTTCAGCTCAAGCTTGTCAACCGTCTCGAAAGGACCTCCAGCTTGAGTTATTGTCATATCCAACAAGCCTGCAGCTAAAGATAGCCAGCTATCTCCTAGAGGCCCACAACTACAGCCAGCCAACCAACCATCACCAACAGACCTCAACCTACTGTCAAGCAAACATCTTCAACAGACAACTAGGCATCTTCTGCATGCTTCCAGCTACAAGCAGCCAGCCATCTTCGTCCAGGCCTCCATCTTCAGTCAGCCATCTCCAACCCAAGACAACCATTAATCTCTGACATGACTCAAACTAGTAAAAACCTGACATCTCCACCACGATTCCATATCCAGCCTGCCAGAAATATCCAACAGGTCTCTCGCTACAACCCGTCAGCTTGACACCTCCAAAAGGCCGTCAGCTAAAACCAACCAGACATCTCTACCATGGTTCCAACTGAGCCTGCCAGGCCTCGAGCCACAACCAGCAAGCCAGTCATCGCCAACAAGCACTAGATGAAGCCAGCCAGCCAGCCACCTCCAACAAACCTTCAACTATAGTCAGACTGTTAGCTTTAACATACCTCCAATTACAACCAGCCATCTTCAATAGACCCCTAGCTACAGCCAATCAGCTCCAGCAAAACTCCAACTCTAGCCGGAAAGCATCTCCAAAGGACATCCAGCCAGACATCAACATCAGGACTTTTGCTCTAGACTTCCAGCAATCTCTAATAGGCTTGCAACTACAGCCAGCCAGCCATCTGCAACTGGACTTCAGCTCTAGCCCCCTAGTCATCTCCAAGTCTAGCTCTAGCCTGAAAGGCATCTACATCAAGGCACCAGAGTAAGCCAGCCAGCCAGCCATCTCCAACAGGACTCCAGTTCCAGCCTGCGACACATTGCCCAAAAGCGTCTAGTTCTAGTCTGCCAGCCCTCTCCAACATACCTCCAGCCTGTCAATCTACCGTCTCTAACAGACATCCAGTTACTGACAGCTAGCCAAGCATCTCTAACAGGTTTTCTGCTACAGCTTTCGCCCCATATCCAACAGGCCTCCAGCTGCAACCTACCATCCATCAACAGGCCTTCAACTTCTGTCTGCCAGCTATCACCGACCGGCCCCAAGCTACAGCCAGCCAGACATCCCCAACTGGCCTTTAGCTACAATCAACTAGCCAAGGTCCAGCTGTCCAGCAAATCTCCAACAGGCCTCCAGCTCTGGCACGACAGTCATCTCCTGTTAGAAAACTTTCCATGTATTTAAATTTTTGAACCTGCTTGATTTTAGTATCCCCCACCTGTAATTGGCACCTTGGGCTCCTCTGTTTGCTGATGACCATATATTCGGTTTTCTTGTAGTTTATTTGTAGTCCTTTCTTTCGGCTTTCTTCCTTTACTTTCATTTCGAAATATATAAAAATGTCGTTTACGTTGTCTTCGTCAATTTTTTCAGTTCTGTTCCCCTTATTTAAATTTACCAGACACCAAACTGCAACAAATCATTTAACGTCAGAAAACAACCGCTAAAAATGCTTTTCGACAATATTTAAGCTAAAATTAAATAATTTTGATTTTCAGGAAGATTTAATTTTTAATTGTTTCCGACATTCTGACTTTTTTCCCTTTTTGTAAGAGTAAGGGAATAGAAAACTTTTCCGTAATTGTTATTGTCCCAAGCGCTTTCAACCACTTCTATAGCCATTTTCAAATGTGTTTTATTTCTGGTGTTCTTATTTTTCCTCGTGTTTTAAGTGTTGCGTTGTAATTTATTTTTGTGCTGTTTTTAAAAAAGGATGACCATTCCCAGTTTCGCATTTTACGCGTGATTAGAATTCCTCTAATCATCTCTCTATTTAAAAAAACAAAGTTTAACACGTGATTCCCAAAATTAGTGTCTATGATAAACGTAAAGGGTGTATGATATAACTAGAGAATAGAAATGTACTTACAGTGTACATGATGTACCCCAAATGTATATGATGTACCTAAAGGGCGTACGATGTACCTAAAGGACATATGATGTACATAAGGGGATATGATGTACCTAAAGTGTGTATGATGTACCTAAAGAATAGAAATATACCTAAAATGTGGATGATGTACCTGAAGTATATATTATGTACCTAAAGAGTGTATGATGTGCCTAAAAAATAGAAATGTGCCTAAAATGTATATGATGTACCTGAAATGTATATGATGTACCTCAATAGCGTATGGTGTACCTAAAGAATAGAAATGTACCTAAAATGTGTATGATGTACCTGAAGTTTATATGATATACCTAAAGGGTGTATGATGTACCTAAAGAGTGTATCATGTATCTAAAAGGTGTATGACCTACCTTTAACGGGTATATGTACCTGAAGGTTGTAGGATGCATCACACGGGAGTTATATGAGGGGAGAGAAATTGCTAGTAAGGAATAACACGTATCGAAGGGCCATGATAGAGAGAGAGGGGGAGGGGGAGAGAGAGATTAAAGGGATTGAGAAAGGGAGAAAGAGAAAGAAATGGAGTGAGAAAGGAAAGAAAGAAAAAAAGAAAGGGAGAAAAAAGGGAGGAGAAGTGAGGGAAAAAAAGAAAGAGACAGCGCATAAAAGAGGGTGAACAAGAAAATGGGGGAGAGAAAGAAAGAGAGAGAGAGAGACAAATAGTGGGAGATAGAGAAGCAAATAGAGAGAGAAAGAGAGAGTAAAAATAGAAAAATAAATGAAGAGAATAGAAAAGAGAGTGTGAGAAATATATATATATAGTCATCCATAGACAGATATGTTTCGCTCTACAACAGCTCATCAGTACGGTTAGACATTCGATTGCTTTTTACCCAGGACTGAAACCTGACCCAATTAGCGTCAGTTGGCGATTCTACCTCTGAGCTATGGGCGTTCGGTAGAAGTAGGCAGATTTTAGCGTGTATATTATCATTATATATGTCAATAGCTGAGAGTGTTTTAATTCATTGCTGAATGAACGATGCGTAGATGCTAGAGTAGCTACTGTTTTTCAAAGTCTACCATTCTTCCAGAGTGCTCAATCAAGGAGTGAGAGCGTAAATAGTCATCCGCAGACAGAGAGAGAGAGAGAGAGGCATTAAGAAATAGGGAGATAAAGAAAAAGAAAAAGAAAGTAAGAAGGTGAAAGAGCGACAGATAGAAAGAGATACAGAGATAGAGAGAGAGCGATAGAAGACGCGAGAGAGAGAGAGAAAGAAGAGAATGAAAGAATGAAAAAGAGACAGAGAGAGATCAAATATAATTATTTAAGAAAAGAAAAAATTAAAGAATGGCTAAATGCAGACCTCAAAGAAAACTGGCCGTGAAACTTCCCACTTCATCGATTGGACAATTGACTTGTGTCGCTACATCCGGTAGAGAAGAACAATGAAAGATCTAAACAAATTAGATATTTACTGACTTGATTCAATTTAATTTTAGGAGATGTGCATGCGGTGTTAATAATTGAATCGAAACGTGGCGATTCAAGTTCGAATTCCAGCCGAGGACGTTGGAAATACATCTCTTCCCGCCCATTTGCACTTATGGGTTGGATTACAGAAAAGACTGGCATCTATAGTCTAAAGTGGCAAACGGTCTAAGACAATGGTTCTTAAGAAGGGGTGCTCGCACCCCTAGGGGTGCAGAATCCATTCCTAGTGGATGCTAGGATACTGAATCTTTAGGGTTAGTTTATTAAGAAAAAGTCAGTATGTGCGATGTGGTGTAGTGGATATCGGCTTGGAACGAGAAATCGGGGAGCCGAGTTCGAATTCCAGTTGAATTTCTTGCATTCACTTATGCACAATACCCTTGGGAAATATATTAATCTGTCTCTTCCCTCCAGTTATGGGTTAAATAACAGGACCGACTGGGTTCCATAGCTTTGGCTGGCAACAAGTCGACCATAGAAAGTAATGACAACCTACTGCGGGATAATCTTCTGCCCAGTCAGTGATGTCTCTTTCGAAACATGATCGCCCAAGCGTGTCTCACGTATGGCACTTGACTGATGGATGTGCATTGTGGTGCAGTGGATATCGACTCGGAGCAAGAAATCGGGGAGACGAGTTCGAATTCAAGTTGAATTACTTGCATTCACTTTCGCACAAATACCATTGCGAAAGCTATTAATCTGTCTCTTCACTACAGTTATGGGTTAACTAATAAGACAGATTAGGTTCTATAGCCTTGGCTGCCAACCAGTCTATCGGAGAAAGCAATGGCAACCTACCGCGGGATAATCTTTTACCTAGACAATTATGTCTCGAAAGAGACATGATCGCCCAAAGCGTGTATCACATGTGCTGGGGCCTTTCGCGACACACTGATACGAAACTGGATTTTCACATCAAAAACAAGAACAGAAATCGACTATATAATACTAGCAGTATAGCCCGGCGTTGCTCGAGTGTAATGAAAGCTTTAAAACTAATTCATGATCCTGGAGCTCAGACTCAGCCTAAAGAATATTTGAAATAATAAAATAATTGCGACAATTTACCAATCACACCTAATATACACACACACACACATATATATATATATATATATATATATATATATATATATATATATATATTAGCAGTATAGCCCGGCGTTGCTCGGGTGTAATGAAAGCTTTAAAACTAATCCATGGTCCTGGAGCTCAGACTCTTTGGACGTTGGCACGAAAGACTAAAAAGCAATAGTTGTTTCCAGTTAAAGCGAAACCGTAGACTGAAAGAAAAATGAATGGATGTAAATCAAATTTTGATTTCCTGGTATCGATATCAAATTTTCTGCACCATTGTAAGAACTACAACCTTGAAACTTCTGAATATCGTTTCTTATGTCTTTGCTATGTATTTGAGTGTATCAAATTTGATTAAAATCGGACCATAACCCGACTTTTTCGATTATCGATTTTCGATATTTATCGGCGGTACCTAGACACAAAACCTAGCTAAGAACACTCGCAGACGCTTATAGTACGACTGTGTAAATTTTCAAGAAAATCGGTTCAACCGTTTCAGAGTCTATAGGTAACGGATACACACACACATAGACACATAGACACATACACACACACACACACACACACACACACACACACACATAAAGTTCCATTTATAAATAAGTTTAGATAAATAGATCAGAAGCAAAGCGTTGCAACTTCTAGTTAACATAAAGAAAAAAGCCTGGAAAACTTGACACTCACAAGACATATTAAACAGAAAAAGCGAGACAAAGAAAAGAAGCGAGTAACCTAGTTGACGAGTATCTAAAAAGGACAGGAAGCTGTGGAGACCCACACGGACCTACTTTGCGAGCTTGTGTCAACGAATGCAGAAAAGAAACTGGGAGGGATAGTAAGGAGGTAAATATTGGTTAGGGCTACAAAGGATAGGAAACTAAGGAGAGCCATGATCAGCTACTTAATGAGTTTGTGTAAATGAATGGTAGAACAAGAAGGAGAAGAAATAGTAAGGAGACACCTGTTGCTTATGGCTATATAACATAGGAAGGTGTGGAGAGCCATGATCACCTAAACCAACCCGGAATAAATTATGTCAGAACAAGGAGAGAGAGAATGCTAAGAAAAGACAAACATTGACAAGGATAGGATGTTGTGGAGAACCATGATCAACTTACTTAATGAGCTTGCGAAAATGGATGACATAACAAGAACTGAGAGGAACAATAAATAAAAACATTACTTAAATCTACAAAGAAGAGGACGTTGTGGAGAGCCATGATTAACCTACTTAACGAGCTTGTGTAAATGTATGACAGAACAGAGACTGAGAGCAATAGTAAATAAACAATGCTAAGAGCTATAAAGGATAGGAAGTTGTGGAGGGCCATGCTCAAAGTATATAATGAGCTTGCGGAAATGTACGGTAGAAAAGGAACTGAAAGTGATAGAAAAGGTCATTAAGATAAGAAGTTGTGGAGAGCCATGCTCAACGTGATTGTGTAAAGGAATGACAGAACAGAAACTGAAAGGAATAGTAAGCATTGTTAAGTGCTAAAAAGGATGGAAAGATGTGGAGAGCCATGCTCAACGTGATTGTGTAAAGGAATGACAGAACAGAAACTGAAAGGAATAGTAAACATTGTTAAGTGCTAAAAAGGATGGGAAGATGTGGAGAGCCATGCTCAACGTGATTGTGTAAAGGAATGACAGAACAGAAACTGAAAGGAATAGTAAACATTGTTAAGTGCTAAAAAGGATGGGAAGATGTGGAGAGCCATGCTCAACGTGATTGTGTAAAGGAATGACAGAACAGAAACTGAAAGGAATAGTAAGCATTGTTAAGTGCTAAAAAGGATGGGAAGATGTGGAGAACTATGAACAACCTACTTAAAGATCTTGCATAAATGTACTGTAGAACGGAATAGTAATTAAACAAACGTTGGTATGAACTAAATAGGATAGGAAGTTGAGGAGAGCCGTGATCACCAGCGCCATGGCACACAAAAGAAAAGACTCGCTTGATTCTGACGCATCTAATTTCCAGCAGATATTTTATATCGCCTCTCTTGTTTAATGACCAAGTATTCTGTCCTGTTAAAATTGAAGGTTGGTCCTTTCTTCTTGCTTTCCTCTAGAACCTCGTCTTGGGGTCCCTGCAGTTTTTTTTTTGTCATCAATACAATAAATAAGGTGATATTTATCTGTTGTTCAAATGTGTCCACCATAATAAAAGTTTACAGGAAACCACTCCATTTACATTCCAAAAACAAATTGTGGACAGGCAGAAAATTGACAAAATTTTGTAATCTAATAACGTAGCAATTTTCACTCAAATTATGTCAAACTTGAAAAAAATGTGTAAAAACTACGTTAGAAAAAATGTATTAGAATAATGCTCAATCAAGGCCAAAAGAGTGTGCTCGAATAGGCTCAAACACGGCCAAAAGTTGTGTCCGAATATGTTCGAACACGGTCAAAAACAGTGTGTTAGGATATGCTTGAACACGGTCAAAAAACGTGGCAGAATATGCTCGAACAGGGTCAAAAAAGAGTGTTAGGATAAGCCCCAAAACGGTCAAAATGTTTGTTAAAATATGCTCGAACACAATCAAACAAAAGGGTGTGTCGTCAGTCAGTTAAGTGCCATACCTGATACACGCTTGGGCGATCATGTCTCAAAAGAAACATGACTGACTGGGCAGAATATTATCCCGCAGTAGGTTACCATTGCTTTCTGCGGTAGACTGGTTGCTGACCAAGGCTATAGAACCCAATCTGTCCTGTTATTTAACCCATAACTGGAAGGAAGAGACAGATTAATACCTTTCCCAAGGGTATTTGCGCGTAAGCGAATGCAATGAATTCAGCTAGAATTCGAACTCGGCTCCCCGATTTCTCGTTCCGAGTCGATATCCAATGCACCACAACGCACATAAAAAGTTCAAGAAAAATCCACAAAATCCAAGGACCGGGCAAGGTCGCCTGTGCGGGGCAAATAGACCTGGACAACCATCCGTATCGGAAGGTCGCGTTAGTCAGATTCGGGAAACATTTCTGCAAAGCCACAGAAAATTCATCTATGGAGATACAGATTCGTCGTATGAGAATTTGGCGCAGGACAATCGTCCAGAGTGTTTGGCAGGAACTAGACTACCGACTTTACGTGTGTTGTTTCACAGACGTGTATATTGAACATTCGAGAAGCTTTGTGAAATTGGTTATAAAATCTAAAATCCTTTTGAATATCGTTCAACATAAAACTTATTTAATTTTGTTTGTCCGGGACACGTATTCAGATTGTCACATTTTAAGAAATGTCAATTTTGGTGAGACATCCTGTATTTGATGACATCCGGGTTGGTTATCCAAGGTAAACACGTGTAACAATCAAATGAGGATTGATTTGTTTGAGAAGAAGCAAAACTTTCTTACGAGTCCACAAAGCAATTTAACTTTGCCAGAAAGGATATCAAAACAAACAGCCAACTTGTTTGTCCCTCGTCTCGTTGAAAAAAGGACACCGGCGTCTTCAGAAATTCCGACTTTGAAATATTTCTCTTCGCGTTTCAATTTATTCAAAAGGCTAAAATATAATAATCTCATCAATTTTATTGACAAAATTTTTATAGTCTTTTTTTTTTTTTTTTTTTTTTTTTACTAGCAGCATAAACCGGAGTTTCCTGGGTGGAATGAAAGTTTTAAAACTAATCCATGGTCCTGGAGCTCAGACTCTTTGGAAAGTTGGCACGAAAGACTAAAAAGCAATAGTTTCCAGTTAAAGCGAAACCGTAGACTGAAAGGAAATGAATGGATGTAAGTCAAATTTTGATTTCTTCGTATCGATATCAAATAAGATTTTTCGTCGTAAACTGAAATTTGAAGGCTAAATAAGTCCTCTGAGTAAATGGTATCATGACTGAGACTAAGAACTACAATTATACTTACTTTGAGAAAAACCCGAAGCAAAAATCAAAATAAAAGGGCTGAAAACCTGATTTTGATCAGACCCGATAGGATATTGGGGTATCGATTTCCAATATCGGAGTCAAATAAGTCATCCAATGATAAACTAACATGGTCCTGGAGCTCAGACTCTTTGCACGTTGGCACGAAAGACTAAAAAGCAATAGTTGTTTCCAGTTAAAGCGAAACCGTAAACTGAAAGAAAAATGAATGGATGTAAGTCAAATTTTGATTTCCGGTATCGATGTTAAATAAGTTTTTCGTCGCAAACTTAATTTTTGAAGGCTAAATTAGTCCTCTGAATAAATGGTATCATGGCTGAGACTAAGAACTACAATTATACACTCCTGATCAAAAATTTAAGACCACTTAAAAATCATTAAAAAAAATTTCTTTTACAGATAGATTTTAAACTCCTCCCACTTAAGGTTACCAATACTACAATCTAAAAGGTTATGGAAACAAAAAGCTACATTCCAAATATTTTATTTAGAAATTTACATTTTTATAAAATGAGGCGATTTACACATGATCAAAATTATAAGACCCGGAGTATAAATTGTTAGATATATGGCAATTCCAATGTTTTTAGTTCAGTTAGAGATTAGCAATCACTGCGTAAATGTGTTACCATGCCTAAAGCAAGCAAACTTACCATAGCTGAGCGTTCTCGAATTCTAGAATTCCATAAGCAAGGTTTGTCACAGCAGGCGATCGCAGCTAAAGTAAATCGCAGTAAAACTGTGATTTACAACTTTCTAAAGAACAGTGAGAATTATGGAAAAGCAAAATCCTCTGGTAGGCCCCAAAAGATTTCTCCTGCATTGAGTAAGAGAATAAGACGGGTTGTTATGAAAGAAGAGGGACTTTATTCTAGTCAAATTAAGACAGTCACAGATTCTGATTGCAGTCCCGTAACCATCAGACGACACTTACGACAAAAAGGCATGGTAAATAAAAAGCGTAAACAAATTCCTCGGCTGCTTCCACGTCACAAGGTGGACCGCTTAAAATTTGGTTGTGAATACCAAACATGGGACGTTGAGAAGTGGAAGAAAGTCCTGTTTTCTGATGAGAAAAAATTCAATCTAGATGGTCCTGATGGTTTCCAACGATATTGGCATTACTAAAACATGCCTCCTGAAATTTTCTCCACACGTCATAGTGGTGGAGGGTCCCTAATGGTATGGGGTGCCTTTTCTTACAGAGGTACGATGGAGCTCCAGGTGGTGCAAGGTTGTCAAACAGCGGCTGGTTATGTTAGCATGCTACAAAAAGCATAATTGATGATGGAGGGCCATCGTTTGTGTGTGGATGGATGGTTATTCCAACAGAATAATGCTGCAATCTACGGACCTTGACCTTTCTACAAGTAAATGGGGTCCATCTCTTGGGACATCCTGCATGCTCACCAGACTTAAACCCAATTGAAAATGTTTGGGGATGGATGACAAGAGATGTTTATCGAAATGGCAAACAATATTAAAAAAAAATAAGAAGCTTCAGAAGCTGGAGCAACATCCCCCGCACCTTAATGGAAACGCTTATTTCTAGCATGCCTGACAGAATTTCTGAAGTCATCAAAAGTAGTGGAGGTAGAACTCATTATTAAATTTGGTTGTTGAATGTTTTCATACACTTTTCATACGCATTTTGTACAATTTCGTAGAATATTTGTCTCTGGTCTTATAATTTTGATCATGTGTAAATCCCCTCATTTTATAAAAATGTAAATTTCTAAATAAAATGTTTGGAATATAGCTTTTTGTTTCCATAATCTTTTAGATTTTAGCATTGGTAACCTTAAGTGGGAGGAGTTTAAAATCTATCCGTAAAAAAAAAAATTTTTTTAAAGATTTTTAAGTGGTCTTAAAATTTTGATCAGGTGTGTACTTAGAGAAAAACCCGAAGCAAAAACCAAAATAAAAGGGCTGGAAACCTGATTTTGCTCAGACCCGATAGGATATCGGGATATCGATTTTCAATATCGGAGTCGAATAAGTCATCCAAGGATAAACTAACTTCAGTCCATGAAATCTTATCATACCCATCGGGAGCAAAATTGGAGAAAATGAGCCATATTGCAGGATTAGGGTTTCACAAAATGTTATAAGTGAATACGAAGTCGATGCCTAATCAGACGGCTGTAATTTGAATAGATAAGTTTAGTCAAGCATAATTCAACTGAGGTGGCCAATCAGGCATTCGATTAGAACTCGTGAAGCAGGTTAATGTGTGGACACAGGTTCGCGTAGCACCGTATGTGCGAATTGCAATCTATAAAATATTGCGTGACAAACCTTGACATCGAAAACCTTAAAAGTTAAGGTGGAATTTAAGTTAAATAGACTAAAAAGCAATGGTGGTTTCTAGTCGAAGCGAAACCGTAGATTAAAAGAAAAATGAATGGATTTAAGTTTAATTTTTATTTCCGGTATCGATGCTAAATAAGTTTTCCATGAGAAAACTGAATTTTGAACGCTAAATAAGTCCTCTGAGTAAATGGTATCATGACTTAGACTAAGAACTACAATTATACCTACTTAGAGCCAAACCCGAAGCAAAAACCAAAATAAAAAGGCTGAAAACCTGATTTTGCTCAGACCCGATAGGATATCGGGATATCAATTTTCAATATCGGAGTCAAATAAGTCATCCAAGGATAAACTAACTTCAGTCCATGAAATCTTATCATACCCATCGGGAGTAAAATTGGAGAAAATGAGCCATGTTAATGGCTGAATATCGGTTTTTGATCAGATTCGAGAGAATATCCGGTGTATCGATTTCCGATATCGGGAAAAATGAGTCGTCTGAGAAGATCTACAAATGTTTGAGTCTAAAAACTATAATTTTACCAAGTTAGAGTAAATTCTGCAGCAAGAACCACGATAAAAGAGTTGAAATCCTGATCTTGATCAGACCTGATCGGATATCGGGGTATCGATTTCTAATATCGGGGTGAAATCGGAAAAAATAAGTAAACCATGAGCTGACCGGAAGCCTGAAAAATATTTGGGTGAAGTTTGATGAGAATCGGATAAAAATTGTGGATTTGTATAAAGGACATACAGACAGACAGGCTGACACACACACACAAACACACAAATATCTTGCCTTTTATAAATATAGATATCGTGAGGAATTCGAAAAAGATAAGTAGCCCAGGATCTGACCGGAAGCCTAAATAATATTTGTGCAAAATTTGGTGAGAATCGGATAAAAATTGTGGATTTGTATAAAGGACATACAGACAGAGACACACACACACACAACATCTTGCCTTTTATATACATAGATATCAAGGGGAAATCAGAAAGCACCCTCCTCGAACTTTGGCTGACCCCTCGGTTGCCCTCTACTTTTATAAGCTTCAAAAGTTTATGAAACTAATCAGTCTCTGATTTTGATAAGATTTGATCTTCAGCATTTTTCCATCGGCATTTTCTTTTTCATTTAGCTTTTTAAGAACAAATACAGGGACCAGTTTGAAAGCAAAACAAACAAAACAAAACCACCAGATAGATTTAAACGGACATGTTGTTAGAACGAGGAAAGAATCTTCATAGTCATATTTTCATATCTAAAGGAAGACGTTAATTAGAAATAATGTCCCCAATTCGATATGTAGATACATAGGCAGGCAGCGATTTATGGCTGAGTGAAAGAATTTGTCTGAAATTACGCTGCTTGAGATGCCCCCCTCCTCCTCAGAATGATCTTGGCCTCTAAGTAATCCCCCCCGTCACTTTCAGAATTCCACAATCGCCACTGATCACAGCTTATATTAATATAAAAATAAGAAAATTTTATTAAAAAAAGATTATTTCTGATCATAGTGCCTATTGTACAACACCAAATATTTTTTTTCATGACAGAAATATCAATTTTTAATTTAAATTATGTTCAAGATGATTGGCCAAGTTTAAACATAACTGATTGTAAATGTTATTCAATTAGAGAAAAAAACTAAAAACTAGAGCCTTAACACAACAAATAATTCGAGTTTCGACTGGTTCCCCAACTATTATAAGCTTCAAAAGATTATGAAACTGATCAGTCTCTGATTTTGATAAGATTTGATCTTCAGCACTTTTCCCTCTGTGTTTTCTTTTTCATTTAGCTTTTTAAGGACAAATACAGAGACCAGTTTGAAAGAAGAACACAATAAAACAACCAGATAAATAGAAACAGACATATTGTTAGGGAGGGAAATAGACTTAATAGATATATTTTCATATCTGAAGGAAGATGTTAATTAGAAATAATGTCCCCCAACTTGATATGTAGATTCATAGTCAGCCATTGATTTATGGCCGAGTAAAAGAATTGGTCAGTAATTTTCTCTAATCTACTGAAGACAATCGGCACCGAATTCCCAGACGCTGCCTGAGTTAGCTCCCCTCCTCCTCAGAAATATCTCGATCCCTAAATGGCCTCTGATTTTTCAAAATTCCACAATCGCTACTGCAAAGCTGCTTACTTTAAGTCAAAAGACCGACAATTCAATAAAATATAAGAAAACTTATATTATTTTCTATTTTAAAGATTATTGGGTAGTTTATAAATTAACTGCGGTTTATGTTGTATTCGTCATATAATTGATAAACTCCAGACTCCATATTAAAAATGCTTTTCTACGATATTTTCAAATAAACATAATATTTGCTTTGAGTTGGATTAACTGAACTTTAAATCAGTTAATCTTCCTCAAATGAAGTTTTAGAAAAATGTATTATATTTTTGAAAGATTTTTAATAAAGAGAATTATGTTGTGTTGACAGATTTGTCAATGTAGATGGTTTTACTTACAAAAAACATTTCAATCAATTTAAATTCGGTTTTGCAATGATTTTTTCTTACATTTGGTTATCAATAAATGTGTTAACACATTTTTTTCGTGTCGCCCCAAGCAAGGTTTTTCCCTGCCACTGTTGAGCAGGTGGTTACATGAGAGGAAAGTTATGAGAAAGAATGACAGGTTAAAGGGGGTATGAGGAATAGAATAAGAGAAGCATGAGAATACTGATGAGAGTGAAATGGACGGAGAAAGGAGCATTAGAGAGAGGATGCAGGTTAGTGAGATAGGAGATGACTATTGACTTTACATTTAAATTCTATCTATCTATCTATCTATCTATCTATCTTTTTTATAATCATATCGCCCCAAGCAAGGCATTTTACTGCCACGTTTTTGCAGGGGGTTACAACGGAGGACAGGTTATAGGGGGTGTCAGGAAGTGGGTAACAGAAGGAAGAGAATACTGATGAGGGTGGAGTAGACGGAGAAAGAGAGAGGATGCAGGTTAGTGAGATAGGAGATGACTATTGACTTTACATTTAAATTCCTGGAGATTGTAGCTGTCGGGAAAGCAAGTAAACGGAAGGGAATTCCACAGGTGGGAAGTGCGAGAAAAGAAGCTGATGGAGTAGAATTTGAGTTTACAATTTAATGGTTTCAGAGTAAAAGGGTGGGACCTAGTTGCTAATTTTGTGGCTCGAGTAAATTCATATATAGGGGGCACCAGTGAGCTAAGTTCACCTGAGCAGAAACCGTGAAAGTATTTGTAGAAGAGACACGGGGAAGCCATATTGCGCCGGTGAGAAAGCTACTGTATCAGAGCTGCCAAGTCAGGATCGGTCACATTACAGATTCTTCGTTGGATTTTGTCAAGGATACCTAGGTGTATAGCAGAAGCAGCCGACCAGATATGGTAGTAGTATTCAATGCACGGGCGGGTGGTAGATTTCTATATGTGCAGGAATGTTTCAGACGGGGAAAACTTCCTGTCCCAGCATAGAGAACCGCCCTTCTTAATTTTAAAATAAACATAATATATGCTTTGAGTTGGATTAACTGAACTTTAAATCAGTTAATCTTCCTCAAATAATGTTTTAGAAAAATGTATTATATTTTTGAAAGATTTTTAATAAAGAGAATTATGTTGTGTTGACAGATTTCTCAGTGTAGATGGTTTTACTTAAAAAAAAACATTTTAATCAATTTAAATTCAATTTAAAATAAAAACAAAGTATTTTGTTTATTGAAAATATTAAATTTAATCTATTAACTTGGAATTAAAACGAAAACTAAGTTTAAGAAAGATTTTTTGATTTTTAATTTACGTTTTAAAATTTCGGTAACGATTTTTTAAAAGATATCTATCTATCTATCTATCTATCACTCTGTTCATTATCTATGTATCTATGTATCTATCTATCACTCTGTTCATTATCTATCTATCTATCTATCTATGTATCTATCTATCACTCTGTTCATTATCTATCTATCTATCTATCACTCTGTTCATTATCTATCTATCTATCTATTTATCTATCTATCTATCACTCTGTTCATTATCTATCTATCTATCTATCTATCTATCTATCTATCACTCTGTTCATTATCTATCTATCTATCTATCTATCTATCTATCTATCACTCTGTTCATTATCTATCTATCTATCTATCTATCTATCTATCTATCTATCTATCACTCTGTTCATTATCTATCTATCTATCTATCTATCTATCTATCTATCTATCTATCTATCTATCTAGTTCCTGTATTTTCCGAAATTTGCAATAAAAAAAGAGGGCGGGGCTTGTTTTGTAAAGTTAAATAATAAAAGCTAAAAAGACGCCATTAAAGAAAACAAAAAAACAAAAAAAAACAGCTTGTTTGTTCATTTGTGAAAAGAATATATATATATATATATATATATATATATATATATATATATACTGAAAACCAAACTACTCCCACTAGTCAACTATATAGTATAAATGGGTTGCGTGAAAACATAACGACGAGTATTTTTTGCTGCTTGTCATTTGAATCCGTCAATTTTATATTATAAACTCTCCGGCTTCTTTTCTTTATTTCCAGATCAATCTGCTTTGTTTTGCCACAACTAAATATATATATATATATATATATACACACATATATAAAGAAAAATGGCCAAATTGATGTTTGTATTCTCAGTTTTAACACTTTCCTCGTTCTACGGCCCGGCTATAGCCAAATACGATATCATAGACATCACGATCCCTAATACAATTTGGGATGGGGTAAGTAAACCTTTCTTTTCTCTATTATTATTGTTTTCCAGATGGCAGCCGTATTCAATGCGGGGACGGACGGTAGATTTATATATGTGCAGGATTGTTTCAGACGGGAAAAACCTTCCTGGCCCTACACAGAGAACCGACTTTCTTAGCTATGGATCCTATATAGTCATTCCACTTGAGGTCTGTTGTGAGAGTTAACCCGAGGAGGCACAGTATTTTTCTTTCAGCAAATCCATAATCCATGCTAATGGGGGGGGGGGCGATTGTCTGTGATGGTTAATAGATAGCATCTTCGTTTTAGAAGCATTAAAATTCACGAACCATTACTTAACCCAGTGCGCCACGGGTCGGAGGAACCTTTTCAGACTCGGCAGCGAAGTTTGCTTTGTCAGCCTCGGCAGATTTTTGACCGAAGCGAGAGTAAACCGTAGTGTCGCCAGCGTATATGTCTACTTGGGATCTTATATTTCTGACAGTTTTTCAAATTCCTTGGTTGCTATGTTACAATCCGCTGGACAAGTCATATCAATTAATAGACAAGTTTATTTTCTGGTTTTTAACAATAATGTCTGGCCTGTTTGCTTCAATTTTTCTATCTGTGCAGATGGTGTAATCCCATAGAATTGTGACATCTTCTATATATTTATAAATTATATTTATAAATCTACTATTCGTCTGTGCATTCAATACTGTTGCCATATCTGCCATTCATCTCGATGTTCTCATCAGAATCCATCTTGAATATTTATAAATCTACTATTTGTCCATGCATTGAATACTGTTGCCATATCTGCTCGGCTGCTCCTGCTATTCATCTCGATGTTCTCGTCAGAATCCATCTTGAATATTT
The DNA here is from genome assembly GCA_037127315.1 of Ascarosepion bandense. Classification (NCBI taxonomy): domain Eukaryota; kingdom Metazoa; phylum Mollusca; class Cephalopoda; order Sepiida; family Sepiidae; genus Ascarosepion; species Ascarosepion bandense. The sequence continues at coordinate 3,106,712 of JBBBDQ010000984.1, forward strand.
ATAAATCTACTATTCGTCCGTGCATTGAATACTGTTGCCATATCTGCCATTCATTTCGATGTTCTCGTCAGAATCCATCTTGAATATTTATAAATCTAGTATTCGTCCGTGCATTCAATACTGTTGCCATTTCTGGTCGGCTGCTCCTGCTATTCATCTCGATGTTCTCGCCAGAATCCATCTTGAATATTTATAAATCTACTATTTGTCCATGCATTGAATACTGTTGCCCAGTACGCCACGGGTCGGAGGTCCTTTTCAGACTCGGCAGCGAAGTTTGCTTTGTCAGCCTCGGCAGATTTTTGATCGAAGCGAGAGTAAACCGTAGTGTCGCCAGCGTATATGTCTACTTGGGTTCTTATTACATCCGGGAGATCGTCAATGTAGATAAGGAAAAGCAGAGGAGTTAGAATAGAGCCTTGAGGGACACCCGCGTTTGTATATCATACGAACGCGGGTGTCCCTCAAGGCTCTATGGGGAGATATGTCCGTTAAAAACTACCTTCATTGGGCGATTTGAAAGGAATGACTGGATAAGGACAATGCGTAGTTCAAATGTGGAATCAGATTTATTGGAAAGTGAAAAATAATATTTTTAGTATTATTATCTCATAATAACTGTGTCAAATTTATTTCTTATTGCAAAATTTTAAGGTTGTTAATCTAAATTATTTAACGAATAGATAGGGAAATTTCTAAGGATATTTTATTGTCGTAGAACTCGCCATGAGCTTATTCAATCATTAATTGGAGAATCATGATTCATGAGAAAATTCAAATAGGAAAACCGTGAAATTATCAAGTTTTTTTTTCAGTTATTATTATTATTATTATTATTATTATTATTATTATTATTATTATTATTATTATGTCATTTTTCATTATAAATTATTTTTCCTTAGTGTGTGGGCTGTACTTAATAAGACAATTTTTTGTATATCTCTTAAGCTGGGGTTCAAGGGATTCTTTCAATGTGTTGTTTTGTTCCATTTTTTATCATTCCAAGTGCACCTACTATCACTGGCACGACTCTTGTTTTCAATTTCTACATTTTTTTTCTATTTCAATTTCCAGGTTTTTATATTTTGACAGTTTTTCAAATTCCTTGGTTGCTATGTTACAATCCGCTGGACAAGTCATATCAATTAATAGACAAGTTTATTTTTGGTTTTTAACAATAATGTCTGGCCTGTTTGCTTCAATTTTTCTATCTGTGCAGATGGTGTAATCCCATAGAATTGTGACATCTTCTATTTCTGTAACCGGTGCTGGGTGATGTTCATACCAGTATTTGTTTCCAGATTTTCCATAGTGTTATTATTATTATTATTATTATTATTATTATTATTTTACAATAATGTTCACCGTGTACAAGACCAAGAGCCAATCAATGTGGAGGGCTATAGATTAAGAGGTAAGAGGACTGATTTATGTGGATATTAGGGGGATTATAACGGTTAACTGTAGTGATCAGGAAAACATCCTCTTGTGAGTCTGTTGCAAAGAGCAAATGTTTGTGGGAAAAAACTGTTCGAGTGAAACGTAATTTTTACCAATGGAATGTGAAGGCAATGAAGGTAGTTCGCTACAATATTCGTATCATGGCGGGGATCTTAGCTATGAAAGCTGGGACTGGTGTAAAAAAGGAAAGTACTTTTTACACTTTTCATGAAGTAGCGACAGAGCAGGGAGTGGCCTGCAACATTTCGTCTGTGTGAAAAGAGGTTGCAGAGGGTGGGGAATATATATGTTGCCATATGATGTTGAGTGCTCCTGCTATTCATCTCGATGTTCTCGTCAGAATCCATCTAGAATATTTATAAATCTACCATTCGTCCATGCATTGAATACTGTTGCCATTTCTGGTCGGCAGCTCCTGCTATTCATCTCGATGTTCTCGTCAGAATCCATCTTGAATATTTATAAATATACTATTCGTCCGTGCATTCAATAATGATGCAATATCTGCCATTCATTTCAATGTTCTCGTCAGAATCCATCTTGAATATTTATAAATCTACTATTCGTCTGTGCATTCAATACTGTTGCCATATCTGCCATTCATCTCGATGTTCTCGTCAGAATCCATCTTGAATATTTATAAATCTACTATTCGTCTATGCATTCAATACTGTTGCCATATCTGCCATTCATCTCGATGTTCTCGTCAGAATCCATCTTGAATATTTATAAATCTAGTATTCGTCCGTGCATTGAATACTGTTGCCATTTCTGGTCGGCTGCTCCTGCTATTCATCTCGATGTTCTCGTCAGAATCCATCTTGAATATTTATAAATCTACTATTCGTCCGTGCATTGAATACTGTTGCCATTTCTGGTCGGCTGCTCCTGCTATTCATCTCGATGTTCTCGTCAGAATCCATCTTGAATATTTATAAATCTACTATTCGTCCGTGCATTGAATACTGTTGCCATTTCTGGTCGGCTGCTCCTGCTATTCATCTCGATGTTCTCGCCAGAATCCATCTTGAATATTTATAAATCTAGTATTCGTCCTTGCATTGAATACTGTTGCCATTTCTGGTCGGCTGCTTTTGCTATTCATCTCGATGTTCTCGTCAGAATCCATCTTGAATATTTATAAATCTACTATTCGTCCGTTCATTGAATACTGTTGCCATATCTGATCGGCTGCTCCTGCTATTCATCTCGATGTTCTCGTCAGAATCCATCTAGAATATTTATAAATCTACTATTCGTCCGTTCATTGAATACTGTTGCCATATCTGATCGGCTGCTCCTGCTATTCATCTCGATGTTCTCATCAGAATCCATCTTGAATATTTATAAATATACTATTCGTCCGTGCATTGAATACTGTTGCCATATCTGATCGGCTGCTCCTACTATTCATCTCGATGTTCTCATCAGAATCCATCTTGAATATTTATAAATCTACTATTCGTCCGTGCATTGAATACTGTTGCCATATCTGATCGGCTGCTCCTGCTATTCATCTCGATGTTCTCGTCAGAATCCATCTTGAATATTTATAAATCTACTATTCGTCCGTTCATTGAATACTGTTGCCATATCTGATCGGCTGCTCCTGCTATTCATCTCGATGTTCTCGTCAGAATCCATCTTGAATATTTATAAATCTACTATTCGTCCTTTCATTGAATACTGTTGCCATATCTGGCTAGGTGCTCTTTTACTATTCATCTCGAGGTTCTTGACAAAATGCAAAGGTACATCTACAATAAAATCGATCCTGACTAATGTGCATATTCTATCCACAAAATACAACCCAAATTTCCAGAAAAGACAACGCAATAAGAAATGTTTGTAAAAAACTGGAAAATAGTATATTTAACAGCATACATGCAGAATAAACAATTTGTATACTTTTTTATATTCTGATTGATAGAAAAAAATGTCTTTTAGATTTAAGCGAATGTCGTTTGAACAAAAAAAGGTCTATGTTTCGCTGTCTGTAAGTTAACAGAGTTGTAAAGTAATGTTTGTTTCTTTCTTTTTATGTGTCCGCCGCTAAGTAGGTGGAAGAGGAAAGGAGTGATCAATTTAAGGTAAAAAAAAGAGAGTGTGAGTGTGAAATAACCGATGAAAGAGAAAGGTTTGTGTTCCATTCCCTTTTCTGGTCGGCGAGAGAAGTAAAAGGTGTCTTGTTGTTGTTGTTGTTGTTGTTGTTGTTGTTGTTGTTGTTGTTGTTGTTTCCTTCTTTTACTCTTTTATGTCCGTTTGAGTCAGCGACGGACCTGTCTGTCGGTTCTTTGGCCTCTCTGATTCTCTGCTCCCTTCTGACTGACTTGACCAGTCAAGGAGCGTCCTTCAGTAGTGAATCTCGTCATGTGACTGGCTCCAACAGCATACCCATTGTTTTTAGTTGTTAAGAAAAATTGACTGGCGTCATAGATCAATTTTCTATTCGTCATCCAACCAGAATCCAGAATCTTAATTTTCACACTGACTTGTGAAATTTGCCTTGGTCAGGGTTTTTTCAAAACGTTTTTAGTCGTTTGGATCCGATTTTACGTCTGTGCAATTTTACTTTTTTTTTTGTTTTCGTTAATTGTTGGATGATATAGGATTTGTATCCTGTACTCACCCCATTTCCACATCGACCTCGGCCCACAGTTGTTAAATTTTTATTTTAGCGCCTGTTGAAATAAATGGTGATAAAATTTTAACTACTCACTTTACTAAATGGGTAAAATTCTCCCTTTTAATGGCATGTTTCCATTTATCAAATAAATGTTTATTTTTTGAAAACGAAAAACAATGAACTTTCGGTCCATTTTTATAATTCCCTTTGTAATTAGGTACCACACAAGGGGAAGGCATGTTTGGTTCTGAAAATAAGTCAACCCTAACGGACTCCGTGTAGTAAATAAAACAGAACACTACTAATTGTGACGTCAGCAAGTGTGACGTCAGCAATAATAGAACAGGCCTTGGTAATACAGCGGAGGTCCTGCCTCGGCCCACAGTTGTTAAATTTAAAAAAATAATCATTTCAATTCTGGATTGCAAACAACAGATAGTAAATGCTCAGAAACATTGAGGCTATGTATATTATAAAAAATATTTTAGTTAACTTTTTACTGAAAGCTTTTTACACATTATTTATTTATTTATTTTCTTTATTTCAAGGAGAAAGCCATGATGTGCACTGCGTATCCAATAAAAGCCAACCGTTATATCAGTAAGTATTTTAAATAAATATGTAGTCAGAAACTTGATATTAAAATCTTTCACGAACCTGTGTACTAAAATTTTCGTTGCATTTAATATGTGAGGTTTGTATAGGTCTGGATTAACGGGCAAAATAATCTACGTACATCAGGCATCAATGTAAGGGGACCGACAGACATTGTTAAGATATGACGTTGTTGTACACGTCTAAAGAAATAGACCGAACATGATTAACATTTGAATATGGCGGCCGCCATTACGAACGAAGAGACCCGCAGCGAATTTCCATTGCAATTCTGATTGGTTAATGAGGGAATTGGCCAAGGGAGATAATGAGCTTTACTTTTACTCAATATATAACATATCACCTCTTGAATAAGTTGTAGAATGAATCATTAACTCTATCGGTGGAGTATCATATGCAAATAAATAGAGAATAACAGGGAAAATAAAAATAGAAAACCTTGTCGTCACAAAGGCCACGGAAAACTGTATTACGACTCCTACTACGCACAAAGAAAGGCGAACTATAGCAATGGAACGGATGATAGGATCTTCAAATTTGCCAGATGACCCAGAACACATAGAAACATGGATAAATCTTTTGCTGTATTTACAAGAATAAAAAAATTAAGAGACACCAAAACTGACAGAGGAAAAAAAAAACAAGATAATCGATTTATTTCTTGTTACAGTTGGGTGCGAAGCTGTGAAGAAAATTTCAACAATGTCTTACTCTAGCAAATTAGAAAAAATGGCATTTGAAAAAATTGTCAAAATTATATAAAAAACATAAGACCCCCCCCGCCAAAAAAGATTAATAATCAATGAAAGTACCAACTTTTTAGAAACAAGACAAGCACCAAATAGAGGTTGACGAGAAATTCAAGAACATAACCACGATAAACACCCCTATAGGCTTATTAGGATGGACTCGTCTACCGTTTTAGGTAAAGACTTCAAACCCTATTAAAAATAAAAAAAAGAGTCTCATTAGAATAAAAATTAAAAAAATATGATACCAAGAAAATTAGGTGCAGGTGCAAGGATTAAAGAAGACTTAAAATATAAAGCAAAATAAATCTTATTGAGATTTTAAAAAAGGCAGGTTCGGAAATAAACATAAATACAATTTTGACTCTAAGAAAATATCATATTTAGAATCTCAAATATCAACAGTAGGCATCTCACTTGATGATAGACCATCAAAGGAAATAACAGAATATCTTCTTCAACAAATAAAAAAGAATTAGAATCCTTTTGGGGCTGATAATTTTTTATAGTAGATACATACAGTCAGTCAAGTGCCATACGTCATACACGTTTGAGGCGATCATGTCTGGAAAGAGACATGACTAACTGAGCAGACGATTATTCCGCAGTAGGATGCCATTGCTTTCTGCAGTAGACTGGTTGCCAGCCAAGGCTATAGAACCCAATCTGTCAGGTTATTTGAATCATAGCCAGATGAAGAAGCGATGTATTATATTATTACGTAGTAATTTGTGGGGGATCAGTTTATTACTTCATAACAATAGAAAAGCGATCTCCCACTTTATGAACAGTAGAAGCAGTAATCATGATCCCAACTATTATATTCAGTCAGTCATACGTGATACACGCTTAAGGCGATCATGTCTGGAAAGAGACATGACTGACTGGGTAGAAGATTATCCCGCAGTTGGTTGCCATTACTTTCTGCGGTAGACTGGTTGCCAGCCAAGGCTATAGATCCCAATCTGTTCTGTTTCTTAACTCATGGCTGGAGAGAGAAAATACAGATTATATTACATTATTATATTAAGTATAATTAGTGGGGGGCCAGTTTATTACTTCGAAACAATAGGAAACCAATCCCCCACTTGATGCCCAGTAGAAGCTTTAATTATGTTTCCAACTATTACATTCGGTCAGTCAGTTAAATGCCATAGGTGATACACGCTTTGGGCGATCATGTCTCGAAAGATACATGACTGACTGGATAGAACATTCTCCTGCAGTAGGTTGCCATTGCTTTCTGCGGAATACTGGTTGCCAGCAAAGGCTATGGAACCCAGTCTGTCCTGTTATTTAAATCTTCGATGTAGGGAGAAAATCTGCTCATATCTATCTATCTATCTATCTATCTATCTATCTATCTATCTATCTAAGAGAATATTTAAATTCATTTATTAGTGCAATTTTTGCAGAAGGTGGGCCTCTTACGAACGGTAAGAATAATCTGAATAGAGAACTAAGAGGAAAACTACAAGTTACATAAGATTGTGGCCCCCTATCCACGCGTTATTAACCAGATATTAAATTCCTATCTAAGATAATAATAATATTTTTCTTTCAGAATTGTTCTATCCATTACATCGTGTGAAAACTGTTCGACATATCAGTTCTGCGTATTGTGAGGTTCCATATTCCTATGACAAGTATTGGTAAGTATTACATTCAAAGTGTGAATGCCATCAATTTGGTCCATCGTGCTCGCAAAAAAGGTTTTTTTCCCTTGACACCGCTATTATTTTAACTACCTCCCCTCCTCGGCAATGTTTATTATTGCAAAAAGCGATAATAAGAATTGGAATAAATTTAGACATTTTCTTTGTTCCAAAGAATTTACAACAAAAATATTAAACACTCTTTATTAGATTGTTTATTTACAAGAATGATTTTATATTTACAACATTCTAAAAACTAATACAATTAAAATTGATGCAATGCAATATTTATCATTAACTAATTTATAAGGAAATATTAAACAATATTCATTAGATTGTTTATTTGCAAGAATAATTTTATATTTACATTCTAAAAACTAATGCAAGAAATTTATCTTAAAGAAATAAATATGAAAATATTTCATTCATAAATCTATAAACCTTGACTAGCTCAGTGTTTTGCCAACAATAAATAAATACGCGTAAATAAACATTATAATAATTAAATAGTATTTATTCTTTTTGTTGTGAATTCTCAATAACAAAGAAAAAAATGTATAAATTGACTTTCATATGTTGAGGTTTTATTACAATGCTAATCATTATTTTTCAAAACAATAAGCTGAGGAGTGAAGGTAGTTAAAATAATAGCGGTGTCAAAGGAAAAACCGCCCTTTTGACTCTCTGTCTTTGTTTTTTACAGGCACGAAATAATGGCTAATCTAAAGGATTCGAAATATTGAATCTTTTTTAATAAATTCCGGATGAAAATATTTCATTCATAAATCTATAAACCTTGACTAGCTCAGTGTTTTGCCAACAATAAATAAATACGCGTAAATAAACATTATAATAATTAAATAGTATTTATTCTTTTTGTTGTGAATTCTCAATAACAAAGAAAAAATGTATAAATTGACTTTCATATGTTTTATTACAATGCTAATCATTATTTTTCAAAACAATAAGCTGAGGAGTGAAGGTAGTTAAAATAATAGCGGTGTCAAAGGAAAAACCGCCCTTTTGACTCTCTGTCTTTGTTTTTTACAGGCACGAAATAATGGCTAATCTAAAGGATTCGAAATATTGAATCTTTTTTAATAAATTCCGGTGGCCATTGCTAACAAACATCGAATGACCATCTTCCAGTTGCAATAAAAAAAACAACTGAAATTAAGATAATAGAAAAGCGAATGAAATGTTATTAATAACCTCATGATTAGTTTTCATCTCTTGATTTGTTTATGGTAATTTTTAAAAATCGTCCGGTTCATATTCCACCCATCTCTTTGAAAGAGGACTAGTTTTCTGTTTAGAATTAATTTTCTAGTTCCTGCTGAAGTATTTTCATTCGCTATCAGTTCCAGTAGGCCATTGCGTCTTAGCGGCATTATTGCCTTGCTTGGGGTGAATGGTTTAAAAGAAAATTTACAAATGAAATTGACCCCCAAAACTGTCTACTAATTTGTTTTATTATTTTTCTTATTAGGGAATGTCCGACTCCAAACCTTGCTTGCAACGGTTCGATTGTAAGCCTCTGGGTTATGGCTAAGGATGGAATGGCTTGGTATCTGCCTGAAGGTTCGAGTCTTTTATTTTAAAACAATATGTACGAATGTATGTTCATGTGTCAGTCTGTCGCATTTTAACTACAGAATTTGGCTGGTGTGTCGTCTTTCAGACCAAAAAATAGTTGTAAGAACTCTTTCGTTTTAAAAGCAGACTTAGTGATAAAAATTATAACAAAGGATGTCATTTTACTACAAACAGAACAAATGGCTTTTAGGGAAGAACCACCTCAAATGTTTACGAAATTTAAAAAAAATGAAACTTTTTAAAGGAAAATAAGATTTCCGAAAATCAATCGATTTTGCCATTAAGCCTTTTGAAGACTGGATGCGATTCCGTGAAATATATAGGCAGTCTTAATTGAACAAACTTAATTGAACAAATTTATTGGACAGACATCTGTCTACAAAATTATGCAGTCGGGATAAAAGACAAACTTTTACTTATATATATATAGACTAAACTATCGCCCGGTTCACACTCCACCCACGTCTATTGAACAGGTGAAGAGGCTCGTCCCTTGTTTCCTGTTTAGGATGTGGTTTCCGGTTTTCTCTTTTCCAATCTCTTCAATCTTATGTAGCCCCCTGAACATCAGTGGCGTTACCGCCTTGCTCGGGGTGATATGACTAAAAAAAAAAAATATGTACACACACACACACACACACACACACACACACATATAGTCATCCGCAGACAGATCTGTTTTGCTGTATCACAGTATCACAGCTTATCAGTACAGTTAGACTGCGATCGCTTCCTAACCCAGGATTGAAACCCGACCGAATATTATAAAAAATCAAAATTTAAGATTGAATGATCTTTCTACTAATTGAATTCGCAGATATATATATATATATATATATATATATATATTTTTTTTTTTTTTTTTTTTTAATCATATCACCCCAAGCAAGGCGGTGACGCCACTGATGCGCATGGGGCTACTTAAGAGTAAAATGATTGGAAAAGAGAAAGCCGGGAACCACATCCTAAACAGGAAACAAGGGATGAGCCTCTTCACCCGTTCAAAAGACGTGGGTGGAGTGTGAACCGGACGATAGTTTAGTCTATCTACTCCAATTGAGAACAAAAAAACAAAAAGAGAAAAGAAAAATGTGAAAAATGATTGGGAAAAATATTAAAAAAAAACAAAAAAAACAATGCCGGGAACCACATTCTAAAGAGGAAACAAGGGATGAGCCTCTTCACCTGTTCAAAAGACGTGGGTGGAGTGTGAACCGGGCGATAGTTAAGTCTATCTAGTTATTTAATGAATCTTGTTTGCGAAGGATTCTGTGTTGTGCTGAACGAGATTAGAGACCAAGTCTTCATCATCCGTTCTGATATCCATGGTCATCTTTCAACGTGGCTGCCTCCTTTTGTCTTCTTGTAGAAAGGTGAACATTCAAGAGTGTGAGATTCACCTTCATGATGTTTCCGACTAGCGTCCAGTTGGCAGACAAAAATAAACAGTGTTGTAACTGAATAAATGTCCCTATGTGGCCCAAAGACAAATGGTGGATATTGTGCTGATTATTTATGGAGCTCAATGTACACAATGAAATTATCAGCCAATCACTGCTTACAGAATAGACTTGCCATCTGTTTGTGGTCGGAAATTCAGGTCCCAGAAGGGAGCGAAAATTCACCTAACAAAAATGTGTTGTGCTTCTCTGAAAACGGTTCAGGAGCAGCGCTATGCTAACGCAGATAAGACGTCGGAAAACCAATGCTAGGAATCATACCACAGTGCTGAGGATATCCAACCAATTGAATCAAAGGATGGGACACAAACAAAACTGCCAAGAATCCAATTTCCACCAGCATCCGGCTCGGAAGTTGGTGTATGGTAGACATCTTTAGCAAAACATTACGTAAAGAGTTGAGAAGAAAGAAATGTCATGACAGATCGTGAATGCGTAATGAGGTTCACGTTGCATTCTCAGAACGCAAGGTTTGCCGTTGTTCTAAATTTTTCGTAAATCTAATTTCACCGTTAGAAATTTCAGCTTGTATATATACAACACACCTGTACATCGCTACAAGGGGCCCCACACACATATATATATATTAATTAACCAGTCAGAGTTAAACTAGACCAGTAAAAAAAAAATATGACCAGTATGAAAAAATGCACAATACATATTTAAAATAAAAATTAACATATAGAGTTTTAAATATTCTAATTTAAAAGATCATCCAATATGCTACTTGGGTTTCAACCTTTCCGTATCTTCAGGCGTTTTCCGACGTTTTTTCGAACGCATAAAAGGAACCTCCAGAACGCGTAACCGGAAACATTTTTAAGAAAATATGTGTCATTCGGCAGTTCATCAGGGTTGCAGGTTCGAATCCTGCCGAATGACACATTTTCTTTAAAAATTTCGCACAAATATTCAGGCCGGTGGAGTTATATGTATATATATATATATGTGTGTGTGTGTATCTGTATATATATGTGTGTGTGTGTATATATATATATATATATATATATATATATATATATTTTAATCGTATCACCCCGAAAAAGGCGGTAACGCCACTGATGTGCAGGGGGCTTCGTTATAGTGAAAAGATTGGAAAAGAGAAAGCCGGAAACCACATCCTAAACAAGGAACAAGGGATGAGCCTCTTCACCTGTTCAATAGACGTGGGTGGAGTGTGAACCGGGCGATAGTTTAGTCTATCTACTCCAATTGAAAAAAAAATAGAAGATTGGAAAAGAGAAAGCCGGAAACCACATCCTAAACAGGAAACAAGGGATGATATATATGTGTGTGTGTGTATATATGTATATATATACATACATACATATATATATATATATAACTCCACCGGCCTGAATATTTGTGTGAAATTTTTTTAAGAAAATGTGTGTCATCCGACAGGATTCGAATCGGCAAGCCCTATGAACTGCCGAATGACACATATTTTGCCCACAGGAACCATTACTTCCGTCTTGCCCACAGGAACCATTACTTCCGTCTTGCCCACAGGAACCATTACTTCCGTCTTGCTCACAGGAACCATTACTTCCGTCTTGCCCACAGGAAACATTACTTCCGTCTATTCCGGAGACAGTCATCTGATCACAATAGGCGCCTGTTCATATCTGCTCGCAATGAATGCAAGAGAACTCTAAATGACGCCAAACGGTTGTTTGCTGAGAGAACTATTGGAATGCTCAACAATAGGAAATCCTCAATACCTCCTTTAATCCCGAAATTTGAGGTTCTTACGTCATCTGCGGACAAAGCTGAGTGCTTTGCCCGTAGATTTTCATCCAACTCCACATTTGACTCGTCCAGAGTACACCCACCCGACTTCCCTATTAGAACTGAGGCCAAACTGCACGACGTATATATTACCCCGACTGTAGTATCCCGAGTAATTTCAAAACTCGACCCCCATAAGGCATGTGGAGACGATGGAATCCCGGGGATAGTCCTTAAGAGGTGTGCTCCTGAACTTTCCCCTGTCCTCTCTAAACTATTTAACTACTGCCTTTCTGCTTCCTGCTTTCCTGCATGCTGGAAGTTCTCTTCAGTCGTTCCTGTATTTAAGAATTGTGGTGAGCCCTCGGACCCATCCAACTATCGCCCTATCAGTTTTCTACTGATATTCGGGAAAGTATTCGATGCCATAATCAATACTGAAATAGTTCATCATCTCACTGCCCACAAACTCTTCTCTGACAAGCAATATGGATTCCGCTTTGCCAGGTCCACGACCGACCTGCTAACAACCGTAACGGAGTACATGCTACAGGCCCTTGATGAGTCTGACGAGTCTCGCGCGTTTGCTCTGGACATCTCCCAGGCTTTCGACAGGGTTTGGCACTCTGGCCTCCTATGCAAACTACGAGTTACGGTATTACCGGTCGCCTGCTTGACCTAATCCAATCTTTCTTAAATAGCCGCAAAATGGAGGTCGTTTTGAATGGGCGTGCCTCTTCATCCTACAGCACGAATGCTGGTGTCCCACAGGGCTCTATCCTGGGCCCGACGCTCTTCCTTATTTTCATCAACGACCTCCTAGATGAGATCAAGTCCCAAGTAGGCATCTACGCAGATGACACTACAATATACTCCCGCACCAGTAAGAAACCTGTCGTGGTGGACAGACATAATCTCGCTGCTGACCTCGAACGGGATCTACACTCTGTGGTGAACTGGGGCAAGAAGTGGCTTGTCAACTTCAATTCGTCTAAGTCCAAGCTGTTGTTTGTCAACCATTACAGGCAACCTCTCCTGCCTCCCATAAGCATGGACCAAGCGATTCTCCCGGAGAGCAATACACTACGCCTGCTCGGACTTACCCTGTCCTCAGACCTCAAATGGAACCACTATATTGAATCCATAGCAAAATCTACTGCTAAGAAGGTTGGGTCACTATGTCGATCCAGGATGTTTTTCCGCCTGAATCCATCCTGCATATATACAAATCAACCATCCGTCCGTGCATGGAGTACTGCTGCCATTTATGGTCAGGCGCACCTGCCGTTCTCCTCAGTGTTCTTGACAGGCTCCAAAGGAGAGTCTGTAATGTGATAAGTACTGATCTGGCGGCTCGACTGCAGCCACTTCCCCACCGTCGAAATGTGGCCTCCCTTTGTCTGTTCTATAAATACTTTCATGGCTTCTACTCCGACGAACTTAAGTCACTGGTGCCTCCTCAACAGGTGTTTACTCGTGCAACCAGACTGGCAACTGGGTCCCACCCATTCACAGTCAGGTTAGCCAAATGCAGACGACAATTCTACTGCTTCAGCTTCTTCTCTCGCACTTCCCGCCTGTGGAACTCGCTCCCGTATTCTTGTTTTCCTGACGGCTACAACCTCCAGAAATTTAAATGCAAAGTCAATACTCATCTACTAACCACTGGACTCTAGCTCTCTCCCCACCCCTGTATAACCTTCCTTTTCTCTCCATCTATGTATCTGTCATCGCACCTGCTTTCTCAGCTTTCTATTGTTCCTTTCTAACTAGCTTGTACTCCTCACTCTTTTCTAATTAATATTTTTACATTTATGTATCCCCCTGCACATCAGTGGTGTTTCCGCCTTGCTCGGGGTGAAATGATTAAAAAAAAAGAAAAAGAAATTTTTTTCTTAAAAATGATTCCGGTTACGCGTTCTGGAAGTTCCCGTTATGCCTTTGGAAAACGCCTGAAGATACGAAAAGGTTGAAACCCAGACAGCATATTGGCTTATCTTTCAAATCAGAACATTTAAAAGCTCTGTATGCTAATCTTTATTTTAAATATGTATTGCGCACTTTTTCATACAACCATTTACTGGTCTAATTTGACTCTGACATCTGACTGATTAATAAGTATAATAATATATATATATATATATATATATATATATATATATAAAACGAAACTTGGTTATAAGCAACCGAGAATTTGTAATGAATTATTTTTATTATTTTTACCATTTCCAGTTTCGTTAAAATTCGTTAATTTCCGTAACATGTTTACATTTGTTGACATTTACGATACATTTCAGAGCAGATATGGTTTGTTTACAGTAGATCGAAAATTGTGTTATATAAGCATGATAAAAACCTCGTCTGATCAAGAGGCTATTCATTGTCGAGTGGTTAAGACAATACCAGATCGAATGGTAGCTTCCCCTATGTAAATAGGGGTCTCAGGTTCGAATCCTGCTGGATAGCACACATTTTCGATATAAAATTTATCGTAAAAAAATCAGGCCGGTAGATATAAATATAAAAATACTGTTTAATTAAAAACAGAATATCTACTTAAATACGAGTATCGGTAAAAATATTGTTCAAAATAATTCATTACATATATATATATATACTCTTTACTTAAAAGCAGAATATCTACTCAAATACGAGTACCGATTAAAATTAATGTTCAAACAAATAAATTTAATTTATTTGTTTGAACATTTTTAAATCGGTACTCGTATTTGAGCAGATATTCTGCTTTTAAGTAAAGAGTATACCTGCTCAAATACGAGTACCGATTAAAAATAATGTTCAAACAAATAAATTAAATATGCCGGTTGTTAATTGCATTTCGTTAATCTCCGGAACTTTCCGTAATACATATGGTAAGATTCGATAGCGTCAAAATATAAATCAGCGCCCCAGATTTTTTCAAATATCTCCTTTCCTGAAAGAAATACTCTTTCACAAGCGAACATACATGACTATAAACAGTTGTCTGTGAGGTTCACTTATAAAACAACTAGCAGTGTAGCCCGATGTTGCTCGGTATAATGAAAGCTTTAAAACTAATCCATGGTCCTGGAGCTCAGACTCTTTGGACGTTGGCACGAAAGACTAAAAAGCAATAGTTGTTTCCAGTTAAAGCGAAATCGTAGACTGAAAGAAAAATGAATGGATGTAAGTCAAATTTTGATTTCCTGGTATCGATATCAAATAAGTCTTTTTCATCGTAAACTGAATTTTGAAGGCTAAATAAGTCCTCTGAGTAAATGGCATCATGGCTGAGACTAAGAACTACAATTATACCTACTTAGAGCCAAACCTGAAGCAAAAACTAAAATAAAAGGGCTGAATAAAAAAAAGAAATACAGGCAGATAAACAGACACACACACACAAACATCTTGCCTTTTATATATATATAATCGATTTTCTGCACTATTGTAAGAACTGCAACCTTGAAACTTCTGAATATCACTTCTTATATCTTTGTCTATGAGTGTATCAAATTTGATTAAAATCGGGCCACTTTTTCTATAACTGGATTTTTTATATTTATCGGGGGTACCTCGACACAAAACCTAGCTAAGAACACTTGCAGACGCTTATAGTACAACTGTGTAAATCTTCAAGAAAATCGGTTCAGCCGTTTCGGAGTTTATAGGTAACGGACACACACACACACAGAGACACACACAGACAGACAGTTCCATTTATAAATAAGTTTAGATCTGTAATTTCTTTTCCAACCTAATAGACATTTGTCGCAACAATGCAGGTCATTCCGAATTAGAAATAATTTCTTTATAGAAAATGCGTTTAAAAGATACTAGTTTATCAAGATATTTTTACATTTCTATTTCTTGATAACCTTTTAAAACTGTTTATAAACATTGTGGTTTTAGGTTTGGCTATGTCAACTGGCAAGAAAGATGGCTACATTATTGTTCAAGTTCATGCCCCCGTCGGAATGATACGTAAGTGTCTATTTTTCTTTACTCTTAACATGTAATCAGTGAAATATACAGAAAATTGTTAACTGGAGCAAGTAATGGCTTGTTAATTTTAATACCTCCAAAACTAAACTGCTCCCTTTTAATAATCTGAGAGAAACCTTTTTGCCTTTACTCATCATGGCTGTTAAAGTACAAAGAAGAATACGCAATGTTATTGGTCCTGACCTGGCATCACGGCCATAGTCACTTTCCCACGGCCGTAAAATTGCTTCTATGTGACTTTTATATAAATATATTCATGGTAATTGTTTTGATGAACTTTACGCTATTGTATGAATTTAAGCGTAGTGCTAGATTGGCGGCTAGGTCTCACCCTTTTTGAAGTTAGATGTTAAGTTCTACGCTAACGGTTTTCTTTTCTCATACTTGTAACACTCTCATCCGGCTTCTCGCTTTCCAGTCAATAAAAAATCCATGTACTTTTTATGAAGTTCTGACCTTCAAACGCTATTTAACAAAATTTGGACCCAGTCGGATTAATAGTTTATCAATTACAGTTATTTAAGTGAAGCTACTGTTGCAAATTTTCAAAACAATGGAACAATCTGAAATTCATATGCTGATAAAGCATTGCTTTCTAATTGGAAAATACTGTTCAAGCAAAGCAATGGCTTGGTACGTTTTATTTGGACTCTGTTCCTTCGGAAACAATGGTTAAGAAAGGGTATGATGACTTTAAACGCGGTCATACAGACACAAACGTTGCTGAATGCTCAAGTCGCCCAAAATCGGCAGTTGTCCCCGAAAACACCAAAAAATCCACAAACTCTTTGTGGCCGATCGTAAATTGAAGTTGCCTAAGATAGCAGAGGAGTTACACATATCAGAAAGCAGTGTATTCACCATTTTACATGAACATTTGTTAAAGAGAAAGCTGTGTTAAATGTGGGTTACGCTTTTGCCTACAGTCGTTCAAAAACGCGTCGACGAGCTAACTGACAGGTACATCTATCTGTAGGTAAGGTTAGCAGAGGACAAGGGTGGTTGACAGATATAACCAGCCGTAGATTATGTCAACAAAGAGCAAAAAATCCCAAAAACCAAAACTGACAACCGGCTTGAAAGGCGATGGCCGTCGAGGATGTCGTTGACATACAGTACTGTGCAAAAGTATTAGGACAAGAACTATTTTATCTTTTATGAGGCATTAAAATAAAGTTTAAAATCACCTCTGTCCTAACACTTTTGCACACTACCGGTATTGTGCAAAAGTATTAGGACAGGGGTGATTTTCCTAAAACCTCACTGAAATTCAAATACAGGGTGAAAAGCCAAGTAAATTGCTAATAAATATTGATTAGTCAAAACTAGGTGTAAAAGAAATGTATTAAAAAGAAGTTATATTTAATTTTTCCTTTTTTCTATTAAACAAGTTATTCTGAAACTACTCATTCTACTGTTATCCTTGGATATGACTGATTTTTTTCTAATTCCTTCCTCTCGAATTGATAAATCTAATGTTACTTCGCAAGACACACTTTGGGAACAAATACAGGCTTCTTGGCAGGAGATACCATTAGATACATTGAAGAAGCTTCTGATGTCAATGCCTGACAGAATGAAGGCTGTGACCAAAGCAAAAGGCTATTATATTAAATATTAAATTTATTTTGTAACAAGTATTTGTTCATGTTAAAGCATTTGTTGAGTAAATCAAATAAAATTACTTTAATTAAATTGTTTATTTTCTGTCAATATGTCTCATAAAAGATAAAAAATAGTTATTGTCCTAATATTTTGCACAGTACTGTGCACATCTGGCTATAGATAAAAATCAACATAGGACAAAGATGGCTGACAGATATGTCCAGCTGTAAATGACGTCAACAATGCGTCAACTCGAAGAAGCAAAAATGCGTGGAAGTCCAAAACTATATATAGTCTATAATTTGGGGCTGAAAAGAACTCTCGCTGGCTCCCGGCGGCCCCTTCGTGTGAGCGAATCTTTCTGACTACTCTACTCCGCCCCACAACCGTCACCGTCGAGGAATAAAAAATATAGCACTATATTTTTATATATACATGTCTCTCGTTGTCTGTCCAGAATTATTATAAGTCCTAGGTTAACAGTTTCTTCTCTCGTTTGTGAAACTCACTTCTGGCTTCTTGCTTTCCACTTCAAAAATTTAAATGCAATATCCAGCGTTATCTTCTGTCTTCTTAATTCCTCTTCTTTTATTGTTCTCACTCCTTAATTATGTTTTCTTCTTCTCATATTATTATAAGTCCTATGCTAACAGTTTTATTCTCTCGCTTGTGGAACTCTCTTCCGGTTTCTTGCTTTCCACTCAACTTTAATCTTGAAAAATTTAAATGCAATGTCAATCATTATTCTCTGTTTTCTTAATTCCTGTTCTTTTATTGTTCTCTCTCCTTGATTATATTTTCTTCTTCTCATATTATTATAAGTCCTATGCTAACAGTTTCTTCTCTCGCTTCCGGCTTCTTGCTTTCCACTCAAATTTGATCTTCAAAAATTTAAATGCAATGTCAATCGTTATCTTCTGTCTTCTTAATTCCTCTTCTTTTATTGATCTCTCTCCTTAATTATGTTTTCTTCTTCTCAAATTATTATAAGTCCTATGCTAACAGTTTCTTCTCTCGCTTGTGGAACTCTCTTCCGGCTTCTTGCTTTCCACTCAAATTTGATCTTCAAAAATTTAAATGCAATGTCAATCGTTATCTTCTGTCTTTATTTTTCTTTCGACTTAATTCTTTTTTTTTTTCTTATCTTATTAACCCCTTGCGTTGTAATAGCTTCACTGTTTGGCTTGGGGTGAAGAAAATAATTTTCTCACTTCCCCCCCGCCCCCAAAACTTGTTTAAATTAGAATGTACTTACCAATTGTTACTTATCAATGCTGATGTGCGTCCCAAATGAAACTTATCTTCATTAGTCGTCTGAGAGAGCCCTCCCCCTTTCAGTCAGCATGGCTGATGCTAATCTTCCGGAAAGTGACATAGTGCGCCTTGCCGGGCTAACATTCTTCGCTGATATGAACTGGAAAAACTATATTGAATCCATTGCTAGGTCAGCTGCTAAGAAAGTCAGTTCACTGTGTCGTGCTGGACAATTTTGCTCTCCAGAATCTATCTTACGTATTTATAAGTCTAACATTCGTCCATGAATGGAATATTGCTACCATATATGGTCCAGTGACCCTGCTATTTACCTTGAGCTTCTTGATGAAATTTCAAAGAGGAATCAACAATATTATGGATCCCGATATGGCGACTCGACTTTAGTCAATTTCCACCAACGTAAGGTTGCCTTAGGAGGTGCGTTGTGGTGCAGTGGATATTAGCTCGGAATGCGAAATCGGGGAGCCGAGTTCGAATTCCAATTGAATTCCTTGCATTCACGCACGCAAATACATTTGGGAAAGGTATTAATAATGGCAACCTACTGCGGGATAATCTTCTGCCCAGTCAGTCATGTCTCTTTTAAGACATGATCGCCCAAAAGCGTGTATCACGTATGGCACTTAACTGTTTTGGATGTGCGTTGTGGTGCAGTGTATAACGGCTCAGAACGCGAAATCGCGGAGCCGAGTTCGAATTCCAGTTGAATTACTTGCGTTCACTTGCACAAAAATAACCTTGGGAAAGATATTAATCCGTCTCTTCCCTCCAGTTCTAGGTTAAATAACAAGACAGCTTGGGTTCTATAGCCTTTGGCTGGCAACCCGTCTACCGCAGAAAGTAATGGCAACATACTGCGGGATAATCTTCTGCCCAGTCAGTCATGTCTCTTTCGAGACATGATCGCCTAAACGTGTATCCCCTATGGCACTTAACTGACTGAAGGTGGCCTTCCTGTGCTTTTTCTATAAATACTTCATGTTAATTGTTCTGATGAGCTCTTCGCTATGGTTTCGAAACTTTTGCAGTTTAAGGACAGTACTAGACTGGCGTCGGAATCTCATCAATTTACAGTTAAGTTGTATAGATGTAGCTGTATATTCTATGTTAATAGTTTCTTTTTTTCACAATTTTCGCTTGTCGAACTCGCTATTACTTTCAAGCCAGCATTAATCTATACTAGCAGTATAGCCCGGCGTTGCTCAGGTATAATGAAAGCTTTAAAACTAATCCATGGTCCTGGAGCTCAAACTCTTTGAACGTTGGCACGAAAGACTAAAAAGCAATAGTTGTTTCCAGTTAAAGCGAAACCGTAGACTGAAAGAAAAATGAATGGATGTAAGTCAAATTTTGATTTCCTGGTATCGATATCAAATAAGTTTTTTTCGTCGTAAACTGAATTTTGAAGGCTAAATAAGTCCTCTGAGTAAATGGTATCATGGTTGAGACTAAGAACTACAATTACACCTACTTAGAGCCAAACCCGAAGCAAAAACTAAAATAAAAGGGCTGAAAAACTGATTTTGATCAGACCCGATAGGATACTGGGGTATCGATTTTCAATATCTTAGTCAAATAATCATCCAAGGATAGAACTGCAACCTTGAAACGTTTGAATATCGTTTTTTATGTCTTTGTCTATGAGTGTATCAAATTTGATTAAAATCGGACCACTCCTTCTACAACCCGATTTTTTCGATTATCGATTTTTGATATTTATCAGGTGTACCACGACACAAAACCTAGTCAAGAACACTCGCAGACGCTTATAGTACAGCTGTGTAAATTTTCAAGAAAATCGGTTCAGCCGTTTCGGGGTCTATAGGTAACGGACACACACATACACGGACACACACAGACAAAGTTCCATTTATAAATAAGTTTAGATAATTTTAAATGCAATGTCAATCGCTATTCGTTGTTCTGTTTAATTCGTTCTCTTCCCGCTCATTATCTAATTTTCTCTTCCTAATTCTTCCTCGCCCTGCCACTAAATTTGTGTTAGTGGCTTTATTGCCTTGCATAGGATGATATCGATGTTTTTTAAGAAAAGGCAAGAAAAAATTATGTCGTGCCAAGAACATTAATTACTTTAGTTGAACTACGATTTAAAAACTCTGAAAACCGATATCATAGCAATAATTTTTAGTGTCGATTTTAGAGTTACATTGGACGGACCTGATGGCAAATGTTGAGTTTGATTTATTTATGGGAACACACACAAGGTAGAGTAATTTTTTATCGGTTTTTTTAGAAGTCAAATGGAAAGTGCAACAGCCTGTGAGACACTTTTCACCAGTCTTTTCAAATCATTTATATTAAAGTCTCTCCGGTAAAATGTCATCATTTCCTGTAATTCCTTATGAAAGAAATAGATGTCCTGGTTCCCTAACCAGATACGTGTTTTCGTTCGATCCAACATCAGTAGAAAAAAAATTAGACAAAGTTAGACTTTCGTGCCGTAAAAAAAGACTAAACAAAAGGACGTTTTTTCCAATGACACCGCTTTTCGTTTTTATGCCCAGTATGAATCATAGAACGTGTACCAATTGTACGTATTATTTTTTTGGTAAAAGTTTCAATCTTTCATTTCAGTGGAATCAACGCCGGAGTTCTTTGCAACAGGACTGAGGCTAAACATCACAGACGAAAAGTAAGTCGGCTCAATCTATTATTTGGAAAGTTGGTGCAACACAATCTTCTTTAAAGTTTTTAAAAATTTCTTTGATATGAAGAAGTGTTGAACTAAAATCGTTATTGGATATGGTTAGGTTTTAGTAAAATAAAGAAAGATAAAGTAGTTGAAGGTAAAATCGTTATTGGGTATGGTTAGGTCTTGAGGGCTGTCACAAGGTGTTCAGTAAAATAAAGGAAGATAAAGTAGTTGAAGGTAAAATCGTTATCATTTTTATGCTTTTAACGTTTTCTTTTAACTTTCTGAGGAGGAGAAATCTTTATAATTATCCAATTTTTGTATGAGTGTTTTTTAACGAAACAGTAAAAACTGAAATACGTAGCGCAATTTATGCTAGCGCAATACTGTTAAAATTCTTTAAGGTAAAGTATAAAGCAATTTCCCATCTAATCAGACCATTGCTTTTAAAATAATTCTTAACTGTGTATAAATTGACACGTGTCAAAGGGAGACCCACCTGGGTTTGAAATGCTATTTGACCCCTTTTTTTTTTTTACTCCTTCATAAATAAATGGTAAGAATAAAGAATGAAAAATCTCAATAGATGTTGTAGCCCTGTTTAAGGGGTCACAAATAAAAACAGGAACACTGGGTTAGTATTAAACAAAAACAGGAACACTGGGTTGTATTAACAAAATAACGGGTTTGGCTAGCTGATGAGCAAGCGGTGTTGAATATCAAAAGTCTCTGTTCGGTAAGTCACTCTAAGAGTGTCTGACTCATACCAGACTGGTGCTCTCAATTTATTTCTTGTATAAAATACAAAAAATTGTGGCACAAAGCCGAAAAGGTGAGGGGGAGAGGTTGGTTCTCGACTAACTATCCTATGCCTAGCTAAACACTATCAAGACCCATTCACTCGTTACAATTTGCTCAATCACCAAAAGAACCCATTCATCTACTCCCAATCCTTCATACACCACAATGAAAACAAACTTACAAGGGGCACCTAAAAAAGTGGGGAGAATAACCCATGACAATAAAAATATATATACAATAATATGTACAATATAATATAAAATATTTAATGAAAAACTGAAATGATGGGAGGGGAATGAACCCAAAAATCAACTGAAAATACAACAAATTTTGGACTAAAATAATAATCAATGTTAGTAAGAACCGTCCATCCCAGAAAAAACAGAGTGGCCGCTGTATTCCGCCAAACGGCGAAATCAAGAAGCACACTCGCTAAGGGAGTGGGAAGTGGGGTAAAAAATTAACGGAATGGGACAATAAAAGGCTGAACCAGCCGAGATAAAAGGACACCAAAACAAACTGGGGAGGTTGGGAATCTCGACATGGATCATAACAAAAGAGAAAGCCGGGTACAGGCTAGGAACACATTCATTCACTTTAACTAGGTACACAAAAGAGAACTAGCTTAACCAGGGGAAGGTTCCACAGGAATCCACCCAGATGTAACCAGCAGATCTAAGAGAGAAAATCAAAATTAGCCCCGTTAAAGCGAACCAGGCTCGCCACATTTACCCACCTTTTGCTGAAGTCTGTCGAAGTCAAACGTTTCCAATCAGTTCTGATCTTTATTTTGAGCTGATGCTCAAAATAACAGATCAGATCCTGATGTGAAAGACGCTGACCTCGCAAGACTTCCTCCATTCGCGTCGTCCAAATCACCATTCGAGCCGTGGCTAGCAGCGACAGAAACACCATACGCTTCATCCCAGAAAACGGGGGCGACACATTATCACAGGCGAATGCACGATCAATGAGCACAAGCTCTCGTGGCGCGATACGAGCAGTCAACTCGCCGACCCGGTCCCATAGTAGGCGAACACGCGAACAATGGTAGAAGACGTGCGAAGCCGTTTCTTCCAAGCCAATGTCGCAGCGTTCACCATCTGGCAAATCTGCCAGGTCCCATATGAAGGCCTTGTCATTGAGAGGCAAGCGATTCCGAGCTAATCGCCAGGTGAGCGAAAACTCAGAGTTGCTGAGATAATCACTACCCGGCGCCCAAAACCAGAACGAGCGAAACTCATCATCCGACAAGCGCAGCACATCACGTAATGGATCCTTGACGACGCCCTCCACTAACCCACGATAGAAGACTCTCCTAAGCCGTGAAATGTCACTGGAGCGTGGAATGGCCCGCAAAGCCGCCAGACATTCGAGGAGAAAACTCGATCGCCCTCGAGGCTTACGGCACCGCCTCAAGATGTGGGGAGTGATAGTAAGTCTAGGGAACATGTCCCTCACTCGCTCGCCTGAGAACAACCAACGTTATGGCCCATCA
Source organism: Ascarosepion bandense (assembly GCA_037127315.1). Lineage (NCBI taxonomy): Eukaryota > Metazoa > Mollusca > Cephalopoda > Sepiida > Sepiidae > Ascarosepion > Ascarosepion bandense. Next base: position 3,130,424 of record JBBBDQ010000984.1, read on the forward strand.
GGTATGGCATTCTTAGACCCCCATGACACGGACGTTGGTAACAGATACGTTTGTCGACGTAGTGTTTGCGTCCTCTCCACAGAATGAGAATAGCAAACGCTCTAACCCTAACCCTACGCCGTTTACAAAGTGGAAGTACTGACAACTGGTAAAGGATAATGGGAAAGACGTATGTAGCACACACCTCAGCCATACCCTTTAAGGACAAATTCCTTCGACGCCAAGTCTTGGCCGACGCGTCTACCTTTGCCAGTACTTCAGACCAATTTTTCTCCAACTGTAGGTCGAGTTCGAACCACACTCCAAGAATGCAGACCGGGCCGTCCGTCCAGTCGAAGGGCCCCGGGAGGGTCAGACCCTTCCAGGCGCCTAACCGCAAGCCGGACGACTTGTTGCGGTTAATCTTGGCCCCTGTCACATGTTCGTACCGTTCAAGCGCCTTCTGTACCACTTCGATGTTACTCCGGGAGGACACGAAAGTAGTGACGTCATCGGCGTACGGGGAAACCCTGGCACGAGCACCACCAGGGACAGCGATTCCACGTAGGACCGGACTGCACGCCCTGTCCCTTAGCCGGCGAAGGAGGGGCTCCAACGCCAAAGCATAAAGTAGGGGCGACAGTGGACAACCCTGTCGGACCGACCTAGACAGCGCCAGAACGCCCGACAACTTTCCGTTCACCTGTACCACAGCCGTCGGGGATTGATACAGGAGGCTAATCCAGCGGCGGAAGTTGGTTTCGAATCCAGCTGCCTGCAGGACAGCCGCCAGGTAACGATGGTCAACCCTATCAAATGCCTTGAACTGATCTAAATGGATCAGGGCGGCTTCGTCGTCGTCTTTTATCCCCTCTATGATCGTGCGTATCAGATGCAGGTTGCTCTGAATTGTTCGGCACTTCACAGCACAAGTCTGCTCAGGTCCCAACAGAGACTCGGCAACTAATTGCAAACGATTTTGCAAGATCTTGGCCAAAATCTTTAACTCTGTGTTTAGCAGAGTTATGGGCCGGTAACCCTCTAGCTCCCTCCCCACATCCTTGCCTTTTCTCAACAGCGTGATCACACCCCTGGTGAACCGGTTGGGGATGGACCCTTGCCGGAACCAGTTGTTGAACACGACAGGCAAAATCGGGACAAAGATGTGCGACAGCCTCAAGTACAATTCATAGGGCAAACCATCGAGACCCGGCGATTTGCCACTGCCGACCTTCTTCAGCGCCGCGTAGACTTCGCCCTCCGTAATCTCTCCCTCGCAGCTAGCTGCATCAGCCGGCAAAAGCCGGGGGAAGTCAGCCAAATAGCTGCGAAACTCCTCATCACGGAGACCAGGCTCCTTGGTATACAGGATCTCGAAATGCCGCCGAAACGCCTCGCACATGTCGTCAGTCGACCGCAGAGTGTGTCCCTCCGGGTTGCGAACCTCTCGAATGTACCGGTCGCCTCCTCGGCGAATTTCTTCCTTGCACAGTTCTGCGCCCATGTTCACAGCTTCGGAAGACATCTTGCTTAACTTATGTCTAATTACCTGGCCCATGTAACGATCGCTATTCGACCGGTCCACGGCCTCCTTAGCTATGGCTATCTCTAGGGGATCCCCACCAGCCACCGCCCGGGAGTAATTAGCTCTAAGTGTCTTCACCTTGTCAGCCTTATCTAGTTTGAGCCGTTTGCTGAACTGAGTGGTGAAAGACCTAATAGTATCCTTAAGGTTCTCCCACCACTTATTCCCGATGACTCCCCCAGTTAACGCCCGCTGCACTAAGTTAATTAGCTGGCGCCGGAAGTCCCGCCTGTCCAGTAAGGACACGTTGAACTTCCAGTAACCAGCCATTCTAACCCTATTTTCTAAATTTACCCGGGCACAAACGAGTTTGTGGTCCGAGTAACCTAGCCAGTGGAACGTGGGACAATCTAAGAAATCTAGCTCGGCTTCACGAACTAACATTCTATCAAGGTAGCTAGCCACCTTGGTAGAAGGCCAACTATTAGCCCACGTCCACATTCTCCCGCCCTTGTGATCGGCCCGGTATCTATCGACTAGACCGAAGTCCTCGATGAGATCGACCAAACTACGATCACGTACCTTCCATCTAGCTCCCCACCCTCTATCCAACTTGGGGTCCAGGATGGCATTCCAGTCCCTCACTAAGACGAGTCGCTTGGAATCCACCAGGAAGGGCTCCAACCGCCGAAAAAACGAGACGCGCTCCTCCTGGTCGTTGGGCGCATAAACCGCAACCAGTCGAAATGCATTGCTTTTCACCGCAATATCGGCCACGATCAGCCGGCCCTCGGCACCGACATGGACAAGATCCACCCTCGCGTCCAGCGTACGCTTGACCAGCAAAGAAACACCTCTGGACAGCCGGTTCCCATATGCTGAATAGATGACAAAGTCGTTAGACAGCACACAAGCATCGGCCTTGGATTGCGGCGACATCCACGCCGAAGGACAAGAGGTCCCGAAGCAGGCGGGCAGCCTTACTCCGATCCCTAAGGCCCTTCACGTTCATACTGGCTAACTTAATTGACATCAATTTACACCTGAAAAAGAAAGCAGAAAAATTACTTCTGGTCACATACGGAGCGAAAATCAATGGGAGTAGGGACCCCAACGGATTGTCCAAGGTTTCCTGTACCAATATCGGACGTAATTTGTCCGTCTTGGAAAATGCCGCCAACGTCCGTGGGAAACGTTAGCTTTACAGCCCTGTATAATGATGGGTGGAGGATGACGGGGACACTCCCGGCACAAAAATGTGATAGCCTTTTGAGATATTTCGTGCCCGTTTGGGCCATTTGGATGGTTGGAAAAGCCTCAACGGCCCCCTGCACAAATTCCCAGGCTTTTGTTCTACATCCCCAGGTATTTCTGATTAACGTAAGTACACCGGGGGCTCCCGGGAAATTGGCAGGGTCCTCGATGGACTTTCCATCTATAGTTTTTAATTTGAATAAAGGCCTTAGGAGGGTCTTCTTCTGGGTAGAAAGGTCCCTCTCTAAGGCCTGTCTGTCTATTTTGCAAACATCTTTGCTGTAGAAAACGTTCTTTTTATGTTTCTCCCGTTTCGGGGAGGGTTTTTCAGAATTCGGGGAGGGATGATCAGATTTCGGGGAGGAAGGTTCTGGTTGGGAGGTGAGTGTGGGAGGTGTTGGGGAAGGAGAAGGTGTATGTCTCACTGGGGAGGCAGAATGACTCCTCCCCTCAACAAAACAGTTCTGACAGGTGATGCAGGGGCGGATTGGGTCCTGGGGGTAGTTGTGATCCGCTCCACTCTGCCACGCTCCTCCTCCTCCTTTCCTTTCTTTATGGTAACATCCTCTTCCTCCTCTCGAGCCCTCTTTAAGGACGACGACCGTGGAGGAGGCATTTCCACTTCCATGTCTTGCTGTTGTTGTTGTTTTTCTGGTTGTTGTTGTTGTTTATCTGGTTGTTGTTGTTTTTCTGGTTGCTGTTTTTGTTTCTGTGGTTGTTGTTGTTGTCGGAATTCTTGCTGCTTTTGTTGTTGAAGTTTCTCCGGGGACTTCTTTTTCATCTTTGTTGGGGATTCCTGCTGAGGTGGGGGAATCACCTTTTTCCCCTTTCTCACTACTTCCGTCCATTCATTAGCTTGGACGGCCGTTTTTGGCTAGGCCACCGATGTAGTTTTCACCGGCGGTGATGCTGGTGGAACTTGTTCTTCAGTGCGTTTCCTTCCGGAGCACATTTTGTATATATGCCCCGCCATTCCGCACGCCCAACAATGTCGCTTCCTCTCTTCAACGACCACCAACAATTTCCGTTCTCTACACAGCAAAATGTCGGGAACCTTCAAAAAATTTTGCCGGTCCACAATGACGTTGATGTATACATCTTCTGTGGCCACACCGGCCTTGCTGGTCACACGTGCTACCTCCTCGACTGCACCGAATGTGGCAAAAAAGGCCCCTATGTGATCACAAGAAATTTCTATTGGAACACCGTGCACGGTAATTCTAGTTTTTCTTGTTCCAAGGTATTCCGTTTGCAGCCTGATACCTTTGGCTGTCATCGTACTTCCGGCCAGGTTTTTGGCTTCGTTTTCCGTGCTCAGTAAAATATCCCACATGGCACGGGACCTTCTTGCCAGTACGCACGGGACAATATTTAATGACTTGAGGGCTTCTTCCATGCTCTCCCTGCTGACGCCAATAAATTTTCGGGGTTTTATGTCCGACGTCAGCAGGGAGATCGTCTTGGCCACTATTACACTAACCACTTCCGGTATAGCCACTAATTCGTTTCCAACAATAAATTCTTTAAATTTTTCTTGCATTTGCACATAATAGTGCGCATCCTTTTTAATAGGGGATTTTGCCCATACTGACGGTGAGGGAGTCACCGTCGGCACGGCATCACAGGTTGAAGGCTGGGGAGACGAAGCCATATTTAGGCTTGCCCCCCACCACAACACAAAACGTTTTCACAAAAAAGTCCAAAATAAAACAAACGATCGACCAAGACCAATACAACAATGTTAAACAAAAATGATGTACTCACACGTAACAAATAATCCAGGTAACAAAAATTCCAAATGTAACTTTTGGACAATAAAAAAGAACTCTCGTAATCTGTACTACTAGACTGGCTGTCTCTGGTGACTACTAGTCACCTGGTATTTATGCAAGTTGTGTTAGTCCATGTTAATGGGTAGGTCCGCCACAACACCCCACTCCCAAGCTGCTACTCCGAAGGAGTATCAGTATTTCTTTCGTTTAAGATTAACCTCGAGCAGATCTGTAAATTTCCTCTTCCTTCCAGATCGACATGGCGCTGGCGTATTTTGAGGGGGTTCAATATCAAAAGTGTCGTAGACGGTTTCTATGGCCTCTACATCTTCATCAGGCATATCATTTTGGTTCTCAGACGTTTGCGTATCTGATTTAGGTGCCTTTTATATGCAAATTTGGGTCCCTGGATTATGTAGATCATGTTGCCGATCCTTTCTGCCAGTTCCTAAAAAGAAACATTATTTTTGTAGCCTTATCTCCAGCATTAATAACGTTTGTTTGGTAACGTAGTGCTTTTACTTTGCTTAGTTTGTCCCGGCAACTGTTTGTCGAAGACCGACCTTATTTTTCGACCAAACATGGCTTCCGCTGGAGATCGAGCTGATGATGTGTTAGGATTCGGAGTGATCCTATACACTTGTAGAAAACGTTGTAGAGCCATATCAGTATGCCATTTTAAGGCCCTTTTCAATGTATCCACAAATCTCTCCGCTTGTCCGTTAGATCTCTTTTTGACATCGACGGTGGGGGCGGCCAACTGACTATATTCTATTTTCGGCAGAATACCAATACTCTCGAGTCTGTCTAATTCCTGATTAATTTTCTCTAGAGACGCGAACGGAACGTTGCATTTTCTCTTAAAAACCAGTTGAATATTTGGTTTCAACTCTAGTTTAGCGGCCATTTTAGTCCATTTTCCTAGACCAGGTGCGAACACCTCTGCAAAATCTTTTTTAGGTTGAATTTCAGTTTTTCCGGAGCAGATGAAAATGATTCTGCTTTTTTTACAGAAGGTAAATATTGGCAGATCCCACAAGTTAAATTCTTGTATCCAATCAGTACCGAACAGGTTTTCAGTGTTCTTCAATACGTAGACTTTTAGTTTTTTCGTAGTAGCAAGTAGTGTGATGTGAGTGATAAATTCTCCTTCGAAATTTATTTTTGTGCCATTAACGGCTTTGGCTATTTTGTATGATTTTAACATAGTGGGTCTATTTAGTCTTTTCCACGTATGTACATTAATGATTGACAGGTCTGAGCCTGAATCGAGTTGTAACTTGATCTCTTTACCTAGGATTTTAACTTCCACATATTTTCGTAGACTTTCTTTGTTATATTCGAAGTTTCGTGTTTGACGTACACGACTTTTGATTTTATTTTTATTTCTACAGTGAGAACTTTTATGTCCTATTTTTTTTACATATCAAACATTTTTTGGATAGACATAGACAGTCTTTAGCCCAATGTAATCCTCCACATCGGTTACACGGGCTAGGTGGATTTTTTTTTTTACGAATCCTACTTTAGGAGCATGAGGATTCGAGTAATTATTATTTCTTCTGTACTCGGTTTTGTCCGTTGAATAAGTTTTTGGTTGTCTGGATAATTTCTTTACCTGACTGGTGCCAGTTTCAATGTCTTTTGAATCCTTTTTTATGACAATCTTCTGTCAGCATTTGTAATGTCAGGTTTGGTTCATTCTCCAGCTTAGTCTAATTTCTGAGTCGTCTAATTTCTGAGTCTCTACTTGACGTAAGCCCTTGTGCACATATTAAACATTTGAAATTGTCTGCACTGAGTTCTGATAGCCAGAATTCATCGCAGTGTTTATTAACCACCGCTGCGTAAATAGAGAAGTCTTCCTCGTCATTTTTACAAGGTTTAGGCATTTACACCTTTTGTGGATCTGGGAAGTTTTTGGACTAAAACGTTCGGTAAGGAGTTTTACCGTGTCGGTAAAAGTTAGCTCAAAAGTTTTCCTCGAGAGGATAAAATCCACAAACTTATCATGTTCTACGATATCTAATTTACGTAGGAACAAGCGAACTTTTTTCTGATCAGTCCAATTTTTACAATCTATACTGAAGAAATCCTCATACCTTCTATAGTAAGCAGCAAACGTTTTGTCCTCATCTGGCTCGTAACAGAAATTGTCTATTGCATTCCAAATAGAATCGTGCGAGAATGCGGTATTATTTTCTGTGTTTGAATTGTTTGCTAAGACTTGTTCTTCAATTCGCTGCTATCTTTCTTCTGAACGTTGCTGACGGTCAAGTAACCGCGATTTTCTTTCGTCCCATTTTTGTAGCTTTAAAAATTGAGTAAACGTATTCTTTAACTCTTCCATTTTTTTTTTTTGTTTTTTTTTTTTTGTTTTTTTTGTTTCAACAGAACAAAAAGGAGGCGGTACGGTTATGAGTGTTCGGTTGAACTAGGTTTTCAATGCCGTACGACAAAAAAATCTTGCTTTTTGCTTTTTTTTTTTTTTTTAACACCTGAGTGGAGAGGGGAGGAGGAAACAGTAATTAGTTTTCCTTTTTCTTTACCTGCTTAGAGTCGTAATTTTGCAATGACTTTTTTCTTTTTTTTTCTTTTTTTACAAAAAAAAATTGAGATATCTTTTTCCTTAATATATTTATTTGAATGAGAAACGAAAACGTCGTACTTACAGTTTCCTTTAGTTGCTTTTTCCTGGAATCCCGTGAATAACGCAAAAAAAAATATACATTCTTGGGTTGTGGATGCTATTTGTCAAAAAAAAAAGTCTTTTTTGAACTTGGAGAGACAAAAATCACTGTACTTCGACAGAGAAAAAAAACCTTTTGTGATAAATTCCTCGTGACTTTCCTTTCATTTTAGGAATATTGCCTTTGAAATGTCTCCTTGTACTAAGACTTTTCGCGGTAGTGTTTTGTGAACACTAAATTCGAATTGAAATTCTTTGTTCGAATTTCGTTTATCAGTGTTATAGCATTGAATTAAGTTAATACTCCGAGAAAAAGTTTGTTCGTACGTAACCAGTGTTGTGTGATATTGAATTTGTTTGATTTTTTTTTCTGTGAAAAATTCATTCGTTCGACTAGTTTCGTGTCTAGTTGGTTGGTGTTTCTCTGAGAAAACTCCAGTGTCAGCCAGTGTTTGTAAGACACCGGGTTGGTTTGGGTTTTGTCCGTGAAGGCTCAGTCCTTCGTCGTCAGTGTTTTAAACCCAGGAAAAAAATTCCTCTGGTTCACGTGGAGTTCGTTAAGTATCCTTCGTTGCCAGTGTTGTGGACACTGGCTAAAAGAAAATTTTCTATTTCTTTCTGTCTGATTCCTGCGTAGAGTTCTTTTTCGAAATCTTCGTCGCTAGTGTTGTAACCCTGTTTAAGGGGTCACAAATAAAAACAGGAACACGGGGTTAGTGTAAACAATTATATTAACAAAATAACGGGTAAAGGTACAATATGCCAGCTTGTTCGTCTAGCTGACGAGCAAGCGGTGTTGGATATCAAAGTCTCTGTTCGATAAGTCACTCTACGGGTGTCTGACTCGTACCAGACTGGTGCTCTCTATTTATTTCTTGTATAAAATACAAAAAATTGTGGCACAAAGCCGAAAAAGGGAGGGGGAGAGGTTGGTGCTCGCTTAACTATCCTATACCTAGCTAAATACTATCACGACCCATTCACTCGTTACAATTTGCCCAATCACCAAAAGAACCCATCCATCAATCACCAAAAGAACCCAATCCTTCATACACCACAATGCCAGAGACTTACAAGGGACACCTAAAAAGTGGGGAGAATTACCCATGACAATAAAAATATAATATATACAATAATATATACAATATAATATAAAATATTTAATGAAAAAATGAAATGATGGGAGGGGGATGAACCCAAAAATAAACTGAAAATACCAGACTGGTGCTCTCCGGTGACTACTAGTCACATGGTATCTATGCAGGTTGAGTTAGTCCATTACTATGTTAATGGGTAGGTCCGCCACAACAATAGCTTAGTATAATTAACATTTTCAAATAATTATAATGTAAATCTATGAGTAACAAAACCATTATTCGTGCAGAAAATGGAATCGGTGATCCGTGTTCGAATTCTGGTCGGGTATTTAGGTTTACTTTCGCACTAACAACTTTGGGAAAGTCCTGAACCGATCTTTTCTCCTCCCCATCAGTCATGGGCATAGTAGTAGTTGGGTAGACTGGTCTCTCTAGCCTTGAATAGCAGCTGGTCTAGGAGAAGGATTAATTTGAATTCAGAAGCGTAGAGAAGTCATCAAGAACACACTGCACTGTTTTACGGCGAATTCATGTTAACTCAGAGATAACAAAGAAAGGGAATCTGTGGAGAGCCATGGCCGACTACTTCCTGAAAGAACAGGGCATCTAAAAAGATAAAAATGGTGACCTCACATTAAACAGAGACTGTCGAATACGATGTTTTGTTTTCTTCATTTCGAGAATTTACAAAGAACGATTAATAAGTTTATCTTCATACCCTGCCTAGTGGTAAACGGAGCTGGTGGCACCAGGGGTGGCACTCCCGCCATAATCACAGAAACTATGATATCACCCATGGTCGTGGGCTGATGAATCACACGTGCAAACACACGTTGTATGTTAAAAAATTAAACATATATTTTATAAATGTTTGCATCGGTTTCTTTTCAGGCCTAAATATTATTCAGCCATGGCGGCTTATGGAAATACCGGCTACATCCCAGCCAACACAACAGGTAAATAATAATTTTATCATGCACAAATAAATATTTCGCTTTAGTAAAAGCAATTTCTTTAATTTAAATTTTTATTTATTCTATTTAATAAATATCTCGCTTGTGGTAATATATTCCCTTTTCGGTGCTTTTTACTTTTTCTGCTTTTGTTTTAAGATTTTTTTTTATTAATATTAAGCTTGATGTAATTTGATATTTTTTGTGTGTGATTCTTTTTGACTGATGAATGTTTCTTAAGTGGTCTAGGATTTGTTGGTGGTTAATCGATTAATATTGTGATGGATTCTTTTTAGCATGCTTAAGAGCATGCCTGCTCAATTGCTTTATATTGAGTTGACCTCAGTTTGGGTTGACCTGTTTTTACTGTGTTGGGTTGATTTTTTTCTTTTTTTTATAACGGGTATAATTGAACATTTTTACACTTCTTAAGAAACAATAATTTTATCATGCACAAATAAATATTTCGCTTTAGTAAAAGCAATTTCTTTAATTTAAATTTTTATTTATTCTATTTAATTTTTTTTTCAAACAACTGGTTATATTTTTTAATTTAATTTTTTATTTATTCTGTTTAATTTTTTTCTTCAAACAACTGGTTATATTTTTTAATTTAATTTTTTATTTATTCTGTTTAATTTTTTCTTCAAACAACTGGTTATATTTTTTTCATTTAATTTTTTATTTATTCTGTTTAATTTTTTCTTCAAACAACTGGTTATATTTTTTTGATTTAATTTTTAATTTATTCTATTTAATTTTTTCTTCAAACAACTGGATATAGTTTTTTTTTATTTAATTTTTAATTTATTCTATTTAATTTTTTCTTCAAACAACTGTATATAGTTTTTTAATTTAATTTTTAATTTATTCTATTTAATTTTTTCTTCAAACAACTGGATATATTTTTTTCATTTAATTTTTTATTTATTCTATTTAATTTTTTCTTCAAACAACTGGATATAGTTTTTTTTTATTTAATTTTTAATTTATTCTATTTAATTTTTTCTTCAAACAACTGGATATAGTTTTTTTTATTTAATTTTTAATTTATTCTATTTAATTTTTTCTTCAAACAACTGGATATAGTTTTTTTTTATTTAATTTTTAATTTATTCTATTTAATTTTTTCTTCAAACAACTGGATATAGTTTTTTTTATTTAATTTTTAATTTATTCTATTTAATTTTTTCTTCAAACAACTGGATATAGTTTTTTTTTAATTTAATTTTTTATTTATTCTATTTAATTTTTCTTCAAACAACTAGAAATAGTTTTTTTAATTTAATTTTTAATTTATTCTATTTAATTTTTTCTTCAAACAACTGAATATATATATATTAATTTAATTTTTAATTTCTTCTATTTAATTTTTTCTTGAAACAACTGTATATAGTTTTTTTAATTTAATTTTTAATTTATTCTATTTGATTTTTTCTTCAAACAACTGGATATAGTTTTTTTTAATTTAATTTTTAATTTATTCTACTTAATTTTTTCTTCAAACAACTAGAAATAGATTTTTTTAATTTAATTTTTAATTTATTCTATTTAATTTTTTCTTCAAACAACTGAATATATATATATTAATTTAATTTTTAATTTCTTCTATTTAATTTTTTCTTGAAACAACTGTATATAGTTTTTTTAATTTAATTTTTAATTTATTCTATTTAATTTTTTCTTCAAACAACTGGATATAGTTTTTTTTAATTTAATTTTTAATTTATTCTACTTAATTTTTTCTTCAAACAACTAGAAATAGATTTTTTTAATTTAATTTTTAATTTATTCTATTTAATTTTTTCTTCAAACAACTAGAAATAGATTTTTTTAATTTAATTTTTTATTTATTCTATTTAATTTTTTCTTCAAACAACTAGAAAGTTTTTTTTAATTTAATTTTTAATTTATTCTATTTAATTTTTTCTTCAAACAACTGAATATATATATATTAATTTAATTTTTAATTTCTTCTATTTAATTTTTTCTTCAAACAACTGTATATAGTTTTTTTAATTTAATTTTTAATTTATTCTATTTAATTTTTTCTTCAAACAACTGGATATATATATATATTAATTTAATTTTTAATTTCTTCTATTTAATTTTTTCTTCAAACAACTGGATATAGTTTTTTTTAATTTAATTTTTAATTTATTCTATTTAATTTTTTCTTCAAACAACTGGATGTATTTTTTTAATTTAATTTTTAATTTATTCTATTTAAATTTTTCTTCAAACAACTGGATATAGTTTTAATTTAATTTGTAATTTATTCGATTTTATTTTTTTATTCAAACAACTGGATATATTTTTAATATATAAGTTTGCGACCCGCTGAGCAGTGATATTTCAGGCATGCCGACTTCAAATTTCTCGTAAATGCAATGTCTTCACTCTTCAGGGCTTTCTTGTTTTTCTGTTGATGTTCCCGATTTTTCGTATTTTTATTTGGAGTAATTTGATATCTATGTATGGAACTGATTCTTTTTGCTTGATAAATATTATTTCTTAAGTGGTATAGGATTTATTGGTGGTTAATTGCTTATTTTTTTATGACCTTTTTTTTCGTGATTAACTGTATGCCTGCTTAATTGCTTTAACTTATCATTGTCTTAATATCGAATAGTTTATGACAAAAAATCTACTTGCCTAAAATGTCTTTCTACTAGTAAACTATTTAAAAAAAGCATATATTTTGACACTAAACATTACTATTTAACACTATATGTACATAAGTATTTTTTGTTCCAGATTTTACGGCAGATGCTGCTTGTTCTTGGCCTTTCGATAAAAACCCCTTTTTTGCTATGTCTATTCATTCTCACACCATGGGTAAGTAAAATGATAACACGTACGACGGTTTTTGACACGGGATAAATAAACTTTAATATTCAATGAATTATTTCAAATGGCTCCGTCTTTCAATGATATTAAAATTATTTGTTAGTATCCAATAAAGTATTTCAAATGTTTTCGCCTTTCTAAGATATCAAAATTAGTTTTTAATATTCAACGAATTATTTGAAATGTCTTCGGTTTACTGAGATATTAAAATGTGTTTTTAATATTCAATAATTATTTGAAATGTTTTCGTCTTTCTAAGATTTTCATCTCAATTATAAACTTATGTATAAATGGAACTTTGTCTGTGTGTGTATATGTCTGTGTGTATCTGTGTGTTTGTGTGTGTGCCCGTTACCTATAGAAACGGCTGAACCAATTTTCTTGAAAATTTACACATTTGTACTATAAGCGTCTGCGAGTGTCCTTAGCTAGGTTTTATGTCGAGGTACCCCCGATAAATATCGAAAATCGATAATAGAAAAAATCGTGTTATAGAAGGAGTGGTCAGATTTTAATCGAATTTGATATACTCATAGACAAAGACATAAGAAACGATATTCAGAAGTTTCAAGGTTGCAGTTCTTACAATAGTGCAGAAAATCGATAATATGTATATATAAAAGGCAAAATGTTTGTGTGTGTGTGTCTGTTTATCTGCCTGTATGTCTGTGTTTTTTCAGCCCTTTTATTTTAGTTTTTGCTTCGGGTTTGGCTCTAAGTAGGTATAATTGTAGTTCTTAGTCTCAGCCATGATACCATTTACTCAGAGGACTTATTTAGACTTCAAAATTCAGTTTACGATGAAAAAACTTATTTGATATCGATACCATGAAATCAAAATTTGACTTACATTCATTTTTCTTTCAGTCTACGGTTTCGCTTTAACTGGAAACAACTATTGCTTTTTAGTCTTTCGTGTCAACGCCCAAAGAGTCTGAGCTCCAGGACTATACTGCTAGTATTCAATAAATTATTTCAAATGTTTCTGTCTTTCAATGAATTATTTGAAATATCTTCGTTTTTCTAAGATATTAAAATGTATTTTTAATACCCAATGAATTATTTGAAATGTCTTTGTTTTTAGGGGTTTTTTTTAAGATTTTAAAATGAGTTATTAATATTCAATAAATCCCTTGATTTCGAATTATGTTTCTTTTAATACTTAATGAAATATGAACTTCCTTGATAGTTTTATTCTCTAAGACTATCAGATTATATTCCGCTATGTTTTTCCTACCTAATACCTACCTATCTAATTTTAATATATATATATATATATATATATATATATATATATATATATATATATATATTTTTTTTTTTTTTTTTTTTTGTAGCTACCGCAATTTCTGGTTACATCTACAGGAATGGTACATTTTATGAATTGGTGAGAGCTGACCCTGTATATCCTGAGGTATCTATCTATCTATCTATCTATCTATCTATCTATCTATCTATCTATCTATCATATCTATCTATCTATCTATTCTATCTATCTATCTATCTATCTATCTATCTATCCCTATCTATCCCATATTCTATCTATCTATCTATCTATCTATCTATCTATCTATCTAATAATAATAATAAGTAAATTCACCTGTGTATAGATGAGACCTAGTTACCAATCGAGTTCTGCGTTTAAGTTCATAAAGTCTAGGTACTATATAAGAAAGTTCATCAGAACAATTACCATAAAATATTCGTAGGAAAGGCACTGGCGAGCTACCTTATGGTGTTAGGAAAGTGGCTTCAACCGAAATGCTAGGTGAGGACCGATAAGCAAGAAAGGCAAAGAGATAAAACTGTTAGCGTAGAACCTACGATTACATCTAACCAATCCAATTCTAAAAAAAATGAGACCTTGCCGCCAATCTAGTACTGCACTTAAATTTATAAAGTCTACATACCATAGAGGAAAGCAATATTTATTTTTTGGAACACAAAAATGTGACACAAATGAACGTGACAGAATAAGAGAAAAAGACAAACATTATTAAAGAAGAGATAATGATTGACATTGCATTAAATTTTTTGGGGGTCAAAGTTAACTGGAAAGCTCGAGATCTCAAGAGAGTTCAACAAACGAGAAAAGTCAAGTATCAGTTTCTTTTACTCTTAATAACACCTAGCAAATTCAAATTTGAATTGATGAGACCTAATTGCCACTCGAGTAATCCAAACTGATAAATAAATACTTTGAATTTAATTTCTTTTTTCCTTTTGTTTCAGGTTACTATAGACATTTCTGACCGAAATCTGGTATTGGAAAAAGGGGACATTGTGGTACGTAGTTTCTGAAATGCGAAAATGTTTCTAATATTTCTCTTTCTTCCTCTTCCGCTTTTTTGCTCGACGCGACATTTAATTTAATAAGGCATGAACACATATTATATTGCTAAGATCAAATGCAATGCTTCTTCGTCTTCTATGTTCTGTGTCCATTCAAGACGTGGGCGATCATAGCTCTTCACAATTTCCTGTCCTTTGTAGCAGTAAATATCATTTGCCATTGATCACATTTTAGGCATAGATGTATAAAACAAATAGGTGTTGTCTGTTGGACGGGTGTACGCCAGAATATATATATATATATATATATATATATATATATATATATATATATATATATGGCGTACACCCGTCCATCGCCAGAAAATATATATATATATATTATGGCGTACACCCGTCCAACGCCAGAATATATATATATATATATATATATATATATATATATTATATGTACACCCGTCCAACGCCAGTATATATATATATATATATATATATATATATATATATATATATATGCTATCTAATATATAATACCTATGCTATCTAATATATATATATATATATATATATATATATATATTATGGCGTACACCCGTCCAACGCCAGAATATATATATATATATATATATATATATATATATTATGGCGTACACCCGTCCAACGCCAGAATATATATATATATATATATATATATATATATATATATGCTATCTAATATATAATACCTATGCTATCTATATATATATATATATATATATATATATATATATATATATATATATTATGGCGTACACCCGTCCAACAGACAACATCTATTTGTTTTATCGCAATATTTTTGATAAATCAAAAAAAATATACCAAGATGCATTACGGAAAAGTGGTTTTAAAGATAACTTAGAGTATCTTACATCCTAATCCCCCAAAAATATAAACAGACATAAAAGGATTATATGGTTTAACCCCCCTTTTAACAAGGAAGTCAAAACTAAAATAGGCAAAAAGTTTTTTTCGATGTTAAATAGAAACTTTGATAAAGATAATCCTCTCCACAGAATTTTCTATCAAAACACAATAAAATTAAGTTATTCTTGTTTGCCAAATATCGGTAAAAATCATTCAAGGCCTAAATAAAACCAAACTTAGAAAGTCAGACGTTAACAATGGAAATTCATGTAATTGTGGAATAAAATCAAATTGCCCACTTAATGGAAAATGTCAGCAATCTTGCGCGCTTTATAAAGTCCAGGTTTATAAAAATGATTTGAATCCCCAACCTAGACAGATCGGTTTCGCTATATCACAGCTCATCAGTACGGTTAGACATCAGATTTCTTTTAGCCAGGATTGAAACCCGACCGAATTATTACTTTCTTTGGACATGTATCGGTTTAATATAATATTGTTATTTTGCAATATTGATTTATCGATGTTACTAAGGCAAGTATAACTGATCTTAACATTATTTTGGTCAAAAATCATTTTTTTAGTGCTGGCAAATGATTAAGGTGTGTTATGGTGCAGTGGAGATCGAATCAGAAAGAGCAATCGACGACCCGAGTTCGAATTCTAGTTGAATTCCTTGTATTCATTTACACGTAAATACCTTTTGCAAAGGTATTAATCCGTCGCTTCTCCCTCCAGCTATGGGTTAAATAACAGGACAGATTGGGTTCTATAGCTTTGGTTGGTATCCAGTCTACCGCAGGAATAAATGGCAACCTACTGCGGGATAATCTTCTACCCAGTCAGTTATGACTCTTTCGAGACATGATCGCTCAAAGCGTGCATCACGTATGGCACTTAACTGATTGGCTAAATATAATAGTTGAAAACATGATTAAGGCTTCTACTGTTGGAAACATAGTTAAAACGTCTACAGGGCATAAAGTGGGGGATCGGTTTTCTATTGATATGATGTAATAAACTGATCCCCCATTAATTTACTACTTATTAATATAATACATCACTTTCCTCCTGTAACAATGAGCCAAATAATAGGACAGATTGGGTTCTATAGCCTTGGTTGGCAATCAGTCTACCACAGAAGAAACAGCAACCTACTGCGGGATAATCTTCTGCCCAGTCAGTCATGTCACTTTCGAGACATGATCGCCCAAACATGTATCACGTATGGCACTTAACTGACTGAATATAATAGTTGGAAACATAATCAAAACATTTACTCGGCATAAAGTAGGGGCCGGTTTTCTATTGCTATGAAGTAATAAACTGATCCCCCACTAATTATACTTTATATAATAATGTAATATAATCTATCTCTTCTCCCTTCAGCTATGGGTTAAATAGATGTCCTGCTATTTACCCCATATCTGAAGGGAGAAGAGATATCTATCTATTCGGTTCCTTATTAGGCTGTAATGGTTAGCAAGCTTGTCTCGCTAGAACCA
Source organism: Ascarosepion bandense (assembly GCA_037127315.1). Classification (NCBI taxonomy): domain Eukaryota; kingdom Metazoa; phylum Mollusca; class Cephalopoda; order Sepiida; family Sepiidae; genus Ascarosepion; species Ascarosepion bandense. Next base: position 3,147,243 of record JBBBDQ010000984.1, read on the forward strand.
ATTACAACTTTGTAGTAAGTTCGATCCTCATTGGGTACTCCATATCTTCGGCCTTGTGCCACATCTTAGCGGAGCTTAATAAATCAACTATATATGTATATATGTCATTTTGTTTGTATATATCTATCTGTCTATCTATCTATGTCATTTTGTTAATATCTATCTATCTATCTGTCTATTTGTTTCTTTATTGGGCCCCTCGACGTGGTGTGATAGTTAGCAAGCTTGTCTCGCTAAAATCATTACAACTGAGTAGTGAGTTTGATCCTCACTGGGTGCCCCATACTTTCGGCCTTGCGCCACATCTGAGCGGTGCTTAGAAAATTTACAATTCCGTTTCTTATCTATCTATCTATCTATCTATCTATCTATCTATCTATCTATCTATCCCATTCTGTTCATATCTATCTATCTATCTATCTATCTATCTATCTATCTATCTATCTATCTATCTATCTATCTATCTCAGTCTGTCATATCTATCTATCTATCTATCTATCTATCTATCTATCTATCTATCTATCTATCTCAGTCTGTTCAAATCTATCTATCTATCTATCTATCTATCTATCTATCTATCTCAGTCTGTTCATATCTATCTATCTATCTATCTATCTATCTATCTATCTATCTATCTCAGTCTGTTCATATCTATCTATCTATCTATCTATCTATCTATCTATCTATCTATCTATCTATCTATTCTATTCATCTATCTATCTATCTATCTATCTATCTATCTATCTATCTATCTATCTATCCCATTCTGTTCATATCATCTATCTATCTATCTATCTATCTATCTATCTATCTATCTATCTATCTATATGTTCCTATCTATCTATCTATCTATCTATCTATCTATCTATCTATCTATCTATCTATCTCAGTCTGTTCATATCTATCTATCTATATATCTATCTATCTATCTATCCATTCTGTACTTTATCTCTGGAATTTGTTTAAAATAACTAAAATTATCGATTTTTTTTTCAGGCTATGCGTTGTACTCTAACAAACCCTACAGACAAGAAAGTAAAATTCTGGTAAGTAAACTCATAGAATGTCAAATAAAGAAACGGCTAATTTAATTCCAAATCTAGGGACTATCCACTCCTGTTGGATGACCCCGCACCCCGATTGATATCCACGGCTTCCTGTCTCTGTTTCTAATCGGTCATTGTGTGGGGACAGAGATATTTTGATCGGAACATCGTACCATTTCTCCTTTAGCTACCCTCAATTGTTTTCGTGCCCACCCTGTCACCCTGATAGTCCACCTTTTGTTTCTGAGAAGAGAGCTGGTCTATTTTTACCCTTCTTGGCGGTCCCGATGATGCCCTTCACTCCTGCCTTCTGTCGAATGCTCAGCTCCGTTCTACGTTGGACCCCTGCAAGAGTTCATGCGGTGGTCTAATTGTCCTGCTTTGGGGTCTTACCTGACCCAAAGGTATTTGTTCGTAAGTAAAAGTACCTGACCAACTGGAATTCGAACTCGTTTCTCTGATTTCTCATTCCGAGCCAATATCCATTACGTTCTGATAACTCATCTAAATTCCGGCCCAAGTTCTTACTTGTCGAGTTGTTTAATGGCCGAAACGATGTGAATGTAAGAATAAAGATGAGAATAACAGAGAGCAGGATATTTTTTATTATATGGGAAATAAGGTTCGAGTTCTTTTTTCTCGACGTGGTGTTTATCATTCATCTTGTTACCTTGTGAACGTGCAGCGGGCAACTTCCCAGCTTTCGGTGGACTACGACGAGATCAAAAAATTCAATATGGGATAATCATTGATCGGTCGGTTGAAAATATGGGCGTTGTATGTTTATACACTTTTTTTTATTCAGTATTATTTTTATTTTATTTTATTTTATTTTATTTTATTTTTCAACAGGTTCGGGCACAATGATCAAATGTGTGACTTTTATATATATTACGGGATTCCAACAAACGATTATGACACTTATCATTCAGTCACCTGTGGCCGAGATGCACAGAGTTTTCACTTAACTCTACCGGAAGATTCTACAATTCCAGACAAGGAGGGCTATGCAAAACTGATGGCGTCAATGAATTTGACAAAATCAGAATATTAAACACACCCAAAGAGAATTTACAAGCATCAAGAACTCTTGAGAATTTAACGTTTTTTGTTCATTTATCTTTGAAAATACGTGTGTATGGTGTTTCTTTTCGTAAATTGTAAAAATAAATCATGTTTTATTGGAAATTGCGTCAGATGTATTAATTGAAATATGCAAGTAAATGTCATACAAAAGACGTCAGCATTTTTCGAAGATCTTTTGACATTAAATAGGTTTTCTGAAACGGAAACCTGGAAACAAGACAGTCTTATTGGAAATTAATTGAGATTCATTTTTTATTATTAGTATCAATGAGATACCATTTAATAGATGGCGAAATTTAATTTTCTTGTATTTTAAAGTAATAAAAATGATATATGTTATTCTGCTTTCACAACTGAATCCATGGTAGATGATACTCAACTTTTCTGCATATATATGTTTGTGTGGACTAGAGGCGGGGATATGGGTGTTTTGTCTTTTTCTGGGGGTTATATTTCGGAATTATGAGGTTTTGGAAAGGATGGAAACAAAAAGGAAATTAATATCAGGAAAAGACAAATGAAGTTCCTGGGACATGCAATGAGGAAGGAGGGCTTGGAGAACCTGATACTAACAGGCCAGATAGCGGGGGAAAGGGACAGAGGAAAGCAGAGGATAACATATTTGAAGGGCCGGAGCAGGTGAATAACAGAACGGAGAAAGGCGCGAAGGGCCATGATCGCCTACGTCCTGAAAGGACAAAGCACATAGAAGAAGATATTTCAGATTACAGTTTGATTTATTTCAGATATTATAGGATATTATATGGATTAGTGTAATAAAAAAGTTCTTTCATGTTGGTCGATTTTGTTTTGAGGCATATCAACACCTCTATGTGTTATTTAATGACGAAATATTTTGAAAACTATTTTATGACTTCGGCTACAAATTAAATGTATTGAAATATTTTGAAGTACAGTTTTATTTATTTCAGAAATTGTCGGTTATTATATAGATTAATGTCATCAAAGAATTCTTTCATGTTGGTTGATTTTGTTTAGAAGCATATCAACACCTCTATGGGTTATTTAATGCAGAAATTTTGAATAATAATTTATGGCTTACCAATACCAGTAATACTATTTTTTGTACTAAAATATGATCAGCAGTACATTTTATAGTAAAATTTTATCTGTAGTAGAAGTCATACAATTGTGTTAAAAATATTTAAATTTTGGTATTAAATAAGCTTATGTTGATATGTTAAATAAGTATGCTGATAAGCCACGAAACAAAATTGTGATAGTGCCCTCCTACGAGGAATGAACTCTTCCTCTTGTCATGTGTAATTATCTGCGTGACTTCCGGGAGCAATTAACGAGATCAGTTAACAGGAGCAGTTAATGAGTAGCTAGTACAGCAGTTGACGACAGCGACTAGTCAGAAAAATAAGCAGTGTAATAATACCTTCGGACTTATTTCTATATTACTTGTTATACAAATACATTGTTTTGAACCTACCTCCTGTGTTCCGTATCTTACTTCCGGCATAAACTTTTCACTACAATTTTGCGGCGAATTTTCCCACCCTTTTACAGTTAAATCAACCAAACGCAGCCGACAATTTTACTCCATCAGCTTCTTTTCTCGCACTTCCGGCCTGTGGAACGCCCTTCCATATACCTGCTTTTCTGACGGTTATAACCACCAGTAATTTAAATGCAATGTCAATTCCCATCTCTTATCCACTCGACTCCAACCCTTTCTACATCACCCCGATTTAGATTTATTCAACAATATATTTGCCATTTTTTTTTCATTATGTTTCAACATCTTTGTAGCAGCTTCAAGGTTCCTGTTACGGTGCTTTATCTATAGGAATGCACTCTTCCTCCGTCAATAAATACTAACATGAGTGACTTCCGGGGACGCAGCTGTAAGGCAGTCAAGAGACAGTCGTGAGACAGTCGTGAAGCAACGTAAGTATATACCGTTCAGACTTACATTGCTATTTTGCTGATTACTAACACACTTGCTAGTATATATATTCTACTAGCAGTATAGCCCGGCGTTGCCCGGGTGTAATGAAAGCTTTAAAACTAATCCATGGTCCTGGAGCTCAGACTCTTTGGACGTTGGCACGAAAGACTAAAAAGCAATAGTTGTTTCCAGTTAAAGCGAAACCATAGACTGAAAGAAAAATGAATGGATGTAAGTCAAATTTTGATTTCCTTGAATCGATATCAAATAAGTTTTTTTTTCATCGTAAACTGAATTTTGAAGGCTAAATAAGTCCTCCGAGTAAATGATATCATGGCTGAGACTAAGAACTACAATTATACCTAATTAGAGCCAAACCCGAAGCAAAAACTAAAATAAAAGGGCTGAAAAAATACAGACATACAGGCAGATAAACAATTTGTAAAGTGTTAGGGTCCTATCTAAAGAAATGGACAGTTCCTACGTCAATAAATACTAACCTGAATGACTTCCAGAGACGCAGCTGTGGGGCAGTCAAGGGGCAGTCGTGAGACAGTCATGACGCAGCGTAACTATTCCGTTCGGACTTACACCTCTATTTTGCTGATTACTAACACTCTTACTTGTATATATATATATATATATATATATATATATGTGTGTGTGTGTGTGTGTGTGTGTGTGTTCTATTATTCTAATACACTGTTTCAACCAACCTTCTTGTTTCCGTGTCTTTCTTCCTAGCCCTAACAGGCTAAAAAAATTTGACGACGAAAATTCGCCACAACACCCCACCCCGAAAAACAAAAAGAAACACTGGGGAGGCGTTGAAACAGCAAACCCCAGCCAGGAATAGAAACATACAAAGTATTTCTTAATTCATACATTTTTTTAATCGTTTCACCCCAAGCAAGGCGGTAACGCCACTGATGCGCAGGGGGCTACATAAGAGAAAAAGATTAGATAAGCGGAGAGTAAAGAGAAAGACGAACCAGTTACAGGGGGTGTCTGAGAAGAGTGCAGGAATGGAAATACAGGTGTGATGAGAGTTGCAAAGGTAGAGAGAAAGGAAAAGATATACTTCTATTTTGCTGATTACTAACACATATGAGCTTTATTCTAAATTACGTATCTATAAACAAACAGTGTTGGCAACCACAAAGACGCTCACAAATCATTTCAAAATCATTGCATCTAATATCCAAAACAATCTTTCTCATAAATAAAAATACACACATAGTAACAACTACTTCGAAAACTATTATGGATATTATCAGATCTAAAAATAACCGAAATCAAAATGACGAACAAGCAGGTGTGTACCGAATAAATTGCCGGGATTGTTCCTTCAAGTAGAAATCTAAAAAAAACGTATATATGAACACAAAAGAGATATCACTAATAATAATCTTACAAATGCATTAGTGATTCACAGAAATAAATTCAACCACAATTTCGATTTTAAAAATGCCACAATAATAAAAAGAGTAAACAATTTATTAAGAAAACTTCTCGAGAGCGCCGCCATCCTGTACTACCAAAACATCAATTTACGCCTCTGATTTTCCCAATCTCACCTTTACTTATGGAAATTATATTAAAACAAACTAACATTCAGAATGAAAATTTCAAAGAAAACGGTCAAATTCCCTTCATTTTAATATCTTGTAACTTTACACTACACATGAAGAAATTCTAAAAACAAAAATATTCTGTTGATCTTTTGAAATGATTTGTGAGCGTCTTTGTGGTTGCCAACACTGTTTGTTTATAGATACTTAATTTAGATGTGTGTTGTGGTGCAGTGGATATCGGCTCGGAACAAGAAACCGGGGAGCCGAGTTCGAGATTCCAGTTGAATCCATTGCATTCACTTACGCGCAAATACCCTTGGGTAAGGTAGTAATCCGTCTCTTCCTTCCAGCTATGGGTTAAATAGCAGGACAGATTGGGTTCTATAGCCTTGTTCGGCAACCAGTCTACGGCAGAAAGCAATGGCAACCTACTGCGGGATAATCTTCTGCCCAGTCAGTCATGTCTCTTTCGAGACATGATCGCCCAAGCGTGTATCATGTATGGTACTTAACTGACTGAATTTAGAATAAAGCTACATTCGTCTTTTTGCCTTAAAGTCCATCACAGGACGAAACGCGTAGGCGATTTAAAATACAGTTTTCCTCTTGTCTTTATTTTATTTAAACATATATATATATATAATTTCACCTCAAGCAAGGGTATAAAGCCACTAAGACGAAGAGGTTACTGATTGTCAGAAAATGTTAGAAAATATTCGATTACAGAGAGAGAACAATAAGATGCATTTAAATGTTTGAAAATCTAGGAAGCAAAAAACCGGAAATAAAAAAGTACGGTAGAAGAAACTATTAGCATAGAACTTACGGGTACATCTAGACATTTCAATTGTAAAATGATGAGACCTTGCCGCCAATCGAGTACTGCGTTTAAGTTCATAATGCCTAATTGCCATAGATGAAAGGCACAGGGAAGCTACGTTACGGCGCGTGAAATTGACTGAAACCGAGATGTCAGGTCAGAACCAATAACATTGGAGATCCTTTTTTAGATTTTATCTAGAGTATTTAAAAATAGAGCAGAAGCACTGTTATGGGCCCTAACCGTTGTACCCTAATTAATTCTTCGCATGACTATAAATATCAGAAGACTGTCACAAGTGGGTGTTCGGCAATTGACGATTGAGAGAGGAGTTGAGTTGGTCTCCACGTGGCAGTCAGTCTGACGTGTAATACTTTTACTTGTTTTTCGTAAATATATCTTCCGGGCTTATTCTGGTCTACAACAAGCACCAAACCAAATGTAGGAGCAATATTCAAAGCAAGGGCGATTGGCAGACTGATAAATACGTAAAATACAATCTGGTGTCTCTAATTAGTCACAGGGGACTAATCTTCCTTGCTGCATCTTCATCTGAAAACATTAGTCAAAGTGGTTAGCATCAGCCATACTGACAGAAGACAAAAAGAGTTTATCTCAGATGATTAAAAGAGAACAGTTTTGTTTTTTGAAGCGTTAAAATTAACAAGCCTCTCCTTTTGTCTGAACTTTAAATTTTAAATTGATGTCCATATTTATATTGTGCCACACACCATTAGCTGAAAGCTTAGCAATTGATTCACAATAATCTTTCCACTTCATGTCATCTGAAAACATTAGTCCAAGAAAGCATAATGGGTCACTCTACTGGAGGTTAGCATCAGCCATACTGACGGAAGGTAAAAATGGTTATCTCCGATTATTAAAAGAGAGCTGTTTTACTTTTAAAGCGTTAAAATTAACAAGGCACTCCTTGTCCTCTTTAACAAATTAAAGGTTATTTTTTCTATGATTTTTGTATATTTTATATTTTTTTATATGACGTGCACAACGAGGAAAATATGTGCAGATCATGTAGGTTGCGATTACTTTCTGCTGGTTATTAACCAAGGCTATTAAAAACTAATCAATACTACTATTTGACCCATAGCTGGAGGGAGAAGCAACGGATCAATACCTTTTTTGCACGTAAGTGAATACAACGAATTCAACTAGAATTTCAGGCAATTATTCAGAAAGTATTTATAGAAATGGCACATGGACGCTAGCTCAGGGCGCTGGGAAACTGACTGATGCCAAGTCAGGACCAATGACAATACAGGTTTTTCTTTGGAGTTTATAGAGAACTAGCAGTATAGCCCGGCGTTGCTCGGGTGTAATGAAAGCTTTAAAACTAATCCATGGTCCTGGAGCTCAGACTCTTTGGACGTTGGCACGAAAGATTAAAAAGCAATAGTTGTTTCCAGTTAAAGTGAAACCGTAGACTGAAAGGAAATGAATGGATGTAAGTCAAATTTTGATTTCCTGGTATCGATATCAAATAATTTTTTTTTCGTCGTAAACTGAATTTGAAAGCTAGATAAGTCCTCTGAGTAAAGGATATCATGGCTGAGACTAAGAACTACAATTATACCTAATTAGAGCCAAATCCGAAGCAAAAACTAAAATAAAAGGGCTGAAAAAATACAGACATACAGGCAGATAAACAGACACACACAAACATCTTGCCTTTTATATATATATATATATATATATATATATATATATATATATATATTATCGATTTTCTACACTATTGTAAGAACTGCAACCTTGAAACTTCTGAATATCGTTTCTTATGTCTTTGTCTATGTGTGTATCAAATTTGATTAAAATCGGACCACTCCTTCTATAACCCGATTTTTTCTATTATCGATTTTCGATATTTATCGGGGGTACCTCGACACAAAACCTAGCTAAGAACACTCGCAGACGCTTATAGTACAACTGTATAAATTTTCAAGAAAATCGGTTCAGCCATTTCGGAGTCTATAGGTAACGGACACACACACACATACACACACTCACAGACAAAGTTCCATTTATAAATAAGTTTCGATCTGTAAATATATAGCAGGAGCACCAGACCAGACGTGACCGCAATATTTAAAGCAAAAACGAATGGTTGACATATGTAAAATGCAATCTGACAAGAAAAATTGTCTAACACGAAACAGTGAACTAAATTTCTTAGTTGCTGTCTTGACAATTGATTCAAGATAGACTTTCCACTTCATATGACCTGAAAACATTAGTCAAGGAAGGAGCAATGAATCACTTTACTAGAGGTTAGCATCAACTATGCTGATGGAGCCCATTGGGTTAAAAAAAAAGTTTCGTGTATAACTAAAGTCAACATTAAACCGTACAAAAATTAATATTGAGATATTGATATTAAGTAAAAACTATATTTATTAAATATAAACTTATTATAATATATGGTATAATATTATATAGTTACCGCCACTAATTTGTTGAAAAAACAAACAGTATGAAAAAAAAAAGCCCCAAACTTATTTTAAAAAAAAGCACCCACCCTCCGTCAGTGAGTTTATGTTATTAAGAGGAAAGAACATCGTGTTTTTTAGTTACTTTTAAAAAAATTAATCATTAACGTTCAAAATTTTGGTAAAACTTTATTTTTCGTGACGAAATTTCTGCCAGAGTTTATTTATGCATAATTTAATATTAGGAAAGTTATCCCCCCGCCCGTGAAAAATACGTTAATTTTGAAATTCTTTAAAAAATCAAATATTTGTTGGATTTTCATGAAACTTGCTAGAGTTTATCACAAATGAATTAAATTATTTTTGAAATCGTTATTTTTAGAAAATTTTGATAAAAATATTTTTTGAAATATGTCCTTCCCTGATTAGAAGAAAACAGTTTTGTTTTTAAGAGCATCAAAATTAGCAAACAATGTGTTACCGCATTTAACAACTTGAAATTAAAATTAAAGCTTCAAGAAATATTTTTCTTTTTTTAAAATGAATTTTTAACTGTATGTATAGTTTTCGTTTTGATGTACCAGTTAAGTGCCATACACCCTTTGGGCGATCATGTCTTCAAAGAGACATGACTGACTTTGTCTCATAGCTAGAGGGGCAAGAAATGTATTATATTATTAAGTAGTTATTACAGGGGGATCAGTTTATTACTTCATAAAAATATAAAACTGATCTCCCATTTTATGCCCAGTAGAAGCCTTAATCATGTTTTCAACTATTATATTCAGTCAGTCAGTTAAATGCCATACGTGATACAACCTTTAGGCGATCATGTCACGAAAGAGACATGACTGACTGGGCAGAAGATTATCCCGCAGTGGGTTGCTATTGCTTTCTGCGGTAGACTGGTTGCCAGTCAAGGCTATAGAACCCAATTTGTTTAACCCATAACTAGAGGGAAGAGACAGATTAATACCTTTCCCAAAGGTATTTGTACGTAAGTGAATGCAAGGAATTCAACAAGAATTCGAACTCGGCTCCCTGATGTGTTGTTCCGAGTCGATATCCACTTTACCACAAAAGACTGAATTCACTAACCTTGGTTGGCAACCAGTCTAGGAGAATAACAACTCTGAATTAACAAAACAAAACAACTGAACGAGGGCCTAGCAAACTGCCCACCGTAAAAGCCTATCTCCTGCAGAAATCACAGCCCTAATACACAGCGTGGTGAAACAAAGGCCCAAGCTTAGTAAGGCTGTGGCTCCATATTCTGCAAGAGAGTGTAGAGAGTGCAAGAGAGGAAGAGAAGGTAGAGGATGTTTCACACAATGTGCCCTAAATTTACGAAACTGTGTATTTATAAAAGAAACGAGAAAATCACAAAAGGCTGAACAATTCTCGGGAAATCGGGAAATTTGTTCACGATGTCGCTAAAATTTGTTAAAAATGCATCTCGACACCCCAAACACGCTCCATACCATTTAGACAGCAACCCATCATTTATGCAGATTTCATTAAATGCAACTGACAAGTTACTGCTGTTAAACTACTAGGGTCGCTCAATAAATAAGGTGAATTTTTCTAATACAGATAAAAGCTTACGTTTTTTTTTATTCTTATTTTTCAGCGTAGTCTCCCAGCAGTGTCACACACTTTTCCCATCTGTACACAAGCTTCTGTATTCCCTCAGCGTAAAAATCTTTGGACTGATGTCTCAGCCAATCGCTCACAGCATTTTTGACTTCATCGTCACTTTCAAACTTCTTTAAACAATTTAGCCCACTTGTAGACATTTTATGGCTGAAACATGTGGCACCATACACAGTTGGCATTCTCCTATGAAGTTCAACTGGTTTGCACCCTTCAGCAACCAAAAACTTGATAACCGACCTCTGTTTAATCCTGGGGCATGCTTCTTGGTCAGCAATCTTTTGTTAAACTCCAAAACTTTTAGGTTTTTTTTTTTTTGGTTTTTTTTTTCAAAATGCAAAAAAATTAAATCCCTTTGAAAAAAACGAAAAGGGAAATTTTTTTTAAAAAAAGTAAGCTTTTATCTGTATTAGAAGACCCTATATCGAAAAATTCACCTTATTTATTGAATGACCCTCGTATTTAATTTTTCAGGGGAAATTATAAATTTCTTTTTTTTTTTTTTGTTTCATTACATAAATTGTAGAAAAATTGTCCGAATATTTTATATACCCAAGCGCTTTCGGCTACAGCTTTAGCCATTATCAACGTTGATTTTATTTTTACTTTTAACTGATCGTATATGTTTTTTGTTTTTTGTTTGTTTGGTTTTTTAACCCGTGCAACCAGACTGGCAACTGGGTCCCACCCGTTCACAGTCAGGTTAGCCAAATGCAGACGACAATTCTACTCCTGCAGCTTCCTCTCTCGCACTTCCCGCCTGTGGAACTCACTCCCGTATTCTTGCTTTCCTGACGGCTACAACCTCCAGAAATTTAAATGCAAAGTCAATACTCATCTACTAACCACTGGACTCTAGCTCTCTCCCCACCCCTGTATAACCTTCCCTTTCTCTCCACCTATGTATCTGTCATCGCACCTGCTTTCTCAGCTTTCTATTGTTCCTTTCTAACTAGTTTGTACTCCTCACTCTTTTCTAATTAATCTTTTTATATTTATGTAGCCCCCTGCACATCAGTGGCGTTTCCGCCTTGCTCGGGGTGAAATGATTAAAAAAAAAAAAAAAGTTTCTGCTCCGACGAGCTTAGGTCACTGATGCGCCCTCCACAAGAATTTACTCCAGCAACCTGACTGGCAACAAGGTTCCACCCTTTTAGAGTTAAATCTACCGAATGCAGCTAACACTTCTACTGCGGCAGCTTCTTTTCTCGCAATTTCCGCCTGTGGAACTCCCTTCCGTCTACTTACTTTCATGACGGCTACATCCTGCAGGAATTTAAATGCAATGTCAATTCCTATCTTTTATCCCCTTGACTCCAGTCCTTCCTTCGTCCTTTCTACTTCACCCCATGTATCTTGTTCTTTTTCTTTCTCACTCTACCTGCAACTGTCATCGCCCCTTATCCCCATCCTTCTCTTGTCCCTTTCTCTGACACTACCTGTAAATGGTTCGTCTTTCTCTTCATTCTCCTCCTGCCTAAAACCGAAACTCTCTTATGTAGCGCACTTCGCGTTAGTGGTGGTACCGCCTTGCTTGGGGTGAAACGATTAAAAAAAATCTAAAGTTATAAGAATGTTTTATTTTCAAAACACGGTCAGTATGTTCTAGCCGTGTTCATAGAAATTATTGAATGTTAGTTTGTTTTTTTTTTTTAATGAATAATACTTCCATAATTTTAACCATTTTACAAGTGGATGAGGCTATGATATATGTATTGTCAATAGGTATATTGCAGATACACTTTGATATGCCTACCCGCACATATATATATAGTCAGTTAAGTGCCATACGAGATACACACTTGGGCGATCATGTCTTGAAAAAGACATGACTGACTGGGCAGAAGATTCTCCGGTAATATGTTGCCATTACTCTCTGCGGTAGACTGGTTTCGAACCAAGGCAATAGAACTTAATCTGTCCTGCTATTTAATCCATAGCTGAAGGAAGAAGAAACGGATTAATGCATTTCCTTCGGATATTTGTGCGTAAGTGAATGCAATGAATTTAACTGGAATTCGAAATCGGCCCTCTGATTTCTCGTTCAGAGCCGATATTCACTGTACAATAACACACTACACAGGCAAGTCTAGGCTTCTTCTTCTTCTTCTTCTTCTTCTTCTTCTTCTATGAGCCTTGTCCTTTCAGGACGTAGACGATCATGGTCTCTCACGTCTCCCTATCCCTGGTGGCTCTTGGCACGCTTTCCCCTGTTACACTACGCAACCCCCGCTCTGCCATCCACCTGCTCAAGCCCTTCAAGTATGTTACACGCTGTTTTCCTCGCTCTCTTTTTCCCTCTATCTGACCTATTAGTATCATATTCTCTAAGCCCTTTTCCTCATTGCATGTCCCAGGAACTTTAGCTGTCTCTTCCTGATACTCAGTATTAATTTCCATTTATTTAGATAGAATAAATGTATTTCTTAATCACAGAGGTTATATTTTTCTGACTTGTGAAGTGAGTGATAACATCCAGGTTTGTTGATAAGTATGGTTGACATGATATGACATGATTGTCCAATTTTTTTCCTGTAAGGGGAAGAAACCGTGAAGCACTTGACCTTTTAATGTCACACACAAAATATCATACGTTTCCATCATTTCCAAAACTTCATCATTGCTCACGTACTCGATCCATGTTATCTGCAGTAGCCTTTTGTAGAACAACATTTCAGTTGCTTCAAGTTTTTCTTTCATCTTCGAAGAGATAGTCTAGCATTCGCTGCCATATTGAAGAACTGACATCATCTAGCAATCCAGAACCCTCTTCATCGATTATTCTCCCTCCCTCTCTGTTTTTCTTCTGCTTTTTCTTTCGCCCTCAGTAACCTCTTGTGTCTTAGTGGCTTTACTGCCTTGCATGGGGTGATATAATTGAAAGAAAATAAAGAACCAGGCAAGGGAAGTGTTTTTGTCACTGATGAGCAGAAAAAGTAGCAGGTAGTAGTGGGTTACACAGCAGCTGTAGTCGTGAAATAACCTGACATAAATATTTTTCGTAATTACGTCTTTGATATAAATTATAATTATATAAATTTTTCTTACACCATTCCTTTTTTTAAGCTGTCGTGTAAGACGTTATTAAGTTTGTGGAATTCTTGTTGAATTGGCATATTTTGAAATGATTAAATTTGAAAAAGTGAAAACGGAATTTTGAAAAACTGTTTTTTGTCTTCGTTAGCTAAAAACAAAAACAAAAAAAAAGAAAGGCTCCTTATTAATTAAGGTTTGTAGAATTTGACGTCATTTTCAAAAGAAAGAATAAACAGGATCTTGGAATTTACAAGTCATAGAAAATTCCCATTTCTAATATTTATGTCAAAACAAAGGAGCGAGGTAGTTAATGTGTCACTTTGCAAAACAATATATAGTTTGCTTTTCAACTGATGATTAAATCCGACATGTCATTCCGTTCATAAATAAGGTCAAATGTACAACCGTCTTTTTTCTTGTCTCTCCTTTATCTACCTAAATACCTACCTACCTGTCTGTCGGCGTCTCTCCCTCTATGCACAAACACACATACGTATATATATATAAGTACCTCAACTTATTTTCGATACCTAATTTTTAAAGTGAGAATTTATAAATTAAAGAAAATGTTCTTGAAGCTTTCATTTTCGCTTTAATAAAAAGTGAAATTATGAATTTTACTATTTCCACTCAGCAAAATACTCTGGTGTATTTCAAACAGAAATTATATGGATAGGAATTTCAACTTTTTTAGAGCTTTCAAAAATCATCATAATTTTTTTGTACAAGTTTGTTAGCAAAAGATGGTTTTCGATTTTAAAAATGTTCAAAAAATAAAATCTAGATCTGTAGCAGGTTATTTTTGGAAAATTAGCAAACTTAAAGTTAAATCAATCGCATTTGAAACAAGTATTACTTGTTTATCGAATGGAATTTCGAATAAATGTATTTCTTAATCACAGAGGTTATATTTTTCTGACTTGTGAAGTGAGTGATAACATCCAGGTTTGTTGATAAGTATGGTTGACATGATATGACATGATTGTCCAAATTTTTTCCTGTAAGGGGAAGAAACCGTGAAACACTTGACCTTATTAATGTAACACACAAAATATCATACGAAAAAAAAAACTCCAACTACACACGCAAAAAATATTTTAAAACGTTTGGGCTTGAAGATTTTTTTTTTTTAATCGTATCACCCCGAGCAAGGCGGTGACGCCACTGATGTGCAGGGGGCTACGTAATAGTGAAAAGATTGGAAAAGATAAAGCCGGAAACCATATCCTAAACAGAGAACAAGGGATGAGCCTCTTAATCTGTTCAATAAATATGGGTGGAGTGTGAACCTGGCGATAGAGAGATCTATCTACTCCAGTTGAAAAAAAAAAGTGAGAAGATTGGAAAAGAGAAAGCCGGAAACCACATCCTAAACAGGGAACAAGGGATGAGCCTCTTAACCTGTTCAATAGACATGGGTGGAGTGTGAACCGGGCGATAGATAGATCTATCTACTCCAATTGAAAAAACAAAAACAAAGTGAGAAGATTGGAAAAGAGAATGCCGGAAACCACATCCTAAACAAGGAACAAGGGATGAGCCTCTTAACCTGTTCAATAGACGTGGGTGGAGTGTGAACCGGGCGATAGATAGATCTATTAAGCCTTTCAATTTCTGATTAGTAAATACAGTCTTCACTTAATAACCTAATAGCCTAACCGCCACATAGCTTTGATTAATTTTTAAAAAATGAAACTTTATAAATTATTGTAATTAAAAAAAATGAAAACAATTCTTTTAAAAATTCATTATTGATCAAAATTGTATTCTTAAGGATAAATTAGAACAATTATCTTATTCCCCCAATTAAAAAAAAAAATTGGGCCAAGCAGTTACTTACCCACCACCTACTACTACTACTAACTCAAGGGTCAGGCTATATACCTCCCACTTCTTCTTCTTCTATGTGCCATGTCCCTTCAGGACGTAGGCGATCATGGTTCTCCACGTCTCCCTATCCCTTGTGGCTCTTAGTATGTTTGCTCCTGTTGCTCCTGGCAACACCCGTTCCGTCATCCACCTGATCAGGCCCTGCAAAAATGTTATCCGCTGCCTTCCTCTGTCTCTCCTTCCTTCTATCTGTCCAGTCAGTATCAGGTTCTCCAAGCCCTCTTTCCTCATTGCATGTCCCAGGAACTTCAGTTGTCTCTTCCTGATGCTCAGCATCAATTTCCTTTTTGTTGCCATTCTTTCCAACACCTCATCCTTGCTTGCATGCTCAGTCCACGATATCCGTAGCATCCTTCTGTAGAACCACATTTCGGCCGCTTCCAGTTTTGTCCACATTTTCGATGATATTGTCCAGCATTCACTGCCGTATTGAAGAACTGACATCACGTAGCAGTCTAGCACTCTTTTCTTCGTTTCTATTGAGATTTTCCTGTGTGTTAGTATTTTGCTCATCTTCTGGAACGCGTCCTTTGCCATGCCAATTCGCCTTCGGATCTCCGTGTCGCACTTTCCATCTTCTGTTAGAACACTTCCTAGGTACTTAAATTTTTGTACTTGCTTGATTCTGTTATCCCCCACCTGTATTTGGCATTTTGGGCTGTATCTTTTGCTGATGACCATGCACTCAGTTTTCTTAAAGTTTATTTGTAGTCCCTTCTTGTCACTCTCCACTGCTACTTTCTGTATGAGGTCTTGTAGTTTCCTTTCCGTGTCCGCAATCAGCACTGTATCGTCCGCATACCTTATGTTGTTCAGGTTGTGGCCTCCAATAACAAATCCAGGCGTGTCATCTAGGGTCCTCAAAATACCTCCCACTACCAAGGAGAAATTACTTCTAAATTCCTACTCCCAGACCAACCCAATAAAAACTAATACATCTCAACCCTTTCCTTTACCTAAGCTAACCTCTGGGCTTAGAAATTTTCCTCATTCCCTGTTTATACGGTGTCTAAGGATGCATGTCTTATAGTGACATGTTGAAAATGGCTATTTTCCCACTAAGTTTTATCTGAATTTACACACACACACACACACACACATATATATATATATATATATATATATATAAAGAAAAACTTTTTTTTCTTATTTTTTTTTAATCATATCACCACGAGCAAGGCGGTAACGCCACTGAAGCGCAGGGGGCTACATAGGAGTAAAAAGATTGGAAAAGAGAAAGCTGGAGACCACATCTTAAGCAAGAAAAAAGGGATGAGCCACTTCACCTGTTCAATAGACGTGGGTGGAGTGTGAACCGGGCGATAGTGTAGTCTATCTACTCCAATTGAAAAAAAAAGGAAAAAGTGAAAAGATTGAAAAAGAGAAAGCCGGAAACCACATCCTAAACAGGGAACAAGGAATGAGCCTCTTCATCCGTTCAATAGATATGGGTGGAGTGGGAACCG
The DNA here is from genome assembly GCA_037127315.1 of Ascarosepion bandense. NCBI lineage: Eukaryota > Metazoa > Mollusca > Cephalopoda > Sepiida > Sepiidae > Ascarosepion > Ascarosepion bandense. The sequence continues at coordinate 3,164,176 of JBBBDQ010000984.1, forward strand.
GGCGATATCTATTCCAATTGAGAAACAAAAAGAGAGAGAAAAAAAAGTGAAAGAAGCTTGGAGAAAAAAAGAAAGAAAGCCGGGAACCACATCCTCCGTGGAGGCCAACCATTGTGCTTGGCATTTTGAACCAATCAAATTAAATGTAAAAAAAAAAATTTTAATGCGAATGACAGATTTTTATTTTTTTGCATGGATGACAAATAAATTTACAGTGGTCTTACCAAAATCACCCAGCCTGACATATGGGAAGATCATAACTACTTCTATGTGCCCTGTCCTTTCAGGACGTAGGCGATCATGGCTTTCCACGTCTCCCTACCCCTGGTGGCTCTTTGCACTCTTTCTCCTGTTACCCCACCCAAACACTGCTCTGCTATTCACTAGCTCAAGCCCATAAATCTAGAATATAAATGTATAGAAACTATCATGGGCACAAAATGAGGGATCAGTTTATGTATTGATTATAATATATAATTGATCCCCCATTTCATATCCACATTATAATTTTTAATAAATAATAAGTGCATATATTCTTTTTCTATGTGCCCTGTCCTTTCAGGACGTAGGCAACCATGGATTTCCACGTCTCCCTATCCTCATAACTTTCTTTTGTTATCCCACCGCAACACTGCTCTGCCATCTACTTGCTCAGGCCCATGAAGTAAATTAATCGCTGCTTTCCCCTGTCACTCATTCCCTCCCCCGTCACACTTCTATCTAATCTGCGAGTATCAGATTCTACAAGGACTTTGACCTTTTCTTTTGGCATAAATATTAGAATTGGGAATTTTCTATGACTTGTAAACCTGGCGTCTTGGCTACAGCGAGGCCGTCGCTATATTAACCATGGTTAATATAGCGAAGGCCTCGGCTACAGTCACTTTTCCACTACCCTAACGAAGCTTCCCTGTGGCTTTTTTATAAATACTTGCATGGTAATTGTTCGGGTGATCTCTCCGCTATGCTATAAAGATTTTATTAATTTAAACGCAGTTTCAGTTTGGTTGCAATGTTTCATCAATTCACAGTTGAATTGGCTAGATGTAACCGCAAGTTCTGTGTCAACAGTTTCTTTTCTCGCACTTCTCGCTTGTGAAACTCTCTTCCGGCTTCATGCCTTCCAGCCAACTTTGATCTTCAATAATTGAAATGCAACGTCAACCGCTTTCTACGGTTTTCCTGGTTCTTCTTCTTCAGGATGCAGGCGATCATGGCCTTCCACATCTTCCTATCCCTGGTAGCTCTTAGCAAGCTTTCTCCTGTTGCACCACGCCACCCCCGCTCTGCCATCCACCTGCTCGTATGTTACACGCTGTTTTCCCCTCTCTCTTTTTCTCTCTATCTGGCCTGTTAGTAGCAGATTCTCCAAGTCCTCTTTCCTCATAGCAAGACAGGAACTTTAGCTGTCTCTCAGTGTTAATTACCTTTTCATTTCCATCCTTTCCAAAACCTCATCATTGCTTACATGCTCGATCCATGATATTCTCAGCATCCTTCTGTAGAACCACATTTCAGTTGCTTCAGGTTTTTCTTTCATCTTTGATGAGACTGTCCAGCATTCACTGCTATATTTAAGAACTATATTTAAGAACTGACATCACATAGCAATCTAGGACTCTCTTCCTGGTTACTCTTCCATTACTCTCCTATTCTCTTGTTTTCCTTCTTTTTTTTTCTTTCACACTCAGTAACCTCTTGTGTCTTAGTGGCTTTACTTCCTTGTATGGTGGTGATATAAATGAAAAAGAAAAAAAGGAAGAACCTAGCAAGGAAATTGCTTTAGATGCCGATAAGCCGACAAAGCGGCAGGTAATATTGGGTTACATGGCACCAACTGCAGTCGTAGAATATAGATTAAACTATCGCCCGGTTCACACTCCACCCACATCTATTGAACAGGTGAAGAGGCTCATCCCTTGTTTCCTGTTTAGGATGCGGTTTCCGGTTTTCTCTTTTCTAATCTTCTCACTCTTATGTAGCCCCCTGCACATCAGTGGCGTTACCGCCTTGCTTGGGGTGATATGATTAAAAAAAAAAAAAAAAAGCTATCCTTAAAGTTTTTCGTATTTACGTTTTTAATATTAATTATAAGTATATCATTTTTTTTTTCTTACACCAACCCTGATTTTAAAGCTGTCGTGTAAGACGTCATTCACTTTTTGTGAAATTCTTGTTGAATTGGCATATTTTATAAAGATTAAATTTTAAAAACTTGAAACGGAATTTTGATTTTTTTTTTTTGTTTTTTTGTTTTTTTCAAACAAAAACGAAAAAACAAATTTTAAAAGGCTCCTTATTAATTAAAGTTTGTAGAAATTTACGCCATTTTCAACACGGATGAAACAGGATCTTGGAATTTCTAAGTCGAGAAAATTCCCATTTCCAATATTTATGTCAACAAAAGAAAGGCGTGAAGTGGTTGTGCCGTCACTTCGCAAAACAATATGTGGTTTGCTTTAACTGATGCTTAAATCGGACATGCCATTCCGTTCATAAATAAGGTCAAATGTATAGTCGTCTGTTTTCTTGTTTCTCCCATGTCTACCTAAATACCTACCTAACCGTCTGTTACCCTGTCTCTCTCCCTCTATGTACACACATACACACACACACACACGTATATAAGTTTAGTAAATAAATTTTTCAGTAGCCCGCCCGCCACCCCCACCCATAAAAGTACTCTTGGAACTCTTGAATGCGAGTTGTAGAGTAAATATCGGTTAGGGACGAGAAACCGGAGAGCAGAGTTCGAATTCCAGTTGAATTCGTTTCATTCTCTTACGCACAAATAACAATTGGGAAGGGTAGTAATCTGTCTCTTCCTCCAGATATTAACCAAAATAATTAATATTTTAAAGAAAAAATTAATTAATTTTTATTAATTAATATTTTAAAGAACTGTAGAAGATTTATATGAAACACATTTATTTGAAAGATAAAATAACTTAGTTTAAACTTTAAAGGAAAATTTTGATTAATTTTGAAGTACGAGCTTCACATGAAACACATTTGAAAGACAAAATAACGTTATTTTTAGAAAAAAAACAATTATTTTTATTAATTAATATCCTAAAGTATAAAACATATTTATTTGAAAAAACAAAGTCTCACTGCTTAAAGAAATGAATAAATATATATTAATATTTATAACGGAAACTTCAAATTAAAAATATATCAAGAAATTCGATTTAAAGAAAAAATGATTAATAGTTTTACCTCTTTGTTGGATATTGGTTACAATTGTAACCAATATGCAACAGAGGTTAGAGAAAGGTTACAATTGTAACCAATATGCAACAGAGGTTAGAGAAAGGTTACAATTGTAACCAATATGCAACAGAGGTTAGAGAAAGGTTACAATTGTAACCAATATGCAACAGAGGTTAGAGAAAGGTTACAATTGTAACCAATATGCAACAAAGGTTAGAGAAAGGTTACAATTGTAACCAATATGCAACAAAGGTTAGAGAAAGGTTACAATTGTAACCAATATGCAACAGAGGTTAGAGAAAGGTTACAATTGTAACCAATGTGCAACAAAGGTTAGAGAAAGGTTACAATTGTAACCAATATGCAACAGAGGTTAGAGAAAGGTTACAATTGTAACCAATATGCAACAGAGGTTAGAGAAAGGTTACAATTGTAACCAATATGCAACAGAGGTTAGAGAAAGGTTACAATTGTAACCAATATGCAACAAAGGTTAGAGAAAGGTTACAATTGTAACCAATATGCAACAAAGGTTAGAGAAAAGTTACAATTGTAACCAATATGCAACAGAGGTTAGAGAAAGGTTACAATTGTAACCAATATGCAACAGAGGTTAGAGAAAGGTTACAATTGTAACCAATATGCAACAAAGGTTAGAGAAAGGTTACAATTGTAACCAATATGCAACAGAGGTTAGAGAAAGGTTACAATTGTAACCAATATGCAACAAAGGTTAGAGAAAGGTTACAATTGTAACCAATATGCAACAGAGGTTAGAGAAAGGTTACAATTGTAACCAATATGCAACAGAGGTTAGAGAAAGGTTACAATTGTAACCAATATGCAACAGAGGTTAGAGAAAGGTTACAATTGTAACCAATATGCAACAGAGGTTAGAGAAAGGTTACAATTGTAACCAATATGCAACAAAGGTTAGAGAAAAGTTACAATTGTAACCAATATGCAACAAAGGTTAGAGAAAGGTTACAATTGTAACCAATATGCAACAGAGGTTAGAGAAAGGTTACAATTGTAACCAATATGCAACAGAGGTTAGAGAAAGGTTACAATTGTAACCAATATGCAACAGAGGTTAGAGAAAGGTTACAATTGTAACCAATATGCAACAGAGGTTAGAGAAAGGTTACAATTGTAACCAATATGCAACAAAGGTTAGAGAAAAGTTACAATTGTAACCAATATGCAACAAAGGTTAGAGAAAGGTTACAATTGTAACCAATATGCAACAGAGGTTAGAGAAAGGTTACAATTGTAACCAATATGCAACAGAGGTTAGAGAAAGGTTACAATTGTAACCAATATGCAACAGAGGTTAGAGAAAGGTTACAATTGTAACCAATATGCAACAAAGGTTAGAGAAAAGTTACAATTGTAACCAATATGCAACAGAGGTTAGAGAAAGGTTACAATTGTAACCAATATGCAACAGAGGTTAGAGAAAGGTTACAATTGTAACCAATATGCAACAGAGGTTAGAGAAAGGTTACAATTGTAACCAATATGCGACAGAGGTTAGAGAAAGGTTACAATTGTAACCAATATGCAACAGAGGTTAGAGAAAGGTTACAATTGTAACCAATATGCAACAGAGGTTAGAGAAAGGTTACAATTGTAACCAATATGCAACAAAGGTTAGAGAAAGGTTACAATTGTAACCAATATGCAACAGAGGTTAGAGAAAGGTTACAATTGTAACCAATGTGCAACAAAGGTTAGAGAAAGGTTACAATTGTAACCAATATGCAACAGAGGTTAGAGAAAGGTTACAATTGTAACCAATATGCAACAGAGGTTAGAGAAAGGTTACAATTGTAACCAATATGCAACAGAGGTTAGAGAAAGGTTACAATTGTAACCAATATGCAACAAAGGTTAGAGAAAGGTTACAATTGTAACCAATATGCAACAGAGGTTAGAGAAAGGTTACAATTGTAACCAATATGCAACAGAGGTTAGAGAAAGGTTACAATTGTAACCAATATGCAACAAAGGTTAGAGAAAGGTTACAATTGTAACCAATATGCAACAGAGGTTAGAGAAAGGTTACAATTGTAACCAATGTGCAACAAAGGTTAGAGAAAGGTTACAATTGTAACCAATATGCAACAGAGGTTAGAGAAAGGTTACAATTGTAACCAATATGCAACAGAGGTTAGAGAAAGGTTACAATTGTAACCAATATGCAACAGAGGTTAGAGAAAGGTTACAATTGTAACCAATATGCAACAAAGGTTAGAGAAAGGTTACAATTGTAACCAATATGCAACAAAGATTAGAGAAAGGTTACAATTGTAATCAATATGCAACAAAGGTTAGAGAAAGTTTACAATTGTAACCAATATGCAACAGAGGTTAGAGAAAGGTTACAATTGTAACCAATATGCAACAGAGGTTAGAGAAAGGTTACAATTGTAACCAATATGCAACAAAGGTTAGAGAAAGGTTACAATTGTAACCAATATGCAACAGAGGTTAGAGAAAGGTTACAATTGTAACCAATATGCAACAAAGATTAGAGAAAGGTTACAATTGTAACCAATATGCAACAAAGGTTAGAGAAAGTTTACAATTGTAACCAATATGCAACAGAGGTTAGAGAAAGGTTACAATTGTAACCAATATGCAACAGAGGTTAGAGAAAGGTTACAATTGTAACCAATATGCAACAAAGGTTAGAGAAAGGTTACAATTGAAACCAATATGCAACAAAGGTTAGAGAAAGGTTACAATTGTAACCAATATGCAACAGAGGTTAGAGAAAGGTTACAATTGTAACCAATATGCAACAAAGGTTAGAGAAAGGTTACAATTGTAACCAATATGCAACAAAGGTTAGAGAAAGGTTACAATTGTAACCAATATGCAACAGAGGTTAGAGAAAGGTTACAATTGTAACCAATGTGCAACAAAGGTTAGAGAAAGGTTACAATTGTAACCAATATTCAACAGAGGTTAGAGAAAGGTTGCAATTGTAACCAATATGCAACAGAGGTTAGAGAAAGGTTACAATTGTAACCAATATGCAACAGAGGTTAGAGAAAGGTTACAATTGTAATCAATATGCAACAAAGGTTAGAGAAAGGTTACAATTGTAATCAATATGCAACAAAGGTTAGAGAAAAAGTTACAATTGTAATCAATATGCAACAAAGGTTAGAGAAAGGTTACAATTGTAACCAATATGCAAATAAAATAAAGAGAAAGGTTACAATTGTAACCAATATGCAACAGAGGTTAGAGAAAAGGTTACAATTGTAACCAATATGCAACAGAGGTTAGAGAAAGGTTACAATTGTAACCAATATGCAACAGAGGTTAGAGAAAGGTTACAATTGTAATCAATATGCAACAGAGGTTAGAGAAAGGTTACAATTGTAACCAATATGCAACAGAGGTTAGAGAAAGGTTACAATTCTAACCAATATGCAACAGAGGTTAGAGAAAGGTTACAATTGTAACTAATATGCAACAAAGAGTTAGAGAAAGGTTACAATTGTAATCAATATGCAACAGAGGTTAGAGAAAGGTTACAATTGTAACCAATGTGCAACAAAGGTTGGAGAAAGGTTACAATTGTAACCAATATGCAACAAATGTTAGAGAAAGGTTACAATTGTAACCAATATGCAACAGAGGTTAGAGAAAGGTTACAATTGTAACCAATATGCAACAGAGGTTAGAGAAAGGTTACAATTGTAACCAATATGCAACAGAGTGTTAGAGAAAGGTTACAATTGTAAACAATATGCAACAGAGGTTAGAGAAAGGTTACAATTGTAACCAATATGCAACAGAGGTTAGAGAAAGGTTACAATTTAACCAATATGCAACAGAGGTTAGAGAAAGGTTACAATTGTAACCAATATGCAACAAAGGTTAGAGAAAGGTTACAATTGTAATCAATATGCAACAGAGGTTAGAGAAAGGTTACAATTGTAACCAATATGCAACAAAGGTTAGAGAAAAGTTACAATTGTAATCAATATGCAACAAAGGTTAGAGAAAGGTTACAATTGTAACCAATATGCAACAAAGAGTTAGAGAAAGGTTACAATTGTAACCAATATGCAACAAAGGTTAGAGAAAGGTTACAATTGTAACCAATATGCAACAGAGGTTAGAGAAAGGTTACAATTGTAACCAATGTGCAACAAAGGTTAGAGAAAGGTTACAATTGTAACCAATATGCAACAAAGGTTAGAGAAAGGTTACAATTGTAACCAACATGCAACAAAGGTTAGAGAAAGGTTACAATTGTAACCAATATGCAACAGAGGTTAGAGAAAGGTTACAATTGTAACCAATGTGCAACAAAAGGTTAGAGAAAGGTTACAATTGTAACCAATGCAACAAAGGTTAGAGAAAGGTTACAAATTGTAACCAATATGCAAATGAAAGTTTAGAGAAAGGTTAAGCAATTAAAACTAATATGCAACAAAGTTTAGAGAAAGGTTACAATTGTAACCAATATGCAACAAAGGTTAGAGAAGGTTACAATTGTAACCAATATGCAACAAAGGTTAGAGAAAGCAAGTCAAGCAATTGTAACCAATATGCAACAAAGGTTAGAGAAAGGCGACAACTGTAACCAATATGCAAATAGAGGTTAGAGAAAGGTTACAATTGTAACCAATGTGCAACAAAGGTTAGAGAAAGGTTACAATTGTAACCAATGTGCAACAAAGGTTAGAGAAAGGTTACAATTGTAACCAATATGCAAAACAAAGTTTAGGAGAAAGGTTACAATTGTGAAACCAATATGCAACAAAAGGTTAGAGAAAGGTTACAATTGTAACCAATATGCAAATAAAAGGTTAGAGAAAGGTTACAATTGTAACCAATATGCAACAAAGGTTAGAGAAAGGTTACAATTGTAACCAATATGCAACAGATAAGTTAGAGAAAGGTTACAATTGTAACCAATGTGCAACAAAGGTTAGAGAAAGGTTACAATCGTAACCAATGTGCAACAAAGGTTAGAGAAAGGTTACAATTGTAACCAATATGCAACAAAGTTTAGAGAAAGGTTACAATTGTAACCAATATGCAACAAAGGTTAGAGAAAGGTTACAATTGTAACCAATATGCAACAAAGGTTAGAGAAAGGTTACAATTGTAATCAATATGCAACAAAGGTTGAGAAAGGTTACAATTGTAACCAATATGCAACAAAGGTTAGAGAAAGGTTACAATTGTAACCAATATGCAACAAAGTTTAGAGAAAGGTTACAATTGTAACCAATATGCAAATAGAGGTTAGAGAAAGGTTACAATTGTAACCAATGTGCAACAAAAGGTTAGAGAAAGGTTACAATTGTAACCAATATGCAACAAAGGTTAGAGAAAGGTTACAATTGTAACCAATATGCAACAAAGTTTAGGAGAAAGGTTACAATTGTAACCAATATGCAACAAAGGTTAGAGAAAGGTTACAATTGTAACCAATATGCAACAAAGGTTAGAGAAAGGTTACAATTGTAATCAATATGCAACAAAAGGTTAGAGAAAGTTACAATTGTAACCAATATGCAACAAAGGTTAGAGAAAGGTTACAATTGTAACCAATATGCAACAAAGTTTAGAGAAAGGTTACAATTGTAACCAATATGCAACAGAGGTTAGAGAAAGGTTACAATTGTTACCAATATGCAACAAAGGGTTAGAGAAAGGTTACAATTGTAACCAATATGCAACAAAGGTTAGAGAAAGGTTACAATTGTAACCAATATGCAACAAAAGGTTAGAGAAAGGTTACAATTGTAACCAATATGCAACAAAGGTTAGAGAAAGGTTACAATTGTAACCAATATGCAACAGAGGTTAGAGAAAGGTTACAATTGTAACCAATATGCAACAAAGGTTAGAGAAAGGTTACAATTGTAAACCAATATGCAACAAAGGTTAGAGAAAGGTTACAATTGTAACCAATATGCAACAGAGGTTAGAGAAAGATTACAATTGTAACCAATATGCAACAAAGGTTAGAGAAAGTTTACAATTGTAACAAATATGCAACAAAGGATAGAGAAAGATTTACAATTGTAACCAATATGAAACAAAGGTTAGAGAAAGGTTACAATTGTAACCAATATGCAACAATGTTTAGAGAAAGGTTACAATTGTAACCAATATGCAACAGAGGTTAGAGAAAGGTTACAATTGTAACCAATATGCAACAAAGGTTAGAGAAAGGTTACAATTGTAACCAATATGCAACAAAGGTTAGAGAAAGGTTACAATTGTAACCAATATGCAACAAAGGTTAGAGAAAGGTTACAATTGTAACCAATATGCAACAGAGGTTAGAGAAAGGTTACAATTGTAACCAATATGCAACAGAGGTTAGAGAAAGGTTACAATTGTAACCAATGTGCAACAAAGGTTAGAGAAAGGTTACAATTGTAACCAATATGCAACAGAGGTTAGAGAAAGGTTACAATTGTAACCAATATGCAACAGAGGTTAGAGAAAGGTTACAATTGTAATCAATATGCAACAGAGGTTAGAGAAAGGTTACAATTGTAACCAATATGCAACAGAGGTTAGAGAAAGGTCACAATTCTGACCAATATGCAACAGAGGTTAGAGAAAGGTTACAATTGTAACCAATATGCAACAGAGGTTAGAGAAAGGTTACAATTGTAACCAATGTGCAACAGAGGTTAGAGAAAGGTTACAATTGTAACCAATGTGCAACAAAGGTTAGAGAAAGGTTACAATTGTAATCAATATGCAACAGAGGTTAGAGAAAGGTTACAATTGTAATCAATATGCAACAAAGGTTAGAGAAAGGTTACAATTGTAATCAATATGCAACAGAGGTTAGAGAAAGGTTACAATTGTAACCAATGTGCAACAGAGGTTAGAGAAAGGTTACAATTGTAATCAATATGCAACAGAGGTTAGAGAAAGGTTACAATTGTAACCAATATGCAACAGAGGTTAGAGAAAGGTTACAATTGTAACCAATATGCAACAAAGGTTAGAGAAAAGTTACAATTGTAATCAATATGCAACAAAGGTTAGAGAAAGGTTACAATTGTAACCAATATGCAACAAAGGTTAGAGAAAGGTTACAATTGTAACCAATATGCAACAAAGGTTAGAGAAAGGTTACAATTGTAATCAATATGCAACAGAGGTTAGAGAAAGGTTACAATTGTAACCAATATGCAACAGAGGTTAGAGAAAGGTTACAATTGTAACCAATATGCAACAAAGGTTAGAGAAAAGTTACAATTGTAATCCAATATGCAACAAAGGTTAGAGAAAGGTTACAATTGTAACCAATATGCAACAAAGGTTAGAGAAAGGTTACAATTGTAATCAATATGCAACAGAGGTTAGAGAAAGGTTACAATTGTAACCAATATGCAACAGAGGTTAGAGAAAGGTTACAATTGTAACCAATATGCAACAAAGGTTAGAGAAAAGTTACAATTGTAACCAATATGCAACAAAGGTTAGAGAAAGGTTACAATTGTAACCAATATGCAACAAAGGTTAGAGAAAGGTTACAATTGTAACCAATATGCAACAAAGGTTATAGAAAGGTTACAATTGTAACCAATATGCAACAAAGGTTAGAGAAAGGTTACAATTGTAACCAATATGCAACAAAGGTTAGAGAAAGGTTACAATTGTAACCAATGTGCAACAAAGGTTAGAGAAAGGTTACAATTGTAACCAATATGCAACAAAGTTTAGAGAAAGGATACAATTGTAACCAATATGCAACAGAGGTTAGAGAAAGGTTACAATTGTAACCAATATGCAACAAAGGTTAGAGAAAGGTTACAATTGTAACCAATATGCAACAGAGGTTAGAGAAAGGTTACAATTGTAACCAATATGCAACAAAGGTTAGAGAAAGGTTACAATTGTAACCAATGTGCAACAGAGGTTAGAGAAAGGTTACAATTGTAACCAATATGCAACAGAGGTTAGAGAAAGGTTACAATTGTAACCAATATGCAACAAAGTTTAGAGAAAGGTTACAATTGTAACCAATATGCAACAGAGGTTAGAGAAAGGTTACAATTGTTACCAATATGCAACAAAGGGTTAGAGAAAGGTTACAATTGTAACCAATATGCAACAAAGGTTAGAGAAAGGTTACAATTGTAACCAATATGCAACAAAGGTTAGAGAAAGGTTACAATTGTAACCAATATGCAACAGAGGTTAGAGAAAGGTTACAATTGTAACCAATGTGCAACAAAGGTTAGAGAAAGGTTACAATTGTAACCAATATGCAACAAAGGTTAGAGAAAGGTTACAATTGTAAGCAATATGCAACAGAGGTTAGAGAAAGATTACAATTGTAACCAATATGCAACAAAGGTTAGAGAAAGGTTACAATTGTAACCAATATGCAACAAAGGATAGAGAAAGATTTACAATTGTAACCAATATGCAACAAAGGTTAGAGAAAGGTTACAATTGTAACCAATATGCAACAAAGTTTAGAGAAAGGTTACAATTGTAACCAATATGCAACAGAGGTTAGAGAAAGGTTACAATTGTAACCAATATGCAACAAAGGTTAGAGAAAGGTTACAATTGTAACCAATATGCAACAAAGGTTAGAGAAAGGTTACAATTGTAACCAATATGCAACAAAGGTTAGAGAAAGGTTACAATTATAACCAATATGCAACAGAGGTTAGAGAAAGGTTACAATTGTAACCAATATGCAACAGAGGTTAGAGAAAGGTTACAATTGTAACCAATGTGCAACAAAGGTTAGAGAAAGGTTACAATTGTAACCAATATGCAACAGAGGTTAGAGAAAGGTTACAAATGTAACCAATATGCAACAAAGGTTAGAGAAAGGTTACAATTGTAACCAATATGCAACAAAGGTTAGAGAAAGGTTACAATTGTAACCAATATGCAACAGAGGTTAGAGAAAGGTTACAATTGTAACCAATATGCAACAAAGGTTAGAGAAAGGTTACAATTGTAACCAATATGCAACAGAGGTTAGAGAAAGGTTACAAATGTAACCAATATGCAACAAAGGTTAGAGAAAGGTTACAATTGTAACCAATATGCAACAGAGGTTAGAGAAAGGTTACAATTGTAACCAATATGCAACAGAGGTTAGAGAAAGGTTACAATTGTAACCAATATGCAACAGAGGTTAGAGAAAGGTTACAATTGTAACCAATATGCAACAGAGGTTAGAGAAAGGTTACAAATGTAACCAATATGCAACAAAGGTTAGAGAAAGGTTACAATTGTAACCAATATGCAACAAAGGTTAGAGAAAGGTTACAATTGTAACCAATATGCAACAGAGGTTAGAGAAAGGTTACAATTGTAACCAATATTCAACAAAGGTTTGAGAAAGGTTACAATTGTAACCAATATGCAACAGAGGTTAGAGTAAGGTTACAATTGTAACCAATATGCAACAAAGGTTAGAGAAAGGTTACAATTGTAACCAATATGCAACAGAGGTTAGAGAAAGGTTACAATTGTAACCAATATGCAACAAAGGTTAGAGAAAGGTTACAATTGTAACCAATATGCAACAAAGGTTAGAGAAAGGTTACAATTGTAACCAATATGCAACAGAGGTTAGAGAAAGGTTACAATTGTAACCAATATGCAACAGAGGTTAGAGAAAGGTTACAATTGTAACCAATATGCAACAAAGGTTAGAGAAAGGTTACAATTGTAACCAATATGCAACAAAGGTTAGAGAAAGGTTACAATTGTAACCAATATGCAACAGAGGTTAGAGAAAGGTTACAAATGTAACCAATATGCAACAAAGGTTAGAGAAAGGTTACAATTGTAACCAATATGCAACAAAGGTTAGAGAAAGGTTACAATTGTAACCAATATGCAACAGAGGTTAGAGAAAGGTTACAATTGTAACCAATATGCAACAGAGGTTAGAGAAAGGTTACAATTGTAACCAATATGCAACAGAGGTTAGAGAAAGGTTACAATTGTAACCAATATGCAACAAAGGTTAGAGAAAGGTTACAATTGTAACCGATATGCAACAGAGGTTAGAGAAAGGTTACAATTGTAACCAATATGCAACAGAGGTTAGAGAAAGGTTACAATTGTAACCA
>JBBBDQ010000984.1:3182500-3272500 GCA_037127315.1 Ascarosepion bandense
AGGCAAATGGACGTATAACGTCGCTATCACCAGCGATCACTTCAAAAACCTTCGTAATCACCATAAGAATCATTTAACTCTTTCCGTGTACACTGTCCTTATATTAGCATCCAAACACTCTGAAATCTATTTTAATCATTTCACCCCAAGCAAGGCGGTGCCGCCACTGATGCGCGGGGGGGGTGGGGGGGCTACATAAGAGAGTTAAAGTTTTAGGCAGGAGGAGAGTGAAGAGAAAGACGAACCAGTTGCAGGGGGTGTCAGGGAAACCGCAAAAGAAGGATGTGAGCACAGGAGTGAAGACAGTTGCGAAGGTAGAGAGAAAGGAAAAGAACAAGATACACGAGATGATGTAGTATTTGTAAAATAAGGACGGAAGCTGATAATGGTTCGCCTGAAATAGGCCTACACTACCGATTTACCATGAAAAAACGTGTCTGTCTTAATTTTTCTTATATATATATATATATATATATATATATATATATATATATACATATATATATATATATATATATATAGTTCTAGTGCAAAGAATTTGTCACTTTGATTGAGCAGGTTCATGCCGACTTCGATATAAACATGCTCAGTTAAAGTGACGAATTCTTTGCACTAAAACTATCAACGCTCTCTCTCTACTAAAATATCGAGCACTTTACAATAAAAAAAACCTGCTTCCCAAATACCTTGTATCAGTAAAACTACTGAAAAATCAACAATCTTGGCGCCAAAAATATCACAACTCAACACTATATATATATATATATATATATATATATATATATATATATATATATATATATAAAATGTTAAAAAATATATTTACCAGCAACGCGTTCTGCCCATTGAGATAAATATGAAGATTTATTTCTTAACTTGTGAAGTTCAACGTGTAATGACCCCCAGCCCCCCCCCCCCTCTGGAAGTTAAGATACGAACTGCGACGATGGGCTTAAGCTAATATTAATTTGAAACCTCTTCAGCTGCTGCCAGTGAAAATGCTTCGTCAGAATTGTTGTTCTAAACTCAATGCTAACCAAGATTCAGTCAGTCAGTTAAGTGCCATAATTGATACACGATTGGGCGATCATGTCTCGAAAGAAACATGACTTACTAAACAGAAGATTATCCCGCAGTAGGTTACCATTACTTTCTGCGGTAGACGGGTTGCCAGCCAAGGCTATAGAACCAAATCTGTCTGTTATTTGACTCATAGCTGGAGGGGGAAGAGATGTATTATACTATTAAGTAGTAATTAGTGGAGGATCAGTTTATTACTTCATAGCAATAGAAAACTGATCCCCCACTTTATGCCTAGTAGAAGCATTAATCATGTTTTCAACTATTATATTCAGTCAGTCAGTTAAGTGACATACGTGATACACGCTTTGGGTGACCACGACCCCAAAGAGACATGACTGACTGGGCAGAAGATAATCCCGCAGTATGTTGCCATTGCTTTCTGCGGTAGACTGGTTGCCAGCCAAGGCTATAGAACCCAATTTGTCCTATTTTTTCACTCATAGCTAGAGGGAGAAGAGTTGTATTATATTATTAAGTAGTAATTAGTGGAGGATCAGTTTATTACTTCATAACAATATAAAACTGATGCCCCATTTTATGCCCAGTAGAAGCCTTAATCATGTTTTTAACTAATATATTCAGTCAGTTAAGTGTCATATCTTCGGATGATCATGTCTCAAAAGAGACATTCAATCTTCCATTCAATCTGTGGAGAGAGACCTCTGATTTTTTAATTCCCAGAAATTTTTAGACAGAGCGGTCTGGAATTTAAGGTGGGGCCTAGAGAAGTCAGCCAGTTAAATACCATACGTAATACACGCTTGGGCGATCATTTCTTGAAAGAGACATGACTGACTTGGCAGAAGATTATCCCGCAGTAGGTTGCCATTGCTTTCTGTGGTAGACTGGTTGCCAAACCAAGGCGATAGAACCCAATCTGTCCTGTTATTTAACCCATAACTGGAGGGAAGAGACGGATAAATACCTTTCCCAAAGGTATTTGTGCGTAAATGAATGCAAGAAATTCAACTGGAATTCGAACTCGGCTCCTCGATTTCTCCTTCCGAGCCGATAACCACTGCACTACAACGCACATCCAAGACTAAACAGCCTAATCTGCTATGTCTTTTAACACATAGTCAGAAGAAGAGGTGTTAGGTTCATGCCTTTCCCAGAGGTATTTTAGCAAAAATGATTGCAATGATCCCGACAGAAATTCGAACCCCGCTCGCAGATTTGACGTTGCCAGACGCGAACGACTACAAGACAGTTTGAAAAAAGGATGTGTTGTTAAAATGTGTGTGTGAGTACGCGTGATGTGGGACTTAACACGGATCTTTTCACGGGTTTACCCTGGGTATTCCGGTTCACGTCAAAGAGTAGGCCACGCCTTCGTCTGCAAAGACCGCCGCATCCGGAACTTGCAAGGTGTATAAAAACAGCCGGCCGTTCATCGACTCTTTACTCGAGGCTTTTTCACTCCAAGGCGCTCATCCAGTGGCAAGTCGAGAAAAAAAGGAAATAATTCACCCGACAATAATCAAGACAAGGAACAGCGGACAGAAGACAAGACAAACAGATCGAAAACTGAAGAATTGTTGACCAAAATAACGGGAAGTTAACAGAACGTAAGTTAATGTTTGCATCACTGCATAGACTCGTGTATAAGTCGATTTCGGGCGTTGATCCATTTTGCCAAAACGATTTATAAATTTACTATATGCCCCAATAAATTCTTAAGGTAGGAGACCCCAAATCTTTATATTATCAACCCTCCATAAAATCCTTGGTACTTCATCAACCCTCGGCCATGTGCCAGAATATCAGAAAAAAATCTTTGCGAACAGAAATTCTTTTGTAATTGTCTATATTTCTGGGATGAGGTAGTATTTACACTATTTACATTATTCGGACTATTGTCCTCATCTTTGTTGCCATTTGTATGACATTTAATAATAGATCATTCAATTTGTCTATATTTCTGAGATGAGGTAGTATTTACACTATTTACATTATTTGGACTATTGTCCTCATCTTGGTTGCCATTTGTATGACGTTTCGGCCGTTGTACGCTCCGGCCTTCATCGGGTGCTAAGAATTTCGAACCCAATCCTTTGTCAAAAATTCGGAGATGAGGTAGTATTTACACTATTTGGACTATTGTGCACATCTCTGTTGCCATTTGTACGAAGTTTCGGCAATAATACGCTCCGGCCTTCTTCAGGTGCTAGGAATTTCGAACCGAACCCTTTATTACAATCACTTAGGTATATCATTCTCATTCCCTGCGTAAAGCCTCGATTGGAAATCGTGGACAAGTGGATATAGACGTTGGTTAGTTCCTGACTTGAATCTTAGAGTTATAAGTTCAATACCAGGCCACAGCAGTGGTGAACAAGTAACTTGCAGGATCAGAGGGAGATAACTCATGACATCCAATCGAAGGCTTTACGCAAGGAATGAGGATATTATAGCCCAGTGTTTATTATAAAGGGTTCAATTCAAAATTCCTAGCACCTGAAGAAGGCCGGAGCATACAACGGCCGAAACGTCGTACAAATGGCAACAAAGATAAGGACAATAGTCCGAATAATGTAAATGCTGCAGAAATTGTTTTGCTTTGTGATTTTGATTATTTTTTCTCCCTATTTCTTTTTTCGCCTTCAGTTTCGTTACTTTAAAAAAATTCGATTTCTCTTCCGTCACTCGACGTGTTTATTTGAAAAATAATGAAAACCACAGGTACGAGAATTACACCGAGCCACAAATTGAGGGTCGCCAGAATTAGCTCAGGCTAATTATTGTCCCACTTCCTTGGTCAGGTGGGGTCTGTATCACCGAAATTAAAGTTCTACATTGAGAAAATCGTAATAAAGCCTAGTCTCACCTCGCTTCAGAAGTCTACATTGCCTGGCACTGTAAATATTCTGCGAAAATTGCCCTCTGTTGTATGACTCTGTGGAAAGTAGACATAATGTATGAATCCGTATTGAAAAGTAAAAATGGTTCAAAACAAATCGAAAGTTATTTATAAATGGAACTTTGTGCGTGTGCGCGCGCGCGCGTGTGTGTGTGTGTGTGTGTGTGTCCGTTACCTATAGACTTCGAAACGGCTGAACCGATTTTCTTGAAAATTTACACAGTTGTACTATAAGCACCTGCGAGTGTTCTTAGCTAGGTTTTGTGTTGAGGTACCCCCGATAAATATCGAAAATCGATAATCGAAAAAATCGGGTGATAGAAGGAGTGGTCTGATTTTAATCAAATTTGATACACTCATAGACAAAGACATAAAAAACGATATTCAGAAGTTTCAAGGTTGCAGTTCTTACAATAGTACAGAAAACCGATAATATATATGTATATAAAAGGCAAGATGCTTGTGTGTGTGTGTGTTTGTATGCTTGTATGTCTGTATTTTTTCAGCCCTTTTATTTTAGTTTTCGCTTCGGGTTTTTGCTCTAACTAGGCATAATTGTAGTTCTTAGTCTCAGCCATGATACCATTTACTCAGAGGACTTATTTAGCCTTCAAAATTCAGTTTACGACGAAAAAACTTATTTGGTTCGGGTTTGGCTCTAAGTAGGTATAATTGTAGTTCTTAGTCTCAGCCATGATACCATTTACTCAGAGGACTTATTTAGCCTTCAAAATTCAGTTTACGGCGAAAAAACCTTATTTGATATCGATAGCAGAAAATCAAAATTTGACTTACATCCATTCATTTTTCTTTCAGTCTACGGTTTCGCTTTAACTGGAAAAAATATTGCTTTTTAGTCTTTCGTGCCAATGTCCAAAGAGTCTGAGCTCCAGGACCATGGATTAGTTTTAAAGCTTTCATTACACCCGAGCAACGCCGGGCTACACTGCGAGTAATAATAATTATAAACAAACTGATTGACGTAACTCTTCCAATAGTTTAAACACTTAGAGTAACGTGCAATTTAAGAAATGAAAAAGCAAAGAACGTTTGGCAATGTTTAACAATATTTTGACAGTATGCCTGTCTTCTTCAAGTTATGTTTAAAATTTACATTAAAATACAAATATATATAAAAAAAAAATCTACAAAAAATGGTAAAACTTTGTACAAACGTCATTTGTCTTGAGAGAAACGGCCGTAGTGGTAATCAACGCGTCAAAATGAATGGAACGCAGACAGTTGAAAGCTATACAAATTAAATGTGTGTCACATGATAGCGACTGAGCTCATTTGGAATTATCCATTAGTGAATTAATTACTACGTGAAAACAGCTCAGTATAAATCCCATTGAACTCTGGTACCATTCGGCTCACTCATCCGGAACCGGAAGTTAGTAGTTTGCATACGTTATTATCCTTATGCATTTTAAGTGTAGCAAGGTCGGTAGAATTCTAGTTGAATTCGTTGCATTCTTTTACACGTAAATACTCTTGGGAAAGGTATTAATCCATTTCTTCTTCCTCCAGCCATGGGTGAATTAGCAAGACATTGCGTTTTATATACTTGGTTTTCAACCAGTCTAAAAATGTAGAAAGTAATGGTGGGAAAAACTTCTGCCCAATCAGTCATGTCACTTTCAAGACATGATCGCCCAAGCATGTTTTACCTATGATTGACTGACAGTCGTTTGTCTCACGACAAACGTTGTTTGTACAAAGAATTATAATTTTTTATATGTTTATACCTGAATACAATTTTGAACATTCAACTTATTATTTATGCTCACACACACACACACACACATATATATATATATATTAAATAACTCTAATCCAAAAGGAAAAGTAGTAACGTAAATCAATTACAACTCTATCTAAATGTAAAATTTTCCAAAATTTAAAAATAGACGTTGATTGCTAACCGATGTTTTTTATGACGTAAATTTTTTAATTCTTAACCTTCATTTTTATTTCATTTTGAAATGTGGTAGTTGCCGATGAGATGTGAAATCTCTCTTAGGGATTTCCTGTTGAAATGATCATTCAACAGTTTTGAACATCGAAATTTATCTTATATATATATATATATATATATATATATATTGTAATGGTTGTTACAATGGTTTATAAAAGCATAGTATTACTACCTACGTAGTGATACTATGCTTTTATAAACCATTGTAACAACCATTACAATATAAAGCTCTACATTGTATCAAGCACTCTTTATAAAAGTAAATGCATGAACAGTGGGTTTAAAACCTTCGTGTTCCATAACTTTCTTACAATATTGCACTATATATATATATATATATATATATATATATATATATATATAAATTAAAATAAATTTTCAAAATTAAACAATGTTGAATGAACATTTCAACATGAAATCCCTAAGAGATTAAAGTTTGTTGCTTTACTCGCCCGCGGTCGATTAAAACTCTCGCAATGAAAAATGTCCCTTCAAATATAGAAAAAACCAACCCAACTATTACAGCCCAAAAGTATGCCATTTAAAATTCACAAGTTAATTAAAATAACCTACAGAGATATTACTGAACTCTTCGGTCTCGCTTTTAGCGTCTCGGTTAGTGTAAATATTCGTATAAATAACGCTTCCATAGTGGAGCCAAAATGTCTCGATCGCCAAGATTGCTTACGAAAATTAAAAACGAACATTTGAAAGAAAGAAAAAAAATACGTATACTTCTTTCAAGCAAGCACCGAAAAACAAATTATACAAGTAAGTAATTTTTTCTTATGGAAAATCGTTGAGAAATCAGATTTGATATTTTTTATCGTCTATGAAATGAGGTTCTAGTTAAACAGAAGAAAAAACTACGAATTTAGGTACCTCCATTCAATTGCCAAAAAAAAAACAGCATATCATGATGTTAAAAGGGCTCAAACTTAATTTTTATCATCGAAATGTTTATGCTATTATTAAGAGGAAAGATAAAATTTTGTTGTTATTAATTTTTTCAATTTTTTTAAATCCTTTCTAACACGTTCGAAATTTTAATTAAAATTTCATTTTTTTTGTTTTCCGTCAGCGATTCACGCTATCTTTACGTAAGGCAACTATTAAGAAAATGGAGTCGGTCGTGTAAAATGATTTGGGGCGGGTAAATTTTCCCTCGCTCTCGACCGCTGGTCAAGTCATTTCTTTTCCAATTCCATAGGCTATATATATATATATATATATATATATATATATATATATATATATATATATATATTAATTCAGATACTTCAATCCAAGGGAAAAAAGCAGGAAGGTAAATTCCAAAAAACCCGATCCTAATTAATATTAAAAATTTTATTTTAATATTAAAAAATGATACAGGAAGAGAGCTCCATGTAATAAAATATTACAGAGCAAATATATATTATCTTTTATCTCTCTTCTCTCTTACCACCTTTTTTCCGTGTTGCTTAAACTTACGTCGATTTAACACGGCTGTCTGTTAATTTTTAGTTACATTCTCCCTTTCTTTTTTGCGAACCCAAACGATGTCAAGTTTTTCTTTTCTTATTTATTTGATTTTATTCTATCTTTTTTTTTCTTTTTCGTTTTCTTTTTCTTTTTCTTTCCCTTTATTTTTATTTTTATTTTTTTAAATTTTTTTTTTATTTATTTATTTTTTTTTTTATTTCTTTGCAATCTATTTAAAAAGGAAAAGTAGGCTAATTTTTCTCCAGTTTCTGAAAGGATTTTTCTGTTGCTGAGGTGATGTGTTGTCCCCCGTGGGGATCTTCATATCGAAATGGCCATTCAACATCTTTGAATTAATCCTTTTTTAATATATATATATATATATATATTCTGTGTTACTCTCAGACAAGTGTTAACGATGAAATGAACCTAAACAATTTATGCATAAATTCGGCCATCATTTATAAAATGATTTCAGATATATAAATTCAGTTTTGACTGAAATCACAAAAAAATCTATTTTTAAAGTTATTGAAGAATTTCAGAGATTCTGCAGATTTTACGTGTACGTTCTTTAAAAAACGGTAAAATCAGTTATTGCAAATCGCCTGAAGACACCATATAGTAGAAACTTACGTCGTGTAATAACTCGTTTACAAATGTAGAATATATATATATATATATATATATATATATATATATATATATATATATATAATATTTACGCTCTCACACCTGATTGAGCACTCTGGAAGAATAGTAGACTTTGATAAACAGTAGCTACTCTGGCGTATACGTATCGCTCATTCAGTAAAATGAATTAGAGCACTCTGGCTATTGGGCGCGTATAATGATGATATATGCGCTAAAAAGTCTGCCTTCTCCCACCGAACGCTCATAGCCCAGTGGGTAAAGTCGGGTTTCAATCCTGGGTTAAAAAGCAATCGGAGTTTAACCGTACTGATGAGCTGTGATACAGCGAAACAGATGTCTGCGGATGACAACAATATATATATATATAGTGAGGATTCTTATATTTAATATAATAAAGCCCATTTATAAGTAAAAAAAATGGTTGTAAACATTCAAGACATGGTGACAATGCTGGCTGGTTCGTTCTATAAACATTGGGAACTTCTTCTATGGGCCGTGTCCCTTCAGGACGTTGGCGATCATGGCCCTTCATATCTTTATTTCCCTTGTAGCAGTTAAAACCCCTTTTCTTATTGCCCCTCCAAGATGAACAAAAAGAGGAAATAGTTTTCTTCTTTCTTTCATTCCTCCTACTCCTTCTCTCTCTTTTCTTCTACTTCTTCTCCTCCCCCTCCCTTCTTCTTCTCCTCTTCTTCCTCCTCCTCCTCCTTCTTCTCTTCCTTTTTCTCTTCTTCTTTTTCTCGTTTTTCTCTTTCTTTTATGGATCATATCTCTTCAAGACGTTGCGGGTTATAGCCCTCCACATCTTCCTTACTCTTCTAGCTCTTGAAGCATCTTTTTTTGTTGCTTTTCCCATTTTAACACAGAAAAATATAGCCTTCTTCTTCTTCTTCTTTTTCTTTGTCTTCTTTTTTCTTCTTATTCTTCTTTAATATAATAACCTTTTTTTTCATTGACGTCAGCTTTTTTGCATCTTACGTCATTAAAAAAAATTATTATTAAATGAAGTTGGCGGGTGGTGGGTGGTCAGAGATTGTAATAATAATCGTGATTTTTTATTATAATTACAGATTACAATGGACATCAAATTATTCCTTGTATTCTCGCTTACTGTCTTCGCAACATCTGGTAAGTAAAAATGGCTTATATTTTCTTTGCTTTTTTTTTTTTTATTTATATACATTGGATCATTTCACCCCATGGAAGGTAGTATGGGCACTATGCCACAAGGGGTTACAGAGTGCTAAAGATTACGACAAAAATAGAACAAAAAATTTTAAAAGAGAGAAAGTCAGGAAGACAATCGATAGCAACTGATATTGCATTTAAATTTGTTAAGATAAAGTTGAGTGGAAAGCAAGAATCCGAAAGAGAGTTCCACAAGCGAGAGAAGAAACTGTTAGCATAGGACGTATAATAATATGAGAAGAAGAAAACATAATTAAGGAGAGAGAACAATAAAAGAAGAGGAATTAAGAAAACAGGGGATAACGATTGACATTGCATTTAAATTTTTAAAGATCAAAGTTGATTGCAAAGCAAGACGCCGGAAGAGAGTTCCACAAGCGAGAGAAGAAACTGTTAGCATAGGACTTATAATAATATGAGAAGAAGAAAACATAATTAAGGAGAGAGAACAATAAAAGAACAGGAATTAAGAAGACAGAAAATAATGATTGATATTGCATTTAAATTATTTAAGATCAAAGTTGAGTGAAAAGCAAGAAGCCAGAAGAGAGTTCCACAAGCGAGAGAAGAAACTGTTAGCATAGGACTTATAATAATATGAGAAGAAGAAAACATAATTAAGGAGAGAGAACAATAAAAGAACAGGAATTAAGAAGACAGAAAATAATGATTGATATTGCATTTAAATTATTTAAGATCAAAGTTGAGTGAAAAGCAAGAAGCCAGAAGAGAGTTCCACAAGCGAGAGAAGAAACTGTTAGCATAGGACTTATAATAATATGAGAAGAAGAAAACATAATTAAGGAGAGAGAACAATAAAAGAACAGGAATTAAGAAGACAGGGGTGTTAACGATTGACATTGCATTTAAATTTTTAAAACTCAAAGTTAATATATAATTATTCTTAGAACTTTATCAAAATAAGTTTATTGAACTTTATATTTTGGAATTATATAATTTACATTTATATCCTATTTTATTCTTGATAAAATGTTCTTTGAAGCTTTAAAATAAAAAGTTATTTCATATTTAGATATTTTTAATATCGTTCTGATCTTTACGCTCGCTACTGTATATAAACAATTATAATACTCTATTATTATAACTACGATATATTATATTATCTAAACTTATTTATAAATGGAACTTTTTCTCTGTGTGTGTGTGTCCCTGTTACCTATAGACTCCGAAACGGCTGAATCGATTTTCTTGAAAATTGACACAGTTGTAATATAAGCGTCTGCGAGTGTTCTTTGCTAGGTTTTGTGTCGAGGTACCCCCTATAAATACCGATAATCGAAAAAATCGGATTATAGAAGCAATGGTCCGTTTTTAATCAAATTTGATACACTCATAGACAAAGACATGAGAAACGATATTCAGAAGTTTCAAGGTTGCAGTTCTTACAATAGTACAGAAAACCGATAATATATATGTATATAAAAGGCAAGATGCTTGTGTGTGTGTGTGTGTTTGTATGCCTGTATGTCTGTATTTTTTCAGCCCTTTTATTTTAGTTTTCGCTTCGGGTTTTTGCTCTAACTAGGCATAATTGTAGTTCTTAATCTCAGCCATCATACCATTTACTCAGAGGACTTATTTAGCCTTCAAAATTCAGTTTACGACGAAAAAAACTTATTTGATATCGATACCAGGAAATCAAAATTTTACTTGCATCTATTCATTTTTCTTTCAGTCTACGGTTTCGCTTTAACTGGAAACAATTATTGCTTTTTAGTCTTTGGTGCCAACGCCAAAGAGTCTGAGCACCAGGACCATGGATTAGTTTTAAATGTTTTATGACACTCGAGCAACGCCGGACTATACTGCTAGTATATTATAATTATTATACTATGTATAATACAGTTATGATGATAAGATTTCACAGCTCTGTCAAAATTCCGTTATAATCAGGCTACGAATTTTTAAGTGCATACACGTATCTGGAAAGAAACAATGCATTTATTAAGACAAAGAGTCGAAATTAATGCACGCAATGTTTCACAGCTCTAGCATCGCTCCTTCAAAGTAACCCTGTAAACTTTTCAGCCTTACCTGGTTTCTTTGATAGGTAGAATGCAGTTATTAATAGGTTGAAATAAATAGACCCAATATTTTCCAGCACTACGATGGACATTTTAGCTCATTCTTGCATGTTCGAATATTCATTTTAAAATGCATCGGAAAATAAAAATGGAATAGCTTCTGTAAAATCAATCAAAATAAAATTATGAAATTTTAAATCCAATAAATCTCACGGTAGTCATTAAACATATATAATTTCTCATTC
This sequence comes from Ascarosepion bandense, assembly GCA_037127315.1. Taxonomy (NCBI): domain Eukaryota; kingdom Metazoa; phylum Mollusca; class Cephalopoda; order Sepiida; family Sepiidae; genus Ascarosepion; species Ascarosepion bandense. The sequence goes on from JBBBDQ010000984.1 coordinate 3,194,018, forward strand.
AATTTTGTAGGTTTACCACTACTAAATAAAAAGTCACAGCTTCCAGCCACTGCCGCACTCAGTAAGAGGTCTGTAAAAGCATCGGGACAAGTTCTCCCCAAAGATGTTCCCTCAGTCCAGGTTTCCGCCGAGAATCTTGCAGCCACTGCCGCACTCAGTAAGAGATCTGTAAAAGCATCGGGACAAGTTCTCCCCAAAGATGTTCCCTCAGTCCAGGTTTCCGCCGAGAATCTTCCAGCCACTGCCGCACTCAGTAAGAGATCTGTAAAAGCATCGGGACAATTTCTCCCCAAAGATGTTCCCTCAGTCCAGGTTTCCGCCGAGAATCTTCCAGCCACTGCCGCACTCAGTAAGAGATCTGTAAAAGCATCGGAACAATTTCTCCCCAAAGATGTTCCCTCAGACCAGGTTTCCGCCGAGAATCTTGCAGCCACTGCCGCACTCAGTAAGAGATCTGTAAAAGCATCGGAACAATTTCTCCCCAAAGATGTTCCCTCAGACCAGGTTTCCGCCGAGAATCTTGCAGCCACTGCCGCACTCAGTAAGAGATCTGTAAAAGCATCGGAACAATTTCTCCCCAAAGATGTTCCCTCAGTCCAGGTTTCCGCCGAGAATCTTGCAGCCACTGCCGCACTCAGTAAGAGATCTGTAAAAGCATCGGAACAATTTCTCCCCAAAGATGTTCCCTCAGACCAGGTTTCCGCCGAGAATCTTGCAGCCACTGCCGCACTCAGTAAGAGATCTGTAAAAGCATCGGGACAAGTTCTCCCCAAAGATGTTCCCTCAGTCCAGGTTTCCGCCGAGAATCTTGCAGCCACTGCCGCACTCAGTAAGAGATCTGTAAAAGCATCGGGACAATTTCTCCCCAAAGATGTTCCCTCAGACCAGGTTTCCGCCGAGAATCTTGCAGCCACTGCCGCACTCAGTAAGAGATCTGTAAAAGCATCGGGACAAGTTCTCCCCAAAGATGTTCCCTCAGTCCAGGTTTCCGCCGAGAATCTTGCAGCCACTGCCGCACTCAGTAAGAGATCTGTAAAAGCATCGGGACAATTTCTCCCCAAAGATGTTCCCTCAGACCAGGTTTCCGCCGAGAATCTTGCAGCCACTGCCGCACTCAGTAAGAGATCTGTAAAAGCATCGGAACAATTTCTCCCCAAAGATGTTCCCTCAGTCCAGGTTTCCGCCGAGAATCTTCCAGCCACTGCCGCACTCAGTAAGAGATCTGTAAAAGCATCGGAACAATTTCTCCCCAAAGATGTTCCCTCAGTCCAGGTTTCCGCCGAGAATCTTCCAGCCACTGCCGCACTCAGTAAGAGATCTGTAAAAGCATCGGAACAATTTCTCCCCAAAGATGTTCCCTCAGTCCAGGTTTCCGCCGAGAATCTTCCAGCCACTGCCGCACTCAGTAAGAGATCTGTAAAAGCATCGGAACTAGTTCTCCCCAAGGATGTTCCCTCAGTCCAGGTTTCCGCCGAGAATCTTGCAGCCACTGCCGCACTCAGTAAGAGATCTGTAAAAGCATCGGAACAATTTCTCCCCAAAGATGTTCCCTCAGACCAGGTTTCCGCCGAGAATCTTGCAGCCACTGCCGCACTCAGTAAGAGATCTGTAAAAGCATCGGGACAAGTTCTCCCCAAAGATGTTCCCTCAGTCCAGGTTTCCGCCGAGAATCTTCCAGCCACTGCCGCACTCAGTAAGAGATCTGTAAAAGCATCGGGACAAGTTCTCCCCAAAGATGTTCCCTCAGTCCAGGTTTCCGCCGAGAATCTTGCAGCCACTGCCGCACTCAGTAAGAGATCTGTAAAAGCATCGGAACAATTTCTCCCCAAAGATGTTCCCTCAGTCCAGGTTTCCGCCGAGAATCTTCCAGCCACTGCCGCACTCAGTAAGAGATCTGTAAAAGCATCGGGACAATTTCTCCCCAAAGATGTTCCCTCAGTTCAGGTTTCCGCCGAGAATCTTCCAGCCACTGCCGCACTCAGTAAGAGATCTGTAAAAGCATCGGAACAATTTCTCCCCAAAGATGTTCCCTCAGACCAGGTTTCCGCCGAGAATCTTGCAGCCACTGCCGCACTCAGTAAGAGATCTGTAAAAGCATCGGGACAAGTTCTCCCCAAAGATGTTCCCTCAGTCCAGGTTTCCGCCGAGAATCTTCCAGCCACTGCCGCACTCAGTAAGAGATCTGTAAAAGCATCTGAACAATTTCTCCCCAAAGATGTTCCCTCAGTCCAGGTTTCCGCCGAGAATCTTGCAGCCACTGCCGCACTCAGTAAGAGATCTGTAAAAGCATCGGAACAAGTTCTCCCCAAAGATGTTCCCTCAGTCCAGGTTTCCGCCGAGAATCTTCCAGCCACTGCCGCACTCAGTAAGAGATCTGTAAAAGCATCGGAACAATTTCTCCCCAAAGATGTTCCCTCAGTCCAGGTTTCCGCCGAGAATCTTCCAGCCACTGCCGCACTCAGTAAGAGATCTGTAAAAGCATCGGAACAATTTCTCCCCAAAGATGTTCCCTCAGTCCAGGTTTCCGCCGAGAATCTTGCAGCCACTGCCGCACTCAGTAAGAGATCTGTAAAAGCATCGGAACAATTTCTCCCCAAAGATGTTCCCTCATACCAGGTTTCCGCCGAGAATCTTGCAGCCACTGCCGCACTCAGTAAGAGATCTGTAAAAGCATCGGGACAAGTTCTCCCCAAAGATGTTCCCTCAGTCCAGGTTTCCGCCGAGAATCTTCCAGCCACTGCCGCACTCAGTAAGAGATCTGTAAAAGCATCGGGACAAGTTCTCCCCAAAGATGTTCCCTCAGTCCAGGTTTCCGCCGAGAATCTTCCAGCCACTGCCGCACTCAGTAAGAGATCTGTAAAAGCATCGGAACTAGTTCTCCCCAAGGATGTTCCCTCAGTCCAGGTTTCCGCCGAGAATCTTGCAGCCACTGCCGCACTCAGTAAGAGATCTGTAAAAGCATCGGAACAATTTCTCCCCAAAGATGTTCCCTCAGACCAGGTTTCCGCCGAGAATCTTGCAGCCACTGCCGCACTCAGTAAGAGATCTGTAAAAGCATCGGGACAAGTTCTCCCCAAAGATGTTCCCTCAGTCCAGGTTTCCGCCGAGAATCTTCCAGCCACTGCCGCACTCAGTAAGAGATCTGTAAAAGCATCGGAACAATTTCTCCCCAAAGATGTTCCCTCAGACCAGGTTTCCGCCGAGAATCTTGCAGCCACTGCCGCACTCAGGAAGAGATCTGTAAAAGCATCGGAACAATTTCTCCCCAAAGATGTTCCCTCAGACCAGGTTTCCGCCGAGAATCTTCCAGCCACTGCCGCACTCAGTAAGAGATCTGTAAAAGCATCGGAACAATTTCTCCCCAAAGATGTTCCCTCAGTCCAGGTTTCCGCCGAGAATCTTCCAGCCACTGCCGCACTCAGTAAGAGATCTGTAAAAGCATCGGGACAAGTTCTCCCCAAAGATGTTCCCTCAGTCCAGGTTTCCGCCGAGAATCTTCCAGCCACTGCCGCACTCAGTAAGAGATCTGTAAAAGCATCGGGACAAGTTCTCCCCAAAGATGTTCCCTCAGACCAGGTTTCCGCCGAGAATCTTCCAGCCACTGCCGCACTCAGTAAGAGATCTGTAAAAGCATCGGGACAATTTCTCCCCAAAGATGTTCCCTCAGTCCAGGTTTCCGCCGAGAATCTTCCAGCCACTGCCGCACTCAGTAAGAGATCTGTAAAAGCATCGGAACAATTTCTCCCCAAAGATGTTCCCTCAGTCCAGGTTTCCGCCGAGAATCTTCCAGCCACTGCCGCACTCAGTAAGAGATCTGTAAAAGCATCGGGACAATTTCTCCCCAAAGATGTTCCCTCAGTCCAGGTTTCCGCCGAGAATCTTGCAGCCACTGCCGCACTCAGTAAGAGATCTGTAAAAGCATCGGGACAAGTTCTCCCCAAAGATGTTCCCTCAGACCAGGTTTCCGCCGAGAATCTTCCAGCCACTGCCGCACTCAGTAAGAGATCTGTAAAAGCATCGGGACAATTTCTCCCCAAAGATGTTCCCTCAGTCCAGGTTTCCGCCGAGAATCTTCCAGCCACTGCCGCACTCAGTAAGAGATCTGTAAAAGCATCGGGACAATTTCTCCCCAAAGATGTTCCCTCAGTCCAGGTTTCCGCCGAGAATCTTCCAGCCACTGCCGCACTCAGTAAGAGATCTGTAAAAGCATCGGGACAAGTTCTCCCCAAAGATGTTCCCTCAGACCAGGTTTCCGCCGAGAATCTTCCAGCCACTGCCGCACTCAGTAAGAGATCTGTAAAAGCATCGGGACAAGTTCTCCCCAAAGATGTTCCCTCAGTCCAGGTTTCCGCCGAGAATCTTCCAGCCACTGCCGCACTCAGTAAGAGATCTGTAAAAGCATCGGGACAATTTCTCCCCAAAGATGTTCCCTCAGTCCAGGTTTCCGCCGAGAATCTTCCTGCCACTGCCGCACTCAGTAAGAGATCCGTAAAGTCGTTGGCAGAAGGTCTCCCTCAAGATGTCCCCTCAGTCTAGGTTTCCGCCGAGAATTTTCCAGCCACTGCCGCACTCAATAAGAGATCTGTGAAAGCCTCGGGACAAGTTCTCCCCCAAGATTCCCCGTCAGACCAGGTTTTAGGTGAGAATCTTCCAGCCACTGCTGCACTGAGATATCTGTAAACGCATCGCCATCATTTTTAGAATCAGATCTCTCTCAACAAACCCCTTTTTTTTACGTTAGTCAGCCATCTCTTTGTCGCCAATGGATTACTCCATGAGTCATCTGAACTTTTCAGACGTTCGACTCCTGCTGCTGTTACAAACAAGAAATGATTTTTGTAATAATCACACATCTTCGGACTCTTTTGTTTATAGTATTTTTAACAGACAATCTTTTTACGACGCAATTATATCACATTCCACAAGCCCTGAAATTTCGTTAATTTAATTTTTTTTTTTGTATCTAGTTTGAAATTTATTCGTTATTTACTGTGTTTCGTCTAATTTTTTGTTTTGTTTTGTCTTCTGATCTCCGTAAAAATAAAGATTTCGTTCTTGGTCGATTTTGGAAACATTTACACAACTAAATAAATAAGTGAATAAATTGAAATTGCAATTGTCTTTTAGTGTTTTGTTTTGTTTGTGTTTTTCCGCACCTTTTATACATTATTAGGCCATCAGTTTTTTAAAAGAAATTATGTATTTCATATTATTTTTAATATTCATTACCAAATGACAATAATATGTTTCTTTTGTTGTTATTACTTTGCAAAATTTTACAACGCAAATAGCGACAATTTACCATTCGCACCCTGTAGATTTGCTCACTCTCTCTCTTTCTCTCTCTCTCTCTCTCTATATATATATATATACACTACCGGTCATAATTATTAGGCAACCCCAGTTTTTTAAAAGAAATGATGTATTTCATACTATTTTTAAATGAAAATAGAATGGTTGTTTTGTTATTATTACTTTGCAAAATTTTACAAGGCAGAAAGCAATGATGAACTCGTCCGAATCGCCCTAAATTTTCTTTATTCTTTCATTGATAAAACTGCAATATAGGTAATTATTAAATATTTATAAATTCATTTGATGCACATGTTATTGGACAGTATTAAAAAAAAGAACCATTCTATTTTCATTTACAATTATTCACTTGGCAATAAATACTAAAAAATAGGATGAAATACACAATTTTTTTAAAACACCGGAGTTGCCTAATAATTGTGGCCGGTATATATATATATATATATATATATATATATATATATATATATAAAAGAAAAATTAAGACAGTATTTTTAATACTTTTAGTTTTCTAATCAGACTCTTTATGTTAACATGACGTTTATCAAGGCAAGGAAGGTGCCGTAGTTTTTCCTACCAGGGTACTTTTGATTCAATCTCTTCCAATTTGTATTTCACCTCTGAGGATGTCTTAGAAATACTTACACACACAGCACCTCGCACAATATATATATATATATATATATATATATATATATATATATATATATATATATATTAACATGCCCTGTGGACATAGAAGTATCCAAAGGTGTGTCCTTTACATATAATGGTAGGATAATTCTCGAAGAGAGCTCTAAACATATATGCATATACATATAGAGCAAATATAAGAAAAATTAAGACAGACGCGTTATTTCATGGTGAATCGGAATTAGAGGCCTATTTCAGGCGAGCCATCTTCAGCTTCCGTCTTTATTCAACGAAGGATTCCACATGAATGGGATCCACAAAGACCTAACCCGGCGAATAAGAAAATAAAAAATAAAATAAAAATAAAAACATTTAAGATGATAAGAATATAACTGTCGCTCCCCTAAAAGAGAAAATAAAAACAATCCATCCGTTTGTCGAACCCACAGAGATTCCTCCATAATCATCGGTCAGTGTCGACGAAAGTTCGAGGGAAGCGGAACCTGAGAAAGGAGCTGGTGTTTAAATGTAGACACAGGAGCCGGTTCAAGCTATGTTAATCTTTTGCCCCCCCCCCCCGTCATTATTGTTTAAATGTAATTGTGATATATGTTAAAAGGCTTCTTCTTTTTTCTTTTTTTTTAAATGTATTGGTTTCATATTTGTTTTTGCTGGTACTTGAGTGCGTATATAGATGTGTGCGCGTTCGTAGGTGCATATATGTATCTGCGTACGTGGGCATATATGGGTATACGCATGTGTGTATGAAGGAAACTATGCACGCATTTACGTGTGTATATGAAGGGTGGGTGTGCAAAGATAGGTTCCTCTTAGTACTAAATGTATACTGCATTATTATTTTTGTTTAAATCAAAGTGTAAAATTTTACCTCTCTCTCTCTCTCTGCCTCCCTCGAGAGCTTTTTCTTCACTGAAATCTCTTTCTTGTATTAACAAAAACTACAAAATTGATTTTTTAGTCAAATTTAAATGAATTTGTTTTTTAAAACTTTGTTTAAAGCTATAATTTCTGAATAAGTTCCGAAATTATTCTAAAAAAAAAAGGGCTTGTAGTAAAAATTACTCACAATACTTTTCTGTCGAAAAATATTACAAACAATACATTTTTGAAGGAAAATTATTACCAGCAATACATTTAAATACTGTTAAATACTATTAAATATTACAGATAATACATTTTAGAGAAAAAATATTAGAGCTCTATATTTTAAACGATTATTATATTTGTTGTACTGTTAACCAAATAATTGATATGTAACCTTATATTTTTAATTTTTAATTTTTTAATTCTTTAGACTTAAGAATTAGTTTAAATAGATAAATTTAAATAGAATAATCTGGTTTCTTTTAAATCAAAGTGTAAAATTTTACCTCTATCTCTCTCTCTCTCTCTCTCTGCCTCTCTCTAGAGCTCTCTCTTCACTGAAAAAATCCAAGAAAACTTGAAAGTGATGATTTGAACTTGTTCAAAACTATTATTATCTTTATTGTTTCTGAATAAGTTTCGAATCTGATTGAAACATAAAGGGCTTTGTGAGAAAATTACCTGCAATACATTTCTGTGTAAAGATCTTGCATTCTTTGTCGATCTCTTTCTTGTATTAACAAAAACTACAAAACTGATTTTTTTTTAAATTGTTCTGTCGAAAAATATTACAAACAATACATTTTTGAAGAAAAATTATTACCAGCAATACATTTCTGATGATAATTAATTCCATCACTGTTAAATATTACCGATAATACACTTTTAGAGAAAATATATTACGAGCACTATATTTTAAACGAGAAAAGCTTAATATTAATACATTTGTAAAAAGAAAAAAATACGAGTTAAAACAAATAAATCTAAATAGAATATTGAGATTCCTTTAAACTAAAGATGTAAAGCTCTATTTCTCCCTCTCTCCTTTCTTTCCTTTCTTCTCTTTTCTCTATCACTCCCTCTTTCTTGTCTGACCCACCCGCTACCCTCGAACTTTCTCTGACCCGCTTCCCTCGAACTTTCGTCGACACTGACCGATGATTATGGTGGAATCTCTGTGGGTTGACAAACGGATGGATTGTTCTTATTTTCTCTTTTAAAAGAGCGACAGTTATATTCTTATCATCTTATATGATTTTATTTTGTTCTTTATTTTTATTCGCCGGGTTAGGTCTTTGTGAATCCCATTCATGTAGAATCCTTCGTTGAATAAAGACGGAAGCTGAAGATGGCTCGCCTGAAATAGGCCTCTAATTCCGAATTACCATGAAATAACGCGTCTGTCTTAATTTTTCTTATATTTGCTCTATATGTATATGCATATATGTTTAGAGCTCTCGTAGAGAGTTATCCTACCATTATATGTAAAGGATACTCCTTTGGATACTTCTATGTCCACAGGGCATGTTTATATATATATATATATATATATATATATATATTGTGCGGGGTGCTGTGTGTGTAAGTGTTTCTAAGACATCCTCAGAGGTGAAATACAAATTGGAAGAGATTGAATCAAAAGTACCCTGGTAGGAAAAACTACGGCACCTTCCTTGCCTTGATAAACGTCATGTTAACATACAGAGTCTGATTAGAAAACTAAAAGTATTAAAAATAAACAGACATGATATGCCTATACGAATGTACCCCTGCCGCCAAAAATTATGGCAAAGATTATAATTTATTTCCTCATAGGTTCTCCCCACTAAGCATATATATATATATATATATATATATATATATATATATATATATATATATATATATATGCTTAACAAAATCCCTTGTATATATGTGCTCGATTTTATGCATGGAGAATCATTACGATGCTAAAATTTATATCGAAAACACAATGAACATATTTAAAAAGCGCTTTAACAATCACTTCTCATCCTTCAATAACAAGGACAAAAAAATATGAAATCACTTTCTAAATATTTTTGGAAGTTAAAAAACGAAAATAAAACACCTAAAGATAAATGGAAAATCTTCAAACGAGCCAGTACATCTAAATCAATAAGGAACCATGCTTCCTTTGTCTTCAAGACAAAATAGAAATCATTAAATACATGAATAGCAACATACTATTAAATCAGAGGCATAAAACCACAGTAAACTACAATCACATTAAAGAACTAACCTTAAAATCATGCTAAAAACTACAAAAGCCAAAGTTAGGATCCCTAGAAACAATAAACCCTTATAATATTAACTACACTCTGACATCAAATGTTACCTTATTTCATACCACAAACTGTGATCTAATTTAAAGTTTTATAGAAAAAATGATTAAATACCTGGGAACTTAAGTCACTGATGTCTCCTCAACAGGTGTTTACTCGTGCAACCAGACTGGCAACTGGGTCCCACTCATTCACAGTCAGGTTAGCCAAATGCAGACGACAATTCTACTCCTGCAGCTTCTTCTCTCGCACTTCCCGCCTGTGGAACTCACTCCCATATTCTTGCTTTCCTGACGGCTACAACCTGCAGAAATTTAAATGCAAAGTCAATACTCATCTACTAACCACTGGACTCTAGCTCTCTCCCCTCCCCTGTATAACCTTCCCTTTCTCTCCACCTATGTATCTGTCATCGCACCTGCTTTCTCAGCTTTCTATTGTTCCTTTCTAACTAGTTTGTACTCCTCACTCTTTTCTAATTAATCTTTTTACATTTATGTAGCCCCCTGCACATCAGTGGCGTTTCCGTCTTGCTCGGGGTGAAATGATTAAAAAAAAAATGTTATAAAAGGTGACGGAAAGTGCGACACAGAGATCCGAAGGCGAATTGGCATGGCGAAGAAAGCATTCCAGAAGTTGAGTAAAGTATTAAGAAACAGGACAATTTCGCTAGAAACAAAGAAGAGGGTACTGGATTGCTATGTGATGCCGGTTCTTCAATATGGCAGTGAATGCTGGACAATAACATCAAAGATGAAGGAAAAACTTGAAGCAACTGAAATGTGGTTCTACAGAAGGATGCTGCGAATATCATGGATCGAGCATGAGTGATGAGGTCTTGGAAATGATGGAAACGAAAAGGAAATTAATACTAAGCATCAGGAAGAGACACCTGAAGTTCCTGGGAGATGCAATAAGGAAAGAGGGCTTGGAGAACCTGATACTAACAGGTCAGATAGAGGGAAAAGGAGACAGAGGAAAGCAACGGATAACATATTTTAAGGACCTAATCTTGTGAATGACGGAACGAGGGTTGCATGGTGTAACAGAAGAAGGCGTGCTCAGAGCCACCAGGGATAGGGAGACGTGGAAAGCCATGATCGCCTACGTCCTGAAGGGACAGGGCACATAAAAGAAAAAGAAGATACAAAAATAGATTAATTATAAAAACTAAATTTAAATACAAAAATATTGTGTAGTTGTACAATTCAGTAATAAAGATAGGTTCATTAAATGGTAACTACCATTCCCACTTCATCTCCTCCTACTCCTCCCCACCTATCTTCTTCTTCTTCTTCTTCTTCTTCTATGTGCCCTGTCCCTTCAGGACGTAGACGATCATGGCTCTCCACGTCTCCCTATCCGTTGTGGCTCTTAGTATGTTTGCTCCTGTTGCTCCTGGCAACCCCCGTTCCGTCATCCACCTGATCAGGCCCTGCAAAAATATGTTATCCGCTGTCTTCCTCTGTCTCTCCTTCCTTCTATCTGCCCAGTCAGTATCAGGTTCTCCAGGCTCTCTTTCCTCATTGCATGTCCCAGGAACTTCAGTTGTCTCTTCCTGATGCTCAGCATCAATTTCCTTTTTGTTGCCATTCTTTCTAACACCTCGTCGTTGCTTGTATGCTCAGTCCACGATATCCGCAGCATCCTTCTGTAAAACCACATTTCGGCCGCTTTCAGTTTTGTCCTCATTTTCGATGATATTGTCCAGCATTCACTTCTGTATTGAAGAATTGACATCACGTAGCAGTCTAGCACTCTTTTCTTAGTTTCTATTGAGATTTTCCTGTGTGTTAGTATTTTGCTCATCTTCTGGAACGCGTCCTTTGCCATGCCAATTCGCCTTCGGATCTCCGTGTCGCACTTTCCATCTCCTGTTAGAACACTTCCTAGGTACTTAAATTCTTGTACTTGTTTGATTCTGTTATCCCCCACCTGTATTTGGCATTTTGGGTTGTATCTTTTGCTGATGACCATGCACTCAGTTTCCTTAAAGTTTATTTGTAGTCCCTTCTTGTCACTCTCCACTGCTACTCTCTACATTTCCTTATTGTCCCCTTTTATTAAACCCCGAAGAAAATCAGCCATTAAGCTATAAAAGACTGTACCTTATCTTTTAATGTTAAATCTGTCTACAAAATTTTCGACACGTTCATTAATCAACTCTATCCTCTACCTATTCCCTCTTTTCACTCAAAATGCCTCTTCCCACCTACATCTCACACACAATTTGTCAAATATAAGAAAAAGACTTTCCATTCCTTTCCACACTACCTGATGAGACATTGTCATTTCGATGTCGAAACAATGTACACTTTGTAGTAGATAATAATTTGTACATGTTCGAAACTATACTTTATAATAAATATTCACAGCTACATATCGTATATCGAGCACTGTTTTAAATTAATGTTTTGAACGTTGTAAATTTTTCTTTGTTCCTTATTCACTCGGGGAGATGTATATATATATATATATATATACATTAAGGTTAAATATACAAAAATAGATTAATTATAAAAAGTGTTTAAATACAAAAATATTGTATAGTCGTAATAATAATAATAATAATAATAAAGATAGGTTCATTAAATGGTAATTACTATTCCCACTTCATCGCATCTCCTCCTACTACTCCTCACTCTATATACATTTCCTTATTTTCCCCTTTTATTTAACCCCGAAGAAAATCAGCCATTAAGCTATAAAAGACTAGACCTTATCTTTTCATGTTAAATCTGTCTACAAAATTTTCGACGCGTTCATTAATCAACTCTATCTATTCCCTCTTTTCACTCAAAATTCTAACGGACATTATACAAGGCTTATTTCCTTATCCCCCCTACATCGCACACAATTCGTCAAATATAATGTCCATCTGCATCCTTTATGTCTGGTAAATTCCGGGCGACTCTCGGGTTGCCTTGGTTAGGAGTTGCAGAACTAAGACTGACTCGACTAGGAGTTGTTTGTTTGTTTGTTTTTGAGGTTTAACGACCTATCAATCCTTATGGGATCATTTTAAGGTCATAACCAATCCTTATGGGATCATTTTAAGGTCATAACCAATAATTTTTGGGTCAGGTTATTTTATTTTTACAACAATTTTTCTTTTTCACGATTCTTTTTTAAGAGCAGGGTCCCCAAGTCCTACCCTTGTTATTTAACCCATAACTGGAGGGAATGGATGGATTAATACCTTTCCCAAGGGTACCAGTGCTTAAGTGAATACAGGGTATTCAACTGGAATTCGAACTCGGCTCTCCGATTTCTCTTTCCGAGCCAATATCCACTGCACCACAACTCACATCCGTCACTATACGCTTTCAGCACCTGGTATTCCCAAGCGGTCACCCATCTAAGTACTGACCAGGCTCAACGTTGCTTAACTTCGGTGATCGAGCGAGAACCGGTGTATTCAACGTGATAGGCCGAAAGCCAGGAGCTGGTTTGATCAGTGGTAGTAGGTCTCGGGTTATCAATTTGGTTTTTATATTTCGATAATGTTCTTCTATTGTGGGACCTGATTATACTTTATATATTTTTAGTACACGAATAGCTAATTTTTAGGGTTTTCCTATTAAATATTCTATGAAGAGGACAAGGACTGCTAAAATCTTTATCTACGAGTTTTAGAAAACTTTTACCGATATTGATGTTACATAATTTGCAAAATGGAGGGTTAAACCAAATCGCTTTCTTTCTTCAGTTGGGCTCATTTGCATTACTATATTTTAAGGATTCGTCATAAAAAAATGGCTTTTTGAAATCCGCTCTTATATATATTTTTGTGGGTGTCGAAACTTTTTGGGTAGAAGTATTAACGGTGTTAGGAATTTGTCTCATTACATGCGAGGGGTGGTTGGAATTGTATAAAGGTGTTTGATCAGGTTTTTGGTAGGGTCTAAAGCTGTTACTAGAGAGGTCGAAGGTGATGCCTAGAAAGTTAATAATTTTACGGTTAGTCTGGATATCTAATTTAAAACCTAGGTATTTAAAGGCGTAAATTAATTGTTTTTGTTTTTATAGCACTATTGGACGAGTCCTATTGTTAATAATTGCTAATCCGTCATATCTGTATAACCCAACTAGTTCTAGGAGCCAAAATCTACCTATAATGTTTAATATATATAAACCTACCTTGTCTGCGATTTGGGCAGAGTCGAAAGTGACCATAGGAACGTCAAAATTCCGGCGTCCCTTCTTAAGGCAAATGGAAGAATTATGGAGCAATATATTTTTTCTACAGGCCATTATGAAGTTTACTTGGTCCCCAGCAATCACTATTAGGACAATAGACCGAATAATGTAAATATTGTAAATACTACCTCATCTCAGAAATATAGACAAATAGAATGATCTATTATGAAACGTCGTACAAATGGCAACCAAGATGAGGATAATAGTCCGAATAATGTAAATAGTGTAAATAGTACATTCATCTCAGAAATATAGACAAATAGAATGATCTATTATTAAACGTCGTACAAATATCAACAAAGATGAGGACAATAGTCCGAATAATGTAAATACTGTAAATACTACCTCATCTCAGAAATATAGACAAATAGAATGATCTATTATTAGACGTCGTGCAAATGGCAACCAAGATGAGGACAATAGTCCGAATAATATAAATAGTGTAAATACTACCTCATCTCAGAAATATAGACAAATAGAATGATCTATTATTAAACGTTGTACAAATGGCAACCAAGATGAGGACAATAGTCCGAATAATGTAAATAGTGTAATTACTACCTCATCTCAGAAATATAGACAAATAGAATGATCTATTATTAAACGTCGTGCAAATGGCAACCAAGATGAGGCCAATAGCCCGAATAATGTAAATAGTGTAATTACTACCTCATCTCAGAAATATAGACAAATAGAATGATCTATTATTAAACGTCGTGCAAATGGCAACCAAAATGAGGCCAATAGCCCGAATAATGTAAATAGTATAAATACTACCTCATCTCAGAAATATAGACAAATAGAATGATCTATTATTAAACGTCGTGCAAATGGCAACCAAGATGAGGACAATAGTTCGAATAATGTAAATACTGTAAATACTACCTCATCTCAGAAATATAGACAAATAGAATGATCTATTATTAAACGTCATACAAATGGCAACAAATGAGGACAATAGTCCGAATAATGTAAATAGTGTAAATACTACCTCATCTCAGAAATATAGACAAATAGAATGATCTATTATTAAACGTTGTACAATGGCAACACACAAACACTCGCACAAACTCACACACAAACACACACACAGAAACACACACACAGAAACACACACACAAACCTATACGCAAAAACAAACACACACAAAGACACAAACACACAAAAACAGACACACAAATACACACACACACAGTCTGCCTCCTTAAAAAAGACACTACCTACACGAAACTCTACCTGCTGTCCTACTCAAAAAAAAGACTAGAGTTGTCCCAACCTACCTAAAGTCAAAGAAGCCCATAAATCAAAACAAAAGAAATGTAGGGAAGGACATTTGCCGCATTCCCCCGGACCAGGCAGAGAGAGCGTAGCTCTACGGCAACAGAATAAAGGCACTTAAATATCTTCTGTCGGCTAAAAAAATACAGTGGGTTAGACGTAGAAGATACCCGGAATTTTCAGAATTTTATGTGTAAATAAATATGTTTATTTAAGTACGATTTTTCATAGGGGTCATAACAAGTTTCCATAGAGGTCGTTTATATTTTAGAAGTTAACAAGTGTTTTGGATAATTCTCCTTACATGGAAAACAACAGAAACCGCACTTTGATTCTGATTCAAGTCTCTTCAAGACGTTTATAAAATTCAACAGCCTGTTTTGCAAGTCATTCCTTCAACATTTAAAGCAACTTTTACATTTTAATTCCTAATTTTCTAATTTTGTTAAAAAAACAAAATTGTGAAATTCACAATTTGTGGAGATACCTAAAAAAGAATATAAAAAATAGATATTAAAAATAGAAAATAATAAATACCATAACATTTCATAAATTATTGAGTTAACTCTGTCGTTATTTTCATTCTGTTATTAAATTGTAAAATTTTTAAAAAGAAAGTTTATATTATTTTTATTTTTATTTTTCATAAAACGTCTTCAAATGTAAGCCTACAAGCTAAATTAACTAAAATTCCATAAAATATTGGATAATTGCTGAAAACTGTGTTAATTTTTTAATTTTAACATAGTTAAAAATTTAAAAAAAGATTTGTATGAATAAGATTTATACCAAATTCGTCTTCCATACTTTTGGCCGGATACTGCAAATCATAACATTAGCACCTCATGATAAGGTGATGACAGATGTGATAACAAGGTTACCGTAACTGAGAAATGCTTTTTTAAGCATTTCAGGCAGTAAGCAAAAAATTCTTGTTTCAAGTCAACTTAAAGTAAGTTTAAATTCGGTAATTTGAAGAAAATAATGTGTCAGCGAGGAGTATTTTATTTTTGTAAGATTTTTTAAAACCGAGAATTGGCTTTTGTTTACAATCGATGAAAAATGGCGGAAAATTTGAAATTAATTTTTTTTTTTAAATTTAGAAATTGTTTTATTCCAATAAATATAATTTCGGTTTAAAATACACCAGGGTACTTTGCTTACTGAAATTACGAAATTTAATCCCTTGGCTTTCAATTAAAGCTAATTTTAAAGTTTGAAGATAAATTATTTATTGTTTAAATTTAAATTTAAATTTATGTATAGAAAACTGACTGGAGGTACCTACTTTAATGAAAATGGTATATAATATACTTAGAAATTGCTTTGTTTAACTTTCGGATACGAAAGGAGGTAGATATGTGCGAGAAAATGCGTAGTCTTTAAATTCATAATTTGACCTTGCTGGGTTGTTACAGTCTCTGTGACTGAATGGTAAAAGAACCCAGGATGAATAATTTTCTTTATTAAGTCTCTTGAATGTGCAACCTTATAGATGTAATTCACGCTGTTTGACAAAAGCGAAACGGGACGTGTAGCTGGAGTTTTCAAATCTGAGTTAGAAACTTCTCCACCGTCGAAATGTGGCCTCATTTTATTCTATAAATACTTTCATGGCTTCTGCTCGGACGAACTTAAGTCATTGGTGCCTCCTCAACAGGTGTTTACTCGTGCAACCAGACTGGCAACTGGGTCCCACCCATTCACAATCAGGTTAGCCAAATGCAGACGACAATTCTACTCTTTCAGCTTCTTCTCTCGCACTTCCCGCCTGTGGAACTCGCTCCCATATTCTTGCTTTCCTGACGGCTACAACCTGCAGAAATTTAAATGCAATGTCAATACTCATCTATTAACCACTGCACTCTAGCTCTCTCCCCACCCCTGTATAACCTTCCCTTTCTCTCCACCTATGTATCTGTCATCGCACCTGCTTTCTCAGCTTTCTATTGCTTCTTTCTAACTAGTTTGTACTCCTCACTCTTTTCTAATTAATCTTTTTACATTTATGTAGCCCCCTGCACATCAGTGGCGTTTCCGTCTTGCTCGGGGTGAAATGATTTAAAAAAAAGTGTTATAAAAGGTGACGGAAAGTGAGACACAGAGATCCGAAGGCAAATTGACATGGCGAAGAAAGCATTCCAGAAGTTGAGTAAAGTATTAAGAAACAGGACAATTTCGCTAGAAACAAAGAAGAGAGTACTGGACTGCTATGTGACGCCGGTTCTTCAAAAAAAAGAAATACAAAATTGTTTCTAAGGGAAGGACAGAACTTTTCAAGCAAGAATAACAAGAAACCTGATCGGCTAATACAGGCCGAAATGGCAACCTACTGCGAAATAATTTTCTGCCCAGTCAGTCATGTCTCTTTCGAGACGTGATCGCCCAAAGCGTGTATCCCGAATGGCTCTTAAGTACATTTATTTTCGCATTCAAAGTCCGTTGAATCAGAAATTATGTATTTGAATGCATATATGTATATATATATTTGGGCACCTCGATTTGATATAATGGTTAACAAGCTGGTCTCGCTAGGACAGTTTTTTATTTATTTATTTTTTTATTTTTTAATCATCTCACCCCAAGCAAAGCATTCCACTGCCACTATTGCGCAGGGGGCTACATAGGGGAAGGTAAAGAGAAAGAGAGGTTAGATATAGGAAATATCATAAGGAGGGTGATAGACGGGTAAGGATACCGAGGCTAAGGGTTGGGCATATGGGAAGAATGTTTGAGAGAATGGATGCGAGTTAGTGTGTCTATTGACCTTACATTTAAACTCCTGGAGATTGTAGCTGTCGGGGAAGCAATCATGTGGAAGAGAATTCCACAGGCGAGAAGTGCGAGAAAAAAGCTGTTGGAGTAGAAATTGCGGTTACATCTTGATCCTCACTGGGTGCCCAATATTCTCGACCTTGTGTTACTTAGAGATTACTGTCGTGTATGGATTAGTAATTCGTGCCACAAGCTAGGTCCTACGCAGTTTTAGGGACTTGTGCCAGACTAAGTTCAGTCAATCAGTTAAGTACCATACGTGATACACGCTTTGGGCAATCATGTCTCGAAAGAGACATGACTGACTGAACAGAAGATTATCCCGCACTAGGTTGCCATTATTTCCTGCGCTAGACTGGTTGCCAGACAAGGCTATTGAACCCAATCTGTCCTGTTATTTGACAGCTATAGTGGGAAGAGATGTATTATATTATTAAGTAGTAATTAGTGAGGGATCAGATTATTACTTCAGAACAATATAAAACTGATCCCCCAATTTATGCCCAGTAGAAGCCTTATTCATGTTTCCAACTATTATATTCAGTCGGTCAGTTAAGAGCCATTCGTGATACACGCTTTGGGCGATCAAGTCTCGAAAGAGACATGACTGACTGGGCAGAAAATTATTCCGCAGTAGGTTGCCATTTCTTTCTGCGGTAGACTGGTTGCCAACCAAGGCTATAGAACCCAATCTGTCCTACAATTCAAGTCAGTAAGTTAATTCTCTTTCGATCCATGACTGACTGGGCAGAAGATTTTCCCGCAGTTGGTTGCCATTTCTTTCTGCGGTAGACTGGTTGCCAGCCAAGGCTACAGAACCCAATCTGTACTTTTATTTAACCTATAACAGGAGGTAAGAGACAGATTAATACATTTTCCAAGGGTATTTGCGCATTAGTGGATGCAATGAATTCAACTGAAATTTGAACTCGGCACCCCAATTTCTCGTCGATATCCTCTGCACCACACCGCACATCCCAAATTAAGCCTGCTAAATTGTTATTCTAGGAAAACTCGCTCCTGTTCGCGAATGTAACGCGATAACCCGAATAAGCCGGTTAATTTATTGTAAATAAGCCATTAAGAACTGATGGAGATGCTCGGCAGTCTGGACATATTTGGGAAAGACTTAAGAGTAATCAAGAATATTTACTGGCAGCAAACCGTTTGCATACGGACAGGTAATGAATTGAGTAGATATACAAAGATAGAAAGGTGCGTAAGACAGGGATGTGTCTTTTCACCGGATCTGTTCAACTTGTACAAAGAGAATATTTTGAGGACCCTAGAAGTTATGCCTGGATTCGTCATCGAAGGCCACAATTTAAACAACCTAAGGTACGCAGATGATACAGTGCTGATAGCAGACACAGAAAAGAAACTACAAGACCACTTACAGAAGTTAGCAGAAGAAAGTAACAAGAAAGGACTAGAAATGAACTGCATGAAAACTGATCCCAAAATGCCAAAATACAGGTCAGGGGTACCAGAATCAACCAGGTACAAAAATTTAAATACCTGGGAAGCGTTATAACAAGACGGAAAGTGTGAATTGGCATGGCGAAGGAAGCATTCCAGAAGTTGAGTAAAGTATTAAGAGACAGGACAATTTCGCTAGAAACAAGGAAGAGAGTACTGGATTGCTATGTGATGTCAGTTCTTCAATATGGCAATGAATGCTGGACAATATCATCAAAGATGAAGGAAAAACTGGAAGCAACTGAAATGTGGTTCTACAGAAGGATGCTGCGAATATCATGGATTGAGCATGTGAGCAATGATGAGGCCTTGGAAATGATGGAAACAAAAAGGAAATTAATACTGAGCATCAGGAATAGACAGATGAAGTTCTTGGGACACGCAATGAGGAAGGAGGGCCTCGAGAACCTGATACTAACAGGCCAGATAGAGGGAAAAAGAGACAGGGGAAAGCAACCGAAAACATTTGAAGGGCCTAATCAGGTGGATAACGGAACGAGGGTTGCAGTTGTACTATAAGCGTCTGCGAGTGTTTTTAGCTAGGTTTTGTGTCGGGGTACCCCCGATAAATATCGAAAACCGACAATCGAAAAAATCGGTTTATAGAAGGAGTGGTCCGATTTTAATCAAATTTGATACTCATAGACAAAGACATAAGAAACGATATTCAGAAGTTTCAAGGTTTCAGTTCTTACAATAGTGCAGAAAATCGATAATATATATATATATATATATAAAGGACAAGATGTTTGTGTGCGTGTCTGTTTATCTGCCTGTATGTCTGTATTTTTTCAGCCCTTTTATTTTAGTTTTTGCTTCGGGTTTGGCTCTAAGTAGGTATAATTGTAGTTCTTAGTCTCAGCCATGATACCATTTACTCAGAGGACTTATTTAGCCTTCAAAATTCAGTTTACGACGAAAAAAAACTCATTTGATATCGATACCAGGAAATCAAAATTTGACTTACATCCATTTATTTTTCTTTCAGTCTATGGTTTCGCTTTAACTGGAAACAACTATTGCTTTTTAGTCTTTCGTGCCAACGTCCAAAGAGTCTGAGCTCCAGGACCATGGATTAGTTTTAAAGCTTTCGTTACACCCGAGCAACGCCGGGCTATACTGCTAGTCAGTTATAAATACATTTAAAAACTTGAACTTATGTATTTTTATTTTCTATTTCTTAATAAGATCAATGTTGATGTTTTGTTTCTATTCATATGTTTTTAACTTAAAAGTTAACAGACGACATTAATTTTATGTAATGTTTTAGATTGGATGTGCGTTGTGGTGCAATGGATATCGGCTCGGAACGAGAAATCGGGGATCTGAGTTCGAAATCCAGTTGAATTCATTGTATTCACTTACGCGCAAAGACCATTGGGAAAGGTATTAATCCGTCTCTTCCTTCCAGTTATGGGTTAAATAGCAGGACAGATTGGATTCTATAGCCTTGGCTGGCAACCAGTCTACCGCAGAAAACAATGGCAACCTGCGGGATAATCTTCTGCTCAGTCAGTCATGTTTCTTTCGAGACATGATCGCCCAAGCCTGTTTCACGTATGGCACTTAACTGACTGAATGTTTAAGAGTAACCTAAGATTTTTTTTCTCAGACAAATTTTTCTATATGTGATATGGGCTTAACGTAAGCTACAAGAAAACCGAATGCATAGTCTTCAGCAAAAAAGAGCATCCCAAAACGCCAAACACAAGTGGTGGTGGTGGTGGTGGGGGGGGGGGGGGGTTATGGGTGTACTAAAATCAAGCAGGTACAAAAATTTAAATAATTGGAAAGTGTTCTAACGGAAGACGGAATGTGCCACACAGAGACCCGAAGGCGAATTAGCATGGCCAAGGAGGCACTCCAGAAGCTGAGTAGAGTATTAAGAGACAGGAAAATTTCGCTGGAAACAAAGAGGAGACTACATTTTTTTTCTTTTTTTTTAATCGTATCACCCCGAGCAAGGCGGTAACGCCACTGATGTATAAGGGGCTACGTAATAGTGGAAAGATTGGAAAAGAGAAAGCCGGAAACCACATCCTAAACAGGGAACAAGGGATGAGCCTCTTAACCTGTTCAATAAACGTGGGTGGAGTGTGAACCGGGCGATAGATAGATCTATCTACTCCAATTGAAAAAAAACAAAGTGAGAAGATTGGAAAAGAGAAAGCCGGAAACCACATCCTAAACAGGGAACAAGGGATGAGCCTCTTAACCTGTTCAATAGACGTGGGTGGAGTGTGAACCGGGCGATAGATAGATCTATCTACTCCAATTGAGAGAAAAAAAAAACAAAGTGAGAAGATTGGAAAAGAGAAAGCCGGAAAACACATCCTAAACAGGGAACAAGGGATGAGCCTCTTCACCTGTTCAATAGACGTGGATTGCTATGTCAATATTTCAATATGGCAGCGAATGTTGGACAATCTTATCAAAGATAAAGGAAAGACTTGAAACAACCGGAATGTGGTTCTACAGAAGCCTACTGGATATAAAGTGGGAGATCAATTCCATGTTACAATCAGTATATAAACTGTCCCCTCACTTTGTGGTCAAAGCAGTTTCTATACATTTATATTCCTGAGATCCAAAAGCACATCCAGAAGCTGAGTAGAGTATTAAGAGACAGGAAAATTTCGCTGGAAACAAAGAGGAGACTACTGGATTGCTATGTGATGTCGGTTCTTCAATATGGCAGCGAATGCCGGACAACAGGATGTGGTCCACCAAGAATGGTTCTTTAGCAATGATTCGCAGGCGAAAACGAATACTGAGAAAGGCGAATATATGTAACATTCTGTTCTTTGATTTCAGGAAGGTGTTCTTGTCTTTCAAGATGGTTTTTAATTTTGCGACAATTGCCATTGTTTGCGCTGCTGTTAAAATTACTTTTATTCTAGAGCCCTCTTCACTGACCATTGAGCCTAGATACGTAAAATGATCTCAGTAAATTAAGTTGCGGTAAATTCACAGCTAGGAACTTCCATGCCTTGTACACTGTGTCAACATATTCTCATTTCCTTCATGTTCCATTGGTAAGGAAGAAGTTCTTACCCCCAGAAATGTTAGAATATGAAACAGACTCCCAAAGGAATGCTTCCTTGATCACTATAACCATAATTTGACAGTCACCCACTATTTATCCTGATCTTCATAGCAAGGAAAAACAATATAGGTTTGGCTCCTAGATTCATTGCTGATGTCTTAAAAGTCATTACGAACAGAAATACATAGCTTCATCTACTGCTAGGAAGTTTTTCTCGTCAGAATCCATCTTGCACATTTATAAATCTACCATTCGTCCGTGCATTGGATACTGTTGTCATATCTGTTCGGGTGCTCCTACTATTCATCTCGTCAGAATCCATCCTGCACATTTACAAATCTATCATTCGTCCGTACATAGAATACTGTTGCCATATCTGATCGGCTGCTCCTGCTATTCATCTCGATGTTCTCATCAGAATCCATCTTGAATATTTATAAATATACTATTCGTCCGTGCATTGAATACTGTTGCCATTTCTGGTCGGCTGCTCCTGCTATTCATTTCGATGTTCTCGTCAGAATCCATCTTGAATATTTATAATCTACTATTCGTCAGCGCATTGAACGGGTGGAAAATCTTCATGGAAGGTTTCACTGAATGCAAAATTATTTCCTTCAGAGAAGCATCAAAGTTTATCAAAGTTAGTTAGTCAAAAGATCTGTCAGTGGGTTTTGACGATGTATGACCCTAGGTCGAAATGAAGCCTTGACAATTTCCTGTGTAGTGGGTTACCTGGATAGCTGATGGGAGCAGGCAGACAAATACAGGGAGTGTGTTTATTACTGGAAGTCGAGAGGATTAAATGTAATTGTTTTCATTTCAAACTGGTAAAAGTTGTACAAGGAGGGGAATGAAAACCTTACACCCACTCTTTTCCACACCGGTCTGGGTGCTGTTTAACAAAATCAGAATGCAAGACGAGTTTTGGTGAGTCGGCTCCCGTATCCTGAGAGAAGAGTTCGGAAGAGATTTGAAATACGGTCGGCCTGAAAACTCTCCTGCTGCTAGAAATAAAAGACGACGAGAGAGAAAAATATTGCAAATTCAACCAAATGATGTTTCCGTAGAAATAAAATAACACAACTATTATCGTGTTACGGAAATACCAGCCAACTGATATTTCTTTTCCGTCACTTATTTTGACTTGCTTTAATCTTGTAATTATTCGATATATATAAATATATATAAATCTACACTGTGCGGTTGCGGTCTTGAATCTGGTTTTTATCATATATCAATCCCTCGCAAGTCTGGACCATCCTCATCAAGTGTTAATAAGCGGTCCTGCTTGCTTAGATCAACAACACAACGTGGGCGGAATCAGCCAAAGGTAAGGGAGGTTGACTGGATGCAGCCAAGGGTCAAGTTATAAAATTATTACATTCCATCATCGCCGGTTGGACCACAAAATACCACTAGTCACCGTAAATGGGGGTCTCCTCGAAGCGTTGGTAGACTATATGGATTTAAACTAACCCCCAGACCTCAAGAGACTAATACATACTAACTACCGCTAAAGATGCAGACAAAATAGTCGTTTTCCTTTACCGATCCAGTAAGAACCTGACTCTTTGTGCTGGCCTCTTCATTTACAAGAGCAAGATCAGTCCGGAAATGGCGCACTACTGTCCATGTGAGCGGGAGCTACTTTGTTCTTACTTTCCAGTTTAGATATAGTTTCAAAACGGCTCTGCGTCCTAGTGGGTGACAGATTATTTCCCGCTCTGCAACCCCATTCTCATAGACTGGATGTGCTGCATTTCTTGGTTCTTATGACCCCGTATTCCATTGGTGGAAGTAACTTCCACTCAAGCATCTTCTTCGTAAGAGTGACTACTCTATGGAACCGGCTCCCAAGAGAATGATTTCCCAAATCTCTACAATCATGGTGAAATCCACGATTAATCAATATCTTCTTCTAATCTCGGCATAAACTGTGCTTCTTACGTTGTAACCTCTACTTTGAGTGGCACCCAGGCCTGGTGAAACTTACTCCCCAAATAATTATGAGAGAACAATATTATCAATTTTATTATTTACACCTTGTAATTTGTGTTTAAAGATCTTAAAAGGTGTATGGTTCTACTGGGTTTCATACTTAACACATTGCGCGAAAATTTGTTGTAATACAAGTCTTTGTCTATATTTCTGAGATGAGGTAGTATTTACACTATTTACATTATTCGGACTATTGTCCTCATCTTGGTTGCCATTTGTACGACGTTTAATAATAGATCATTCTATTTGTCTATATTTCTGAGATGAGGTAGTATTTACACTATTTACATTATTCGGACTATTGTCCTCATCTTGGTTGCCATTTGTACGACGTTTAATAATAGATCATTCTATTTGTCTATATTTCTGAGATGAGGTAGTATTTACACTATTTACATTATTCGGACTATTGTCCTCATCTTGGTTGCCATTTGTACGACGTTTAATAATAGATCATTCTATTGGTATATATTTCTGAGATGATGTAGTGTTTACAATATTTACATTATTCGGACTATTGTCCTCATCTTTGTTGCTATTTGTGTGGCGTTTCGACCGTTGTACGCTTCGGCCTTCTTCAAGTCCATGGAATTTCGAACCGAACCCTTTATTGCAATCATTGGAGTATACCATTCTCATTGCTTGCGTAGAACCCTTTTTCGTAGTCATAAATTATCTCCCTTTAACCCTGTAAGTTACTTGCTCAACACTGCTGTAGCCTGGTATGTGACAGAAAGAGTCAAACACATCACGTTTAAAGGGTTCAAAATTCCTGACACCTGAAGAAGGCCGAAACGTCATACCATTCTTTTCTTTCTTTTTAATTTCTATTAAGAATTTTTTAAACAGAATTTCTACTTCCAGTAAACGTACCAATATTAAATTAATTTGGAGTCAATTGGAACAGCGAGGTAAAACCAGCGTATTTGTGCAATTTAATTTAAGTCATCAGAAGACAATGGAAATGAACGAAATCATTTTTTGCAAGTGAAATCGAAATAGCGCTCACTAAGTCAGACATTCGTGTTAAGCGCATGGTGACCTGGCTTATTAAACCTCCGGATTTTCTATATAAGTGCGTCGTAATACTGAAGGAAGATGACTAGGATCAGAGTCACTAGACTGACGACTCTACGACACTGTCATCACTCTGCCTTCGGGTAGAGGGCGCTCTCTGCTTCCGAGCAGAGAGCAAAAATCCAGCCGTGGTTCCGCCGAAGGGTAGAAGCACGACTGGGCAAAAATAGACAGACATTTTTTGGCCGGGCCATATAGCACGGAAATCCCAGATATAAACTGACCATGTGTCATATGTTGCCCTTACTGGGAGGGACGACTAAATAATGAGTCGGATCACGACCGTAGAAGAGTACGGTTGTGTGAGATTGGGTCTTCCCGGTGAGGCGGGTGCTGACAAGAGAGACCAGAACCGTGTGACCGTTGACTAAGAACGGGTCTCCCCTGCCACCGTTGGAGTAAGGTTGCTAACAATTCAGACCAAACAATTTCCTAACTTAAGACGTCTTTGTATGAAAAAGGAGAGTAAAATATATTCTATATTTTACTTGCATTTGGTCCTATTGTTTCAGACGGAGGCTTTGTTGCAGATTGTATTTGTTGTTGTTGGCCGTGACGACGGGAGGATAGGAGGAAGAAGATTATGAAATGGTTATGTGAAACTGATTTTTTGTGAAGAGGTTGGATTGAGTAGTTACCGACAAGGAGATTTATGATTTGAAAATTTTAAGCGTCACCCCGAATGTGTTGCGGATTGTTGAAATTTCATAGTCGCCGAAGGACTATGAGAAGTATCGTCGTTATAGCGGTTGCATTGAAAAAACCGTTGAGTATATAAAACTTAATGTTCGTCACCAGTTCGACAACAATCGGAATTGAATCATCCGTCGTTTGTACCAGCACCTTTGAAAAGCACCGTGGTCCCAGCGTTTTATTTGAGAAGAGCCTGGAGAACATTGTTGAAAATAGTTACGTATCTTCTGAGACGATTTAATAACAAGTGAACCACACACACACACACACACACACACACACACACACACACACACACACACACTATATAAATATATGTGTGTGGGAGTTGTTATGCTGAAAACTTTTACTTTCAGTAACCTTTTCCTTTTTTTCTTTTCTTGTATATAAGACAGTGCAACCAACAGTGCAACCATCGAACAATTGTTTGTTCGGCTTTCTACGGACATTTTTCTTTCTATTTCTTTTTGCTGTATTCTAAATGTTTAACACCGGCTCCCCTAGCCGTGTCTACATCTTCAGTCGACCGTGAACAAACAAAACTTCAGCTTTCTGGATATAATAATCAGAACGTGGTCAGAAAGCAGATTTAAACCAATGGGCCGGTTGACTGACCTACGAATGCTCAGGGACCTACGGCCAAATCCTTAAGACCGAATAGGCACCTCAACCCGAAGAGGAAGACGCCGGAGATTGAGGGACTAGGATGGAAGAGTTAGACCTGGTGCACGTTGACCAGAATAAGACTGTGGAGTGGAAGTGTTAAATATACGGTCCCGTGACCAAGATAACCACCACCCGAGGGCCAAAAAAAAAAAAGGTTTAAATATATGGTGCCGTGATAACCAGGATTTGACCCGTGGAGCTAGAGTGTTAAAGTATTGAACTCATAACTCTTTGTTCGGTTCGAAATTCCTAGCACCTGAAAAAGGCCGGAGTGTACAACGGCCGAAACGTCGTACAAATAGCAACAAAGATATTTGAAGGACCTGAAATTATTGTCGATCCCTAGTTTCCTTTCTCTCAAAGGTCATTTACTTTCTCAAAATTTTGAATTCAGAATTGGCCTTCTTCTAACCTGGCGAACAACCAAGGCTACAAAACCCCCGTTCTCTCTTAAATGCGATTACTTTCTTGGTCTTGGTTTGATGACACTTAATTCATAATGGAGAGATAATTACTTTCCAAACATTCTAAATAAATAAATATAAACGAATTCGGCGATAAAGAAATTAATATTTTCAAACATTGAAAGCAATACAATCAGCTCCTTTTTCCTATAGGTAAAGTTTTCTAAAATCAGAATTAAGTCCCTTGCTTGGGTAATCAATCCTGGTGTCGTTTTTGTTTGTTTTTGTTTTTGTTTTTGCTTTTCGTTGTTTTTTTGTTTTTTTTTCATGCTGTTAAAATGGATTCCAGCCTCTTATATTTTGAAAAAGAATTTAACAATGCAAATATTTAGAAGTATTTTTTTAATCTTGTAATGAAGGCCTCGCAGACTTTAATCCAATGCCAAGATGTAGTTACAAAAAAGTCTTTGAATTTGTTGAGTCAAAAGAAAACATGAAGGCGGAGGGGGGGGGGGCTTTGTGTTAATATTAAAGACTCGGTTACAGAATGAGTTCAGACAAAAAAGTCAAAAACGAAAAGAAAAATGATTTTTTTTTTCGGTATTGAAGAAAAAGAGAAAAACCGCGTTAAGAAAGTCCAGATGGGAGAAACAAAATACAGACAATTGAGTTTTGTTAAATAAAAAGGAGAAGTGCGTTTCCACTTTTGCATTTTTTTTTTTTTTTTTGAGGAGGAGGGTTGTTTTTTTCTCGTTGGCATTCAAGGATTTTGCAAGTATGTTGGTAAGAAAAAAATTTTTACTGAAAATTTTAAAGAGTCAAAAAAGAAGAGAGAGTGAGAAAAACAGAAGAGAATTAGAAAGATAGAGGGGGAGACAGAAGAAAGACAGAAACATGGAAGAGACAGAGACAGAAAAGGAGAAGATAGAGATAAAAAAAAAACTCAACAGAAGCAGAAAGAGAAAGACAATAAAAAGAGAGAGAGAGACATAGAATTGAGGCCAAAGAGAGAAAGAGAAAGACATGAAAGTGAAAAATGGGGACAAGTAAAGAGAAGAATGAAATTCCAAATTTTTACAAAGACTTTCTAGTTTTTTTCTTCCAACGAAATGCTTTTTTTGAAATGAGCGACTAAAAAAAAAAAAAAAACGTAACCCAATATCGAACTCTGCCTGACATTCTTTCGAGTCATCCAAAACAGTGAACAGAAGTTAACAAAATGTCACAAAGAATTACTTCTTTGCGACTAAACAACAATGACAGTCTCTCCAAACGAAATGCTTTTGAGAGGGGGTGGATAAAAATTCAACTCTGGTTACCTCTGACCTTCAAATGAAAAAATAAAATAAAAAGATGCCCAAACAGGCCTTAAAACAAACAAAAATTCTGAGGAAAATACATATTTATTCTCAGATGGTAAACTTCGAAGTGTAGATGCGTACAGATTTATCAACAATTCCTAGATGCTTGCTCATAAGCTGGAAATTACAACATTTTATATATATATATATATATATATATATATATATATATATATATATATATATATATAAGGATTTGTTTTGATCGATTCTCGTATTTAAATAGATAATCAAACATTATTATATACCTACTGGTCTGATTATTTACGATAAATTTTTGTTACTTTACAAAAATGTGCGTCATTCGGCAGTATTCGAACCTGTGACCCCTATCCACATAGTGGAAGCCACCAATTGCAATTATTGCGCGTCTTAGACCTCTCGGCTACGAATGACCAACAGTCAATTGGTGGCTTCCCCTATGTGGATAGGGGTCGCAGGTTCGAATCCTGCCGTGTGACACAAATTTTCGTAACAAAAATTTATCGTAATTAATCAGGCCGGTAGAAATAAATATATAATACTATTTTGATTATAAACAGAATATCTCCTTAAATACGAGTATCGATCAAAAACACTGTTCAAACAAATCTTTTCAAATTGTCGGTTGTTTAAAAACCTTTACGTTAATTTCCGTAATATTATATATATATATATATATATATATATATATATATATATATATATATATATGGCGTACCTTTATTCGAGCATGTTCCATTGAATAATATAGACATATCTATATTATCTTTATAAAAACCCATTCTAATTCTCTAATTAGCTTTTTGATGATAAGTTAAAATTCATCAAGAAAGGCACCGTAGTTTTTGTTAACCCAAGAACTTACGATCCTTTTGAGATCATCCTCAAGGGGCTTAAATTTGTGAAAACAAACAAACAATCACAGTTACATTAAGTTTGTCTTCGCAATTCACCTCTGAGGATGATCTGAGATCGAAAGTGCTTGGGTTGACAAAAATTACAGCGCCTTCCTTGTTGAATTTCATCTTGATATCAAGAAGATAATTAGAAAACTAGAACACACTGTAAAAATAAATATAATTTCTATAAAATCAATGAAACACGCTTGAATAATGTATATATATATATATATATATATATATATAGTGCATTGAGGCAGCAGATAATTTTCTAAACATATACTGTTAAATATAACAGACAATGAATGTTTATGTTTAATCATGAGCCATTCTAAACATCATATTTTGGCTTTAATTTCAGGTGAAAATAACGACAAAAATTCTCCAACATTTGGATAATTTTTTATTAAGTTGGTTCTAAGCTTTCGGCTCACGTGAGCCATCCTCA
This sequence comes from Ascarosepion bandense, assembly GCA_037127315.1. Classification (NCBI taxonomy): domain Eukaryota; kingdom Metazoa; phylum Mollusca; class Cephalopoda; order Sepiida; family Sepiidae; genus Ascarosepion; species Ascarosepion bandense. The sequence continues at coordinate 3,223,461 of JBBBDQ010000984.1, forward strand.
GAGAGGTTACAAGAACGTTAACATAAAAACATCAACCATCAGCGACGATTTTATCTTGTGTTGACATAAGAATTTGCTAAGCAACGATAACAGCTACCAGCAAACGCAGTTCGTAAATTTGTAATACGATTCCATGACGTCCCAGACAGATTTTAGTCAACAATACAATAATCCTCACAAATGCACACAGTAAAAAGAACCTTCAGATATTAGAGGCCATCTACATTAAATCCAAACAACCCACACTTAATAAAATCACTTTTAAATCTGGTTATAGCACATTACATTGCATTTAAATATAAGGTTCTGTTATCATTTCGCGCTCTCACGTGGTGTGACGTCATAGAACCGCATTACAAATTTACGAACTGCGTTTGCTATTTTTGGTAACTGTTATCGTTTCTTAGCAAAGTTTTATGTCAACACAAGATAATATCGTCGCTGATGGTGGATATTTTTATGTTAACGTCCTTGTAACCTCTCTGAAGATGGCTCACGTGAACCGAAAGCTCAGAACTAACTTAATAAAAAATTATCCAAATGTTGGAGTATTTTTGTCTTTATTTTCACCTGAAATTAAATCCAAAATGCGATGTTTAGAACGGCTCATGATTAAACATAATAAACATTCATTGTATCGAATATATACACACACACCTGCCTCTTAATGAGAAAAGTCATCTGAATAGCTGTGAATGGTTTTAAAATTTTAAATCACCCGATAAAGAGATAATCTTAAAAACATAACCCCAAAATCCTTAAAATAGCAAAAAGGTAACAGTTTTAGAATATTTTTTATGTATATACACACACACACACAATATATATATATATATATATATATATATATATATATATAATTGTTTGTTTAATACTTAGTTTTTGGTCCTAATAGGGTTAGACCAGTACACACATGTGTATCAAAGTGTTCGATACAATTATATTGTAGAACTTTTGAATATTTTCCATTTTTAAACGAGTTATTTCGCTACCGAGGTTTCGACCATGAGTGGTGTCTTCAGACGATTTTTAATAATTTATTAATATTAGTAAGTTATTAAAAATCACCTGAAGACACCACTCATGGTAGAAACCTTGGTAGCGAAATAACTCGTTTAAAAATGGAAAAAAAATATTTATTTATATATAAAGATAGGGAGAAATATTTACTAAGCTTAGCTTAGTGTGGTACAAGACCACTATTGCGGAGCACCCATTGAGGACTCAACTCAGTATGAGAAAGTCATTTATAAGATGAACATGCTGACTATTACTCAAGTTCTCTTTTTATTTCGATATATTTGGATAATTCAACAAGAAATTGGTGGGGAAAACTCCATTATACATTTCGACATTTGAAAAGACTTCTTCAGACGAAAAATGGAACATATGTAGTGGGAATACAAAAAAAAATGCCAATTAAAATTTTACATTGAGAAGCACTGAATATGTTGTAATGCTAAACTAAACCTAAACTTCTTGCATCTGATTTATTTGGATCCATAACGTAACTGACTTCATTCATCTTTCGACTGTTTTTCTTGAGTAGTCTTTCCATATACAATGCTAAACGAAAAGTTTACCAAATACATATTCTTAAACTTAAAAACAGTATAAAGCAATTGTCTATATTTCTGAGATGAGATATTATTTACAGTAATTACATTATTCAGACTATTGTGCTCATCTTTGTTGCCATTTATACGATGTTTCGGCCGTTGTACGTTCCGGCCTTCTTCAGGTACAGTGATTGTAATAAAGGGTTTTGTTCGAAATTCCTAGCACCTGAAGAAGGCCGGAGCGTACAATGGTGAAACGTCGTACAAATGGCAACAAAGATGGAAACAATAGTCTGAATATATAAATACAGAAAAAAAATAATTCTTAAAAATCACCTCGTGGATATAAAATTTGATGGGTATAAAAAGCAAATATATTTATTAAATCCTAACCTCTATTCTCCTCTTATTTTAATAAAATCTGGCAGCTCCGATATCAGTCACTTTCCCACTGATCTAAGGTTGCCTCCCTCTGCCTTTTCCATAAATACTTTCATGATAATTGTCTGGATGAGCTTTTTGCTATGGAACCGAGACTTTAAACGCTATACTAGGATGATGTTGAAATTTCCTCAATTTATGATTGAATTGGATAGATGTAACCAAACATTCTACCCAGTAACAATTTCTTTTATCACAATTCTCGCTTGTGAAACTCCCTTCCAGCTCTATGCTTTGCAGCCAAGTTTAATTCGCATAAATTTAAATGCAACATCAATCGCTATCTACTGTCCTTCTGATTATTCCTCTTTCCGCTCATTAGTAATGTATCTGTTCCTAATTCTTACACACCCTGTAACCCCCTTGTGTTTTTTATATATATATATATATATATATATATATATATATATATACACTCAGTTTTGATCTGAGATTAAGGACAGGGTGGTTAAATAAAATAAAGACAAGAGGAAAACTTATCGTATCTATCGGGATTAAAATTGGAGAAAATGAGCAATATTGATGGCTGAATATCGGTTTTTGATCAGATTCGATAGAATATCAGAAGGTATCGATTTCTGATATCAGGGTAAATGATCTGCTCATGTTTGAGACTAAAAACTAATTTTACCAAGTTAGAGCAAATTCTGCAGCAAGAACCACGATAAAAGGGCTGAAATACTGATCTTGATCAGACTTGATCTGATATTGGGGTATCGAAAAAATAAGTAGCTAATGACCTGACCGGAAGCCTAAAGAATATTTGAGTGAAGGTTGGTAAGAATCAGATAAAAATTGTGGATTTATATAAAGGACTGATAGGACACACAAACATCTTGCCTTTTATAGATAGATAGATAGATAGATAGATAGATAGATGACAATAGGCAAATCTGGCATTTAATCTGGGGATCGTTCATATTCTGTACATATTTAAACTCAAGCCCCAATGGGCCTTACAACCAGGCTGCACCTCTTCTTCGAGAGTGAGGGTTGGGTTTATTGCTCGATGACTGAGGTGAATCCAAAAGGGGAAGTCCCAAGGGAGATCAAGCAATTTTTCCACAGTATTGCCATCAAGCCCACTCTAAACCTTAACCTAGTGCCATACTTGGTAGCAGTGTGGGCATACTGGAAAATACCTGTCTCGTTTGATTTGTTTTTTACGGCTTGTCAACCTTTTTAAGTTTAAAGTCAAAACATTTTCCGATTGTGAGAATTATTTTGGAGATGATGATTTTCTGATACAAATCTTACTATTCAACCAATAGCTGGAGGGGAAGAGGGGTTCATGCCTTTTCCAAGGATATTGCAAGCAATTATAATGAACCTAACTGGAATTTGAACTCTGCTCTCAAAATCTTTGTTCCAAGCCATTATCTATTATACCATCCACACATCCAGGCTTAAAGCAGATGGTCTTTCTAAATGGTCACCTATTTAGATACCAACCATGCTCAATATTGCTTAACTTTTTATTGAATAAGAGATAACCATAAACAAAAGAATAATGTTTTTATTTCAGTTTTTTGACAGAAAATAATTGATGGATTTACACTATAAACAAGACATTTTTTTTAAGCAGTTACGAATCATGAATTTTTGGTGTTTGCTTGTACTATACACAGGTAAAATTCTTTCTAGAGGGGCTTAATATTCATGCCTTTTCAGTGACAATAACCTACCTGGTAGAGAGAAATTTTCAAGATACCTTTGGCTGACCTTAACGCTACAGCTAAGCCTTGATACTTTCTTTGTTACTAAATGAACTGCAAAACGTCATTCACTATGTGCACTGCTTAAAATCTACAGATAGCTTAAAGAATTAATAATGGTATTTTCTCTTTCCTTTGTCCAATTAGCGTTCATAGATCTTTACATCACTGAAGTATTTTTACAATGGTACCACTTCTCCCTGAAATGTACCTATATCTTAATTCAGTTCTGTTCCTTATTATGCTTTGCACTGTTATGTTTCCCTGTGTCTCTTCTGAAAATACTTTCCTGAAAATACTTTCACGGCTTCTGCTCCAAGGATCTTAGCTCACTGGTGACCCGTATATATGAATTTACTAGACCCACAAGATTGGCAACTAGGTCCCACCCTTTTACTGCGAATCCAATAAAATGTAAACGCAAATTCTACTCCATCAGGTCTTTTCTCTCATTTTCCGCCTGTGGAATTCCCTTCCATTTACTTGCTTACCCGACAGCTACAATCTCCAAGAGTTTACATGTAAAGTCAATGGTCTTCTCCGATCTCATTGACTTGCATCTTCTCTCATGCTCCTTTCTCCGTCCACCCCACTCATCAGTATTTTCATCCTTCTCTCACCCACTTCCTGACTTTCTCATAACTTTCCTCCTATGCAACCCCCTGCTCAACAGTGGCAGTAAAATGCCTTGCTTGGAGCGATATGGTTATAAAAAACAAAATTCTATGCTATTATAATGTGTATATAAAGTGGGGGATCAATTTTACATTACAATCAGTATATAAACTGATCCCTCACTTTTTGGCCACAGTTCTCCTCCTTTCAACCACTTCCAGACCCGATATAACCTGTCATTCTTTCTCATAACTTTCCGCTTACGTAACCCCCCAGCACAATAGTGACAGTAAAATGCCTTGCTTGGGGCCAAATGATTATAAAAATATATTAGTGTTTATATATACTGGTATTATCATCTACTAAAGTTGGATATGAACGAAAACAAAAGCACACTATCTAAATCTTTGTATCAGATATTTTATGGTAAGTGATTTTTCTCAGCATTTTGGGGTAGACTGCTAAAAAAAAAAAAAAAAAAAAAAAAAAAAAAAAAAAAAAAAAAAAAAAAATAAAAAAAAAAAAAAAAAAAAAAAAAAAAAAAAAAAAAAAAAAAAAAAAAATATATATATATATATATATATATATATATGAATGAATGCAAACCATTTTTTTTTTTTTGCTATCAAATATGATAAGGATGATGCAAACTATTGCAATATTTGACTACAGTTGACACACTAGTTTTTCTCGGACGCTGGAGTCTCATTTTACATGAACTATATGGAAAAGTTTATGTAAAATGGGACTCCGAGCATATGGGAAAGGTGGTTTTACGTGGGTGGTGCAGTGGCTATCGGCTTGGAATGAGAAATCGGAGAACCAGGTTCAAATTCTAGTTGAATTCATGGCATGCACTTACGCGCAAATACCCTTAGCAAAGGTAATAATCCATCTCTTCCCTCCAGCAATGGGTTAAATAACAAGAAAGGTTTGGTTCTATAGCCATGGTTGGCAATCAGTCTACTGCAGAAAGTAATGGCAAACTATTGCAGGAAAATATTCTGCCTAGTCAGTCATGTCTCTTTTGAGACATGATCACCCAAGCATGTATCACGTATGACACTTAACTGACTGATATGGGAGGGTTTTTTTTTTTTAATGAAAGAAATTAAGTGATTACACCATACAGTCCAAACAATGTAAATAATGCTAACCAACTTTATTTGGCTTTTTACAAATTATCTTTTTATTTTTATTTTTTTTTTTTTTTTTAAAATATAAAATTTGACAGTAAGCTCACAAAATCCATAATATTAAAAAAGAAATAAATTTTAAATTTTATTTGCTATTTATTCTCTTTAAAGGAGGAATAGGTCGATTCTATCATGCGGTTCAAAATCTTTCACAGTCTTTCGAAAAGAAATCAACGTTTATCACTCGTTTCCTGCCTAAGATCGAGTTTCTGGTTCCTTCTAAAGCCTACTTCAACATACTTCTTGTGTATGCTTAGAATTTATTTTATTTTATTTTCTCCTCAGAATGAGTAGATAGGTTTGTCTACTGCCCTGTTCACACTCCTCCTCAGTATTTTGAATTCCCAGGCATATATAAGAGCCCATCAATAAAAAAAAATTAGTCTGAAGAAAGTTCTTTCAAGTGACAAAAGGTAAAACATGCAGACTTTACTATTTTTCATTCAGTTACCCACTTCTAATATATATATATATATATATATATATCAGTTAATTTTTCATCATAATTTATTTAGATGAGTACACAATTATTGTAAATCACCTAAAGACACCGAAAGGTAGAGACCTAAGTAGCAGAATAACATTTCTAAATGAAGAAAAAAATTTTTAAAAGTTTATATATATATATATATATATATATATATATTTATTTATTTATTTAGAAATTATAACATGGATATATTACAATATCACTACAAATGTAGCTATTTTGTTTCAATAATTGTGTCCTGTCAAGTGATGTGGTTATTTTAAATTGAATGGTTTTAAAAGGTTAAAAACAAGCAAAACCCCTTTAATAGCTACTTTTGTAGCGATATTATAACATATCCATGTTATAACTTCTGAATAAATATTATTAGCTCTACTTTGTATTGAGCACTTTTTTAAAAATAGTGTTTCTTTGGACAAGGAATATTATTCCACCCACACTTGTGTGTGTGTGTGTGTGTATATATATATATATTGATAATAATAACTACTTAGACTCTGTATGAATGCACTCCATAAATTTATGCCAATATAAACCTTCGAAAAAACCATTAACAAACAGAACCTAAATCCGTTACAATCCGGCGTACTAAGTCGTCGGATAAATGGGGAGAAAAAAAAGAAACTAGCGGAACAAGAACAAACATTCAATATTCTGCAGTAAAGAAAAAAAAAAAACAAACGGAACCAAACACAAGAAAAAGTGCTCAATACGAAAAGTACTAAAATACAATAGTAGAGCAAAAACACACGAAAAAGGCTCCCTTTAGATTTTTCGTGTATATATATATATATATATATATAGCTGGCACAGTGTTTGGGGTGGGGGGAATCTTACTATATTGTCAACATTTGCTTCCCCCACTGCCTACCTATATTAATATACATTACAAATTAAACAAAGTACAATTGATTGACATATGAAAGATTTTCACACTTTTGATATCTTTTTTTTTCTTTTCAGCCAAAGACACGAATTTTTTGGGGGTCAAGCTAAGCCTTGAAAAAAAAAAAAAAAAATGCCTCTAAGAAATTCATTAGTTTTTATCCATAATGTTGAATGCACACTATTTACATTATTCGGGCTATTGTCCTCATCTTTGCTGCCATTTGTACGTCGTTTCGACCATTGTATGCGGCAGTCTTCTTCAGGTGCTAGGAATTTCAAACCGAACCCTTTATTACAATCACTAGGGTATATCATTCTCATTCCATGTGCAATGTCACTTCTGGTAACCATGAGTTATTTCCCTTTAAATTTTCTAAGTTATTTGTTCACCACTGCTGTAGCCTGGTATTGAACTCACAACTCTTTGGTTTATTCCAGTGACTTGACCCAATGTTAAATGTGTTAAAATTATCCAACTTTTTAACAAGAAAAGTCTCAAGTTGATATTTAAAATTGTAACATTGTTGATTTATTTAAGATGCAATAATCTATTATGACACGTCTCTAATTTGTATTTAGATAAATTGTATTTATTTTCAAATTTTTCTAGTTGAATTGGTGAACTATATTACATATGATTCATTATTGTACATAATTACGTTACAATAAAATTTGAATTTTACAGAAATACTAACTTTTAAAATTGAAATGTAGCAGAGTTGGTGGGTACCATATCATAGACTTGGGGTGGGAGGCAGTTTCATAGATTCGGTAGGGGCACAAAACCCTTACCCTGGCCTCATAAATAGGCAGGTTGCTAGCTAGCTTAAAAAAAGCAATACCTATGGTTTAAAATGCATTTTAAAAATGAAAATTGTTTGCACTATGTACTTGTTAACAATTGAAAAATACCTCGCTGTTGTAAAAATTGCTGCAAAACATTGTTGATTTATTTAAGATGAAATTATCTATTATGACAGGTCTCTAATTTGTATTTAGATAAATTATATTTATTTTCAAATTTTCTAGTTGAACTGTTCCTCTCTATTGCATACGATTCATGATTATTATATTTTTAATCTTAGTTGATTGACACTTAATCCATAGTGAGGGGAAATATAGAATTACTTTCCAAACAGACTAATAAAAGACATGATTAACTAATTTGTCGATAAAGAAATTAACAATGCCAAACAGTGAATGCAAACAACCACCTCATTTGCTGATAAAAAGGTTTGTTTTTTTTTTTAAATTTAGATCCTTCCTTGGGTGATCAAACATGGTCTCTGTGTTATTTCTTTATTATTTCAAATGCCGTTAAAATGAATCCCAGTCTCCCATATTTTGTAAAAAAAAAAAAAAATTTAACAATGCAAATATTTCAGAAATATTTTTTTTAAAAAAAATCTTGCAATGAAAACTTCACAGACTTTCATGCACTGCCAAGATGAAGTTACGAAAGGTTTTTAATTTGTCGAGACAAAATAAACATGAGGGAGTGGGTAGCTTTGGGTTAATATTGAAGGCATAATTAGATGAGAGGAAATAGAATAGGGGCCCCATTTCATAAATTCAGAGTGGGGGGATGGGGCCAAATGAGACCTTTGTACCATTAAAAGCAATCAGGTGTCTAACCGTACTGATGAGCTGTGATACAGCAAGGCAGATCTGTCTGCGGATGACTATGCTATCACACCCTGATTGAGCACCCTGGAAGAGTGGTAGACTGAAAAAAAAAACAGTAGCTACTCTAGCAACTATGCATCGCTCATTCAGTAATGAATTAGAGCACTCTGGCTATTGGCATATGATACATGATACGCTAAAAAGTCTGCTACCTTCTACCAAGCGCCCATAGCTCAGAGGTAGAATCGCCGACTGACGCCAGTTCGGTCAGGATTCAATCCTGGGTTAAAAGCAATTGGAGTCTAACCATACTGATGAGCTGTGATACAGTGAAACAGATCTGTCTGTGGATGACTATATATATATATAAGTAGAATCTTTGGTAATGTAAATTCCACAGGAGATTAAATTCAAAGAGAACTCAATGTTTAAATTATTATTAAATTTAACAGCGTTATAATCAAGAACAAAAGTTAGATATTTTGAGAAATACATACGTAATTATATTTTGTGGCTCTCTTCTCAGACCAAATTCATACAACAATGATTCATTGTTGTATGAATTAAGGTCTGACGAGCAGTGATATAAAGGAAACAAAAAATAACATAACCTATGGATTTATAAAAATATCCAACATTTGTTCTTGAGATATATATATGTATATATGCACACACACACATACATAGTACTGTGCAAAAGTATTAGGAAAAGAACTATTTTATCTTTTATGAGGCATCAAAATAAAGTTTAAAATCACCCCTGTCCTAACACTTTTGCACACCACCGGTAGTGTGCAAAAGTATTAGGACTGGGGCAATTTTCCTAAAAACCTCACTGAAATTCAAATACAGGGTCAAAAGCCAAGTAAATTGCTAATAAATATTGATTATTTAAAACTAAGTGTAAAAGAAATGTATTAAAAAGAAGTTCTATTTAATTTTTCCTATTTTCTATTAAACAAATCTTTTTCAAACTACTCATTATTCTATTATCCTTGGATATGACTGACATTTTTTCTTATTCCCCGCTCTCGAATTGATAAATCTAATGTTACTTTGCAAGACACACTTTGGGAACAAATACAAGCTGCTTGGCAGGAGATACCATTAGACACATTGAAGAAGCTTGTGATGTCAATGTCTGACAGAATGAAAGCGGTGATCAAAGCAAAGGGCTATTATAATAAATATTAAATTTATTTTGTAACAAGTATTTTTTTCTTGTTAAAGCATTTGTTGAGTAAATCAAATCAAATTAATTAAATTGTTTATTTTCTGTCAATATGCCTCATAAAAGATAAAATAGTTCTTGTCCTAAAACTTTTGCACAGTACTGTATATAAAAAGAATTTTTCAAGAACAGTTTTGGGGAAAACTTATGATAAAGTAAAAAATGGTTTTGTGTGACGCGTCTCGCCCCTTTAGAACATTTTTGTCAGATTAAATTTGTTATGTTGATGCAAATGAAGAATTCGGGGTATTTTTTTTTTTTTAATCTGCTTTGAGTATATAATCGTGCCAATTTAATTTAGTCTTCCTTTTCATTACTTTTGTTGGTAAATATCCCACAGATCTGTCAAGAACAGTGAGATTTTAGTCTAAAGAAAACCACGACACAAGAGTCACAAAAAATAAATAAAAACAAAAATGAAAACAAAAAAACTTTTTCCACTTAGTCATTCATCTTTCCTCTATATATATATATATATATATATATATATACACATCGAAATGAATAAGAACAAAGAATAAAATTGCAACGTTCAAAACATTAATTTAAGACAGTGCTCAATATAAAAATAGAGCAAACAATATTTATTATAGCATTAGAACAGGTGAAAAACTATTAAAAAATTGTACATTTTGTTTCAACATTGAAAGAACAATGTCTCATCAGGTAGTTAGTAAAGATGGTAATAAGCGTTTATTACCATCATTGCTAACTACCTGATGAGACATTGTTCTTTCAATATCAAAACAAAATGTACAATTTTTTAATAGTTTGTAGTTTTTCACATGTTCTTATATATATATATATATATATATATATACACACACACACACACATTCTTTCAGATAATTATTTCTATTTAAAAAAAGAAAAAAAGGGGGAATATATTTTTATAAATTTATTTGTTTTTGTTAAATTATTCATTTTTTTTCCAACTTTTATAATCTAGTTAAGTGTAATATATAAATCTTGTTTTCGGATCAAATGTTCGAGGTAATCGTATTTCAACCCTTATGAAAATTTCAGTAAATAGATATGCAAATTTAGAGACTATATACCCTGGGACAATACGACAGATATATTTACTTGGTCTGGCGCAGGGTCAAAAAAGAAGAGTGGGTAATATTAGGAAGATTGTGTAGCACCAACCTTCCAAATGAAGAGGGCCTGCCTGCCTCGAAAATTACTGTTCAAGGTCTCGGCTTTTTTTACCGGGGTTAGAGCACCAACAACTGGAACTGGAGAAATAAGCAACTGTCTCGGCCACCAAGCGAGTGGCAATATTAGAGATGACGGGTTTGAAAAAGATTAATCTCCTTGCTTTTTAAGACACACTGTAATAATTTGGCTTTTAACAAATGGTTTAAGTCAGTCGATTCCAAACTGCTGGTTATTTAGATAATAGTTTAGTGATACAAGTTTTACTAATTAACTCATATTTGAGAGGGAGTAGAGGCGGATTCATACCTAGTAATTTGATAAAACACGTGGATATAAAGTGGGGGATCAATCTTATTTTGATTCAACATAAAAACTGATCCCTCACTTCTTGGCCACGGTAGTTTCTATACATCTATATTCCAGAAAAAGTAAATAAATCTAAAAGACGTGCCCATGTAGCTAATCAGTATTTCATTGATTTGTTTTCTAAGGCTTATGAACAGACAAGAGAGTATGCATGCATAAAGTGGGGGATCAATTTATATTATAATGAACATATAAACTGATCCCTCACTTTGTGGCCATGATAGTTTCTATAAATTTATATTCCAGAGAGTGTAAATAAATCTAAAAGACATGCCTGTGTAGCTAATCAGTATTTCAATGATACGTTTTCTAAGGCTTATCAACAGACAAGAAATTGTGCATATAAAATGGGGGGATCGATTCTATATTACAATCAGTATGTAAACTGATCCCTCACTTTGTAGCCATGATAGTTTCTATACATTTATATTTCAAAGAATCTAAATAAATCTAAGACATGCCTGTGCAGCTAATCAGTATTTCATTGACCGTTTCATCAATTCATTTTTACAACTTATCGACCCCTTGTCAGTTATTTTAAGCCAGAGAATATTTTTATATTGTAAGGATTATTTTTAGAGATGATAATGATTTAGTTATACAAATCTTACTAATTAACCCATAGCTGGGAGAGAGAGAGGTAGAGTCATTCCTTCCTCAAGCTTATTTACGTTTAAGTGAATACAACAAACCCAACAGGAATTGGAACTCAACTCTCCATTTAACATTTTCAAGTGAGTCTCTATTACACCAAAAGCACATCAAAGCTTACAGCACCTGGCATTCCTAAGCAGTTACTCATTCAGTACTGACTAGACTCAATGTTGCTTAACTTTCACAACTGATGTTTCAATGTGATATGACTATTTATTTGAGCTAAAGAAACAAAATCTCCATGCATTTTGCTTAGGAAATTAAACAAAAATATCTTTAACAGGAAAAAAGACGTTGATAAATCTTAGTGTACGTAAAAATAATTTAAACTACAATATTTTCTGTTTAAAAATTACGATTTCTGTCCAATTTTTGGGGGTGAAGAGTTATAATTCCTGCCTGGGATTTTGATAAAATCCAAAAAAGAATCTGCAATATTATAAATCCTGACCTGACATGTCACATTCAATCACTTTCCCCACTGTCAATGTCTTTTCTATAAATACTTTAATGGTAAAATGTTCATGTAAACTAGTCGCTATCATAATGACTGAATGAATTTAATCACAGCACCAAATTGGTCGGTCAGTCAGTCAAGTGCGATAAGCAATACACCCTTGGGCAATCATGTCTCAAAAGAGACATGACTGACTGGGCAGAACATTGGCGTTACTTTCTGCGGCAGACTGGTTGCCAAACCAAGATTCTCAACCTTAATTTGTCCTGCTATTTAACCCATAGCTGGAGAGAGAAAAGACATTATATTATTATATTGATAAGTAGCAATTAATAGGAGATCAGTTGATAACTTCATTACAATAGAAAACTGATCCCCCACTTTATACCCAGTAGAACCTTTACTTATGGTCTCAACTATTATATTCAGTCCGTCAGTTAAGTGCCATACATGATACACGCTTGGGCGATCATGTCTCGAAAGCATTATGACTGACTGGGCAGATTTTCCCCACAGAAGGTTGCCATTAATTTCTGCAAAAGACTGGTTGCCAACCAAGGATATAGAACTCAATCTGTCTTATTTAACCCATAGCTAGAGGAAGAAGTGACAGATTAATAACTTTCTCATGGGTATTTGCGCGTGAATGCAGCAATTTCAACTGGATTTTGAATGAGGCAATGTGCGTTGTGGTGCAGTGGATATCGGCTCAGAAGAAAAAAATCGGATAGCCAAGTTCAAGTTCTTTTATTCCTGCACTTCGCACTTTTGGAATTCTTCTGGCTCCATGCCTCCCAACCAATACGGTCATCTTGATTAATCGTCTATTGTTCTTACTCCTGAATAATGTTTCTTTTTCTGATTTCTTCACATTCAGTAGGCTTTTGCAACTTACGTGCCTTCCGTCAGGTGAAATTATTAAAAAATACTATTATCTGTTCAGGATATAGCCAATCATGAAACTGCAGATTTCTTTTCATTGCTTGAGAAAATTAACCGAGGAGTTCCCCCATTGCCATCTCCATGGTTCCGAGATTTTTTCCTTATATTAGATTGGTTGTCATTCAAGAGTACAGCCTACCCTGTTACTTAATCTTCAGCAGGTTACTGTAGGGTACTTTTCTCAAATAGAAATCCAAAAAATATAGTTGTAGATAATCATTCATGCATGTTTTAACATTCACAATCACTGGACCGGGAAGTAAGTTTTTATTCTTGACAATTTTCAAAAATGTTTGGAAACATGAACATACCCACTATGTAGTGTCAAAAGAGGGGTAATTCCCTTGACACCGATATTATTTCAACTGACTTCACTCTTCAGCAATGTTTGTCGTAAAAAAAAAAAAAAAAAAAAAGAGATTTGGTTAGAATCATATAATTCTGCTTGTTCCTTCCTTAGTTAGTTAGTTCATTACACTTACTCTCTACACAAGCTTTTCCTTCCCCTCTATCATTTTATAATCTATAAACACTACTCTCCTCAGCCTTTCTCTCACCTTTGCCAAACAGAAGGGTAGCAAAGAGTGAGAGAGCCTATAGCATTACTGTAGCAGTAGCAGCTTAGGCTGGTGGTTGTAGCAGTAATTGTGTGTATATGTGTGTGTACTGTACAATATGATAAAAATAGGTAGGTTTGTTGTCATATCCCGCGACCTAATAACAAAATTTCTGGCCTCTACACTCTTGGCCATTACTCAGTTGGTCTTTTCTGTTTACAATGGACACAAGAGCCATGATTTTTCAGTAATAAAAAAAAAACATTTTCTCTTTCAAAATCTCTTACAAATTAGCATACAGTATTTTGGTTATGGTCTGTGCATACGCTGCTTAATATAAGATTACAGTAAAGTAGCTTCTATGGACATTACTTTTGTAGATATTTTAATAAAATTACACTGTGTTATCATTATTTTATTATCCAACACCTTTATGTTTGAAGACGTTACTATCATTTGTAGTATGACAAAATAAAATTATCCTTCCGTGGAAATTTCACGGCTTCCGCTAGTAATATAAGATTACAGTAAAGTAGCTTCTATGGACATTACTTTTATAGATATTTTAATAAAATTACACTGTGTTATCGTTATTTTATTATCCAATACCTTTATGTTTGAAGACGTTACTATCATTTGTAGTATGACAAAATAAAATTATCCTTCCGTGGAAATTCCATAGGTTTTGCTAGTTGTAATAATTACATGACTGGAAATTCATTTTTTTTTTAGGGCATCTGTGGGAGTAGATATGAGCAAGTTGTAAACAAGTCATGTTCTGAAATAACCTTGTCGGATCTCGTGAATTTTTATATTTTCTTTGTTATCGAGTGTTGATAAAAATAATACTAAATATTTATTAGATTGCTTATTGGAATGGTTGGCAAAACATTTTTTTTTTTTTTATAAGCGTTTCACCCCGAGCAAGGTATGTCACTGCCACTACTGTGCAGGGGGCTACGTAGAGTGGAGAAAGGCTGATTAAATATAGGAAATAACAGAGGGTGGGTGATAGGCGGGTAAGGATACCGAGAATGAGGGTTGGGTAGATGAGAGTGTTGTGAGAATAGTTAGGAGTTAGTGTGATAGGAGGTGTCTATTGACCGTACATTTAAACACCTGGAGATTGTAACTGTCGGGAAAGCAGACTTGTGGAAGGGAGTTCCACAGGCGGGAAGCGCGAGAAAAGAAGCTGTTGGAGTAGAATTTACGGTTACATCTTATTTGTTTAACTGTAAAAGGGTGTGACCTAGTTGCTAATCTAGTATCTCGTGTAAATTCGTGCTTAGGCGGCACCAGTGATCTAAGCTCATCGGAGCAGAAGCCATGAAAGTACTTGTAGAAGAGGCACAGGGAAGCTACATCACGCCGGTGTGAGAGCGGCTGCAGGCGGTCTGCCAAGTCAGTATCAACCACGTTACAGATCCTCCTTTGTATTTTGTCAAGAAGCCCAAGGAGAGCAGCAGGGGCACCCGACCAGATATGGCAGCAATATTCAATACACGGGCGGATCGACTAATTGCCTCTCGATTTGAATCTTATAAAATGTTAAATAAGGATTTCCTTATAATTAATTCACAGATTTTAATAATTTAGTAAATGTCTATAAATTTATGAATAAAAATTTTTTTTCATATTTATTTCTTTATAAATTGCTAAATGATAAATATTGCATTAATTTTAATTGTATTAGATTTTAGACTCAGTGGACTTAAAGGCAGCCTGTTTTTACCCCACCTCCCACCAAGAAAGTGATAAAAAATGAAATAAAATTTCAAACAAGTCATTAAAATGATTCTTTTAAATAAAAGAAAATCTTATGAGCAAATATTAAAACACTATTTTTCTTGTAAATTTTCAAGAACGAAAAAAAATATAAGTTCATTTTCAAGGTTTATGTTTTAGTGCAATTCTAATCATTGATTTTTAAAACAATAAACATTACCAAGAGGTGAAGGTAGTTAAAATAATAGCAGTGTCAAAGGAAAAGCCATCCTTTTAACAATCTCTTTCTGCAGGTGTGTTTGTCCATGTTTGCCACATAATATATATTTTAGCAGCATCCATGACTGCATTGAATGGTGCAGTTTGGTAGCCACTGACTAAAACCTATTGGACCCAGGGTAGAATAAATTTTTTTTGTCATTAATTTTTCATATAAATATTTTTAAAAGCCAGAACCCAAAAACAGTATAAAAAAAAATTAAATTTCTTTTTGAGCCAACAAATGAGATCAAATGTAATTTCCAAATATTTACAAGAGAAATTGAGTTTAAAATTCATGACTCGGTGGACTTAAATGCAGCCTCTCTTTACCACCTCTCAAGAAAGTGATTAATAAAAAAAAAATAAAATAAAATTTCACCAATTAAGTCATCGAAATGACTTCAAACAGCATAGCAATGCATTTTGTACAAAGATTTAGCCGGATTCATGGAATGCGAAATCGAGAAAAATGTATCCAAATGTATGAAAATACAAAATGATACAATGTCCGTCAAGGGGGTAATATTTTGTCTACGGAATTACAAGTACAACAAACTGTAAGCCAAATTTGGTCGTCTTTTCTTTTTTACCTTCAATAAAAGCAAAATTTTTAAACTCAAACATTCTGATATGCATGCACCATGCACACATGCTATTAACGACAAATATCCCTCCATATTATGCGTGTACAAGATGACTGCAAATAAACTGGACTTTACTTAAAGTTCAGCAAACAAAAATCCATTACTTTTTCTGCTGATACAATACGCACAAGCCCTCACGACACCTTGCACCAAACCCGGGCAGATTTTGTATTTGTCCAGACAACTGACATAGTTGTCATCAGCTATGCTTGAACGTCATGAGAAAATATACAGATATATATCAAATTGATGATTATAAAAACAAGAGTGTGGGCGATCATTGTTCTCCACAACTTCCTACCCTTTGTAGCTCTTAGTAAAACTTGTCGTTTTACTATCTCCCCAATCCCTGTTCTGTTAACCTTTTACACAAGGTAAAATGCACTTTCTTCTGTCACTTTTACCTTCAAACTGTCCTGTGAGTGTCTAATTTTCTAAGCCTTCTTTCCTCATAATGGGCCCTAGAAATTTTAACATTTGTTTTCTAATTCTAAGTGTATTTTCTCTAAAACTTTGTTGCTAATATGTTCAGTCCATGGTATTCTCAGCATCCTTCTGTAGAACCACATTTCTTTGTCTCAAGTCTCTTCCTCATTTTTGAGGAGATTGCCATATAGGTGGATTGATATCATATAACAGTTCAATACACTTATTTGTTTCTAACAAAACTTTGCTCAACTTTTCGAAGGCAACTTTCACAATTCTAAAGTGCCTTTGAATTTTGGTGTCTTTCCATTAAAACTTTCCAGATGTTCAAATGTTTTGTACTTGCTCGATTTTGGTATTCCTGATTTATAGTTCGCATGTTAGGGTGTCCCTTTTACCAACAACCATACATTGTCTTCTTACAACTGATGATTAGTCCTTTCTTCTTGCTTTCCTTCACTACATTCTCTAGGAGTTTTTGCAGATTCCTATGTTGGCCATCAACACTGTGTCATCTGTATATCTAATGGCCACCAATAAGGAATTGTTCTCAAGATTGCTTCACTGTGAAAGTTGAATAACTTCGACAGGAAAAAACATCCTTGTCTTACACCCCTTTCTATTTTGGTGAACTTACTGAATCCATTTTTATCTGTATGTAAGCGGTTTTCTCACAATATAGGTCCTAAATTATTCAAATATCCTTCTCAAATAAATCAGGCTTAACAGTTCAGACAAGCTTAATATGAAATGATAGAGCAAATATGAAATATGGATCCAATTGATTTCAGTAACTATGAACAGTTAGCAAGAGTGTGCACAAAAGTATGAGTGTAGAGAACTCATAATTGTAGTATGCAATCCAGGAAATACCTAAAGGTTTTAATCAAATCCACTGTTCATCAGAAACCTTTAATCTAAAAAAAAAAAATTGATCTGTAATGACCCCAATATGTACTGTGTTCAACCTAAGTGATGCCAAGTAAGCTTTGTACTCAGTGTCACAACAGAACATCAAAAACCTTAAGAGCTCCAAAGGTTGATTGAGAAGGTAACCTCAAAGCCACCAAGTGCAGAATCGGGCCTCAAAAAATTCAGGGCCTGCATCAGCATAAACCCAGATGAATTTTGCATACACACAATAACAGGAAGTTATATAAACGCCCAACCTACGAGGAGACAAAGAAAATCCCTCACATCCTCACAAGAGGAGGATCAAGTGTTCAAAAGACCCAAAACCCCATACCACCCAATTCAGCCTAGGCAAGGCATTATCTTACTATAGCGCCGTGTGGTTCAAGGCCACGAATGCAGAGCACTGAGAGAAGAATTTGCTCTTTCACTACGTTGAGGCCAGACAGCCAAATTTTGTTTCATAGGCAAAGCACAAACAATTTGAAGCGGTTCTGTAACCTCAATAATATGAAGATCCTGACATGCCTACAAGTTTAAGATATTGGTCCCATATGGAACATAAAAACATTTTATCTTTAATTCTCATTAAAAACAAAAAACAGAAAGGTTTTGCACACTGTACACGCATAAATGAGAACAGGTCATGTAAATTAAAACGTTCTTTAAAAGAAACCCCAAAATTCCCCTTCTATAAATTTCATGTACACTTGAATTTAGGTTTTGTGTAAAATGATTTTACACTATGTAAACACACAAAGAAAAACAAGAAAGGGTTAAACTTCGAGTAAAAGAAAGAAACAAAACCGGACCCCGGGTTTGAATGACCCCACCCTTCTGGATGATAGAATTTGGAAAAGATTCTTCAACCCTCTGTTTGAGGGTGGCAATGCGGCGTCCAGATGTCTGGCTGAGTAGGCAGTGTCCTGAGTTTGGTCAAACAGAAAATGAAAAATGTGTCCTATACACTGTTTCAAACATAGCAGGTCGTGTGTTGTGGTCAGGAGTTTTCAGTCAAACATATTGAGGGAGAAAGAAGAAAAAAAAAAGGAAAGTAAAATATCTCCTCGGGCCAATCACAAATTGTGAGCTTATGTTGTTATATCGCCGTATTCTTGGTTCCACTTTTCGTATTTCTCGAGACTTTCAATCGGGACACTCCTGCGAATTTTCTTCAACGATTCCAAAAAGTCAATCATCTGAATGCAACGAACCTGTAGGTAAAAAGAAAGAGAATTAATATATATATATATATATATAAATACTTGGGAGGGAGGGATGCAAGGGGTGTGTACACTGTGCGAGGGAGCAATGCAAAAGGAGGAAGAGCAAGTGCACAGGGGGAGAGGGTGTGCACAAGGTGCAAGGGAGCAATGCAAAGGGGGGAGATGGTGCACAAGGTGCAAGGAAGCAATGCAAAGGGGGAGAGAGAGAGGGTTCACAAGGTGTGAGGGAGCGGTACAAAGGGAGAGAGAGTGCACAAGGTGTGAGGGAGCAATGCAAAGAGAGGGAGAGCAAGTGCTCAGGTTTGTAATGTTTGATGTGGGTCTATTTGTTGGATATTAGGCTTTCAACACTAACTTTTTGGTTCAGGAATCTTCAAGCATTAAAAGATCTTACTGAATTTAAGGAAAACTGACCACCTCACAAAGAAAAATAGTGGTAATAAGTAAAAAAAAATTAAAAAAAATTAAATTAAATTTTCAATTTTTCTTTTTAATTTGTTTTTTAATTTGGTGTTTCTAATTTAAACTTTATTTTTTTAATTTACTATTTTTCATTATAATTTTTTAACTTTTACTATTACTACTACAAAATCTTACTGAATTAAAATTTATAAGGAAAAATTAAAATTTTTAGAAAAATCAAAATTTTGTAATGTAAAAAAACCTAGCGAAATCTTTGAAAAAATAAAAACAAAGAAACGAAAATTTTTAAAAAGATTAAAATTTTTTAAAAGATTCTCACCTTGCTTGCATCCAAACATTTTACTTCAGCAGGAGAAAGCTCTAATAAAAGAGAAAATGAAAACAGAAATTAGATTATAAATACAAATACATTTACAATGTGAATGAACACATTTAAAATTCAAATAGCCTCAAATAGTTTAAAATAAAATTAAGGAAATCTGTAAGCATACAAAATGTCTGGCCAAAATTTCCTCCGACCAAAGATGATGACACCACACCAAATATCCATTTTTGTTCATGACTGGGAAAGGGCCCGATGCATGTTCACAACATAATGAACAGGGAAAACAAATGCCATGTCAAAAACATAACACGAAACCTGTTACCCATATAATCAAATACAGTATTTTATTCAGGTTTGTCTGGGTGAGTAAGTAGGTGACACTTTAGGCAACTACTGTTGTCAGACTAAAAGCTCACCCCTTCCTTTCGGCCACACCCCTCTGCTGGTATAGAACTTGTGGCTGACTGGCAACAGAGCTCCACAACAGACAATTGTTTCATGTCATGAGCAGATCTGAAATTGCACCCCAGATTCCAAGCAAGACTTAATACAACCAGTTATCACCCCCTGCTCATATACAACATGTGGCAACAGACAATTGCTTCACGTCAAGAGCAGATCTGAAATTGACCCCAGATTCCAAGCAAGACTTAATACAACCAGTTATCACCCCCTGCTCATATACAACATGTGGCAACAGACAATTGCTTCACGTCAAGAGCAGATCTGAAATTGACCCCAGATTCCAAGCAAGACTTAATACAACCAGTTATCACCCCCTGCTCATATACAACATGTGGCAACAGACAATTGCTTCACGTCAAGAGCAGATCTGAAATTGCACCCCAGATTCCAAGCAAGACTTAATACAACCAGTTATCACCCCCTGCTCATATACAACATGTGGCAACAGACAATTGCTTCACGTCAAGAGCAGATCTGAAATTGACCCCAGATTCCAAGCAAGACTTAATACAACCAGTTATCACCCCCTGCTCATATACAACATGTGGCAACAGACAATTGCTTCACGTCAAGAGCAGATCTGAAATTGACCCCAGATTCCAAGCAAGACTTAATACAACCAGTTATCACCCCCTGCTCATATACAACATGTGGCAACAGACAATTGCTTCACGTCAAGAGCAGATCTGAAATTGACCCCAGATTCCAAGCAAGACTTAATACAACCAGTTATCACCCCCTGCTCATATACAACATGTGGCAACAGACAATTGCTTCACGTCAAGAGCAGATCTGAAATTGACCCCAGATTCCAAGCAAGACTTAATACAACCAGTTATCACCCCCTGCTCATATACAGCATGTGGCAACAGACAATTGTTTCATGTCATGAGCAGATCTGAAATTGCACCCTAGATTCCAAGCAAGACCAGTAATTAGAAATAATCCATGTATAGCTTGTCAATTAATCTCCAGAAGCCCTCATCCACTCTTGAACTGTTCTGTTCTTCTTTGTTCAAAGTGTATGCTTAAACAATACACGTCCAACGGTTATAAAATATTAAACCTTTGAGAATGAAATAAAATCTTACCTTCCCTTGCTGGGTGTCCAAACAACAATTATCACAAATGTACTTTGAGAAAAGGATGTGTTGTGATGCAGTCGATATCAGCTCAGAACGAGAAATCAGGGAGCCAAGTCCAAATTCCAGTTGAATTTGTTGCATTCACTTACGCGCAAATACCCTTGGGAAAGGTATTAATCCCTCTATTCCTTCGTTACGGGTTAAATAACAGGACAGATTGAGTTCTATAGCCTTGGCTGGCAACCGGTCTACCACAAAAAGCAATGGCAACCTTCTGCGGGATAATCTTCTGCCCAGTCAGTCAGGTCTCTTTAGAGACATGATCGCCCAAGCATGTATCACGTATGGCACTTAACTGACTGAATATAATAGTTGGAAACGTAAGTAAAGCTTCTACTGGGCATAAAGTGAGAGATCGGTTTTATATTGTTGTTTAGTAATAAACTGATCCCCCACTAATTAATAATACAATACATCTCTTCCCCCTCTAGCTATGTCGAATAACAGGACAGATTGAGTTCTATAGCCTTGGCTGGCAACCAGTCTACTGCAGAAAGCAATGGCAACCTACTGCGGGATAATCTTCTGCCCAGTCTTTTGAGACATGATCGCCCAAAGCATGTATCACGTATGGCACGTAACTGACTAAAATAAGAAAATAATCTGCTGTACTTACCACGTATTGGTCCTAAGGCAGCATCTTTGGCCAAAGCTGTCAGATCGCTCCCCGAATATCCTTCAGTCAGTCTAGAAATAAGAGGAGCACCGCTTAAACACACATCTAAACTTATATAATAAATGGAACTGTGTGTGTGTGTGTGTGTGTGTGTGTGTGTGTGTGTGTGTATCCATTACCTATAGAATCAGAAATGGCTGAACCAATTTTCTTGAAAATATACACAGTTGTAGTATAAGCGCTTGCGAGTGTTCTTAGCTAGGTTTTGTGTCGAGGTACCCTCGATAAATATCAAAAATCGATAATTTTAAAAAAATCGGCTTATAAAAGGAGTAGTCCGATTTTAATCAAACATAATACACTCATAGACAAAGACATAAGAAACGATATTCAGAAGTTTCAAGGTTGCAGTTCTCACAACAGTGAAGAATATATATATATATATATATATATACATAAAGGCAAGATGTTTGTGTGTATCTGTTTATCTGCCCGTATGTCTATTTTTTTCAGCCCTTTTATTTTAGTTTTTCCTTCGGGTTTGGCTCTAAGTCGGTATAATTGTAGTTCTTAGTCTCAGCCATGATACCATTTACTCAGAGGACTTATTTAGCCTTCAAAATTCAGTTTACGACGTAAAAAACTTATTTGATATCAATACCAGGAAATCAAAATTTGACTTACATCCATTCATTTTTCTTTCAGTCTACAGTTTCACTTTAACTGGAAACAACTATTGCTTTTTAGTCTTTCGCGTCAACGTCCAAAGAGTCTGAGCTCCAGGACCATGGATTAGTTTTAAAGCTTTCATTACACCCGAGCAATGCCGGACTATACTGCTAGTCATGAATAAAATGAACGACTGCATGAAACACACAATCTTATGTGACAAAGATGTTTCAAGGGAGAAGCTAATGCTCTCTTTGACTTCATCAGTCCTGAAAGGATTCAGCACACAAAAGGAAAAGACATCTTACCTGGCAAGGCCTTCCATTTCTTTGTTTGTCAAAGGGTTACCATGTTTCGCTAGCAAATGTACCAGCATTTGCCTGCGAGTGTGATTTTCAGGCATTGTTACATATACTCGTTTCGCAAACCGTCTGCAAAAGAAAATTGAATCCAAGAAGATAAAGGAGTTTATTGTTTGATATGTTGATACAAATCAAAACATGGTCAATAAAAAGTAATTTGTCATTTATAAATTGCCAAGGCAGAGTTCACAGACATATTTGACTGAAGCTTAGGGTCAACACAGAAAATATCCGTAGGTATCAGAACAAAAACTCAAATATAGACATTTTTGGTATGAAAGACGACATTGAATATGCAGTTGTATTTTTGGCAAAGTCAACTAAAAATCAGTATCGTTATGTATAATATCAATTCTTATTGGCATCTATATATTGATATAAATGCCGAGTACAAATTCCAGTTGAATTCCTTGCATTCACTTACATACAAATACCCTTGGGGAAAGGTATTAATCCATCTCTTCCCTCTAGTTATGGGTTAAATAACAGGACAGATTGGGTTCTATTGCCTTGGCTGGCAACCAGTCTACCGCAGAAAGTAATGTCAACCTGCTGTGGGATAATCTTCTGCCCAGTCAGTCATGTCTATTTAGAGACATGATCGCCCAAGCGTGTATCACGTATGGCACTTAACTGACTGACTGAATATAATAGTTGGAAACATGATTAAGGTTGCTGCTGGGCATAAAGTGGGGGATCGATTTTCTATTGTTATGAAGTAATAACCTGATCCCCCACTAATTACTACTTAATAATATAATACATCTCTTTCCTCTCTAGCTATGAGTCAAATAGCAGGAGAGATTGGGTTCTATTGCCTTGGCTGGCAACCAGTCTACCGCAGAAAGAAATGTCAACCTGCTGTGGGATAATCTTCTGCCCAGTCAGTCATGTCTATTTAGAGACATGATCGTCCAAGCATGTATCACGTATGGCACTTAACTGACTGACTGAATATAATAGTTAAAAACATGATTAAGGCTTCTACTGGGCATAAAGTGGGGGATCGATTTTCTATTGTTATGAAGTAATAATCTGATCCCCCACTAATTACTACTTAATAATATAATACATCTCTTTCCCCTCTAGCTATTAGTCAACAGGACAGATTGGGTTCTATAGCCTTGGTCGGCAACCAATCTACCACAGAAAACAATGGCAACCTACTGTGGGATAATCTTCTGCCCAGTAAGTCATGTCTCTTTTGAGACATGATCGCCCATATCGTATATTACATATGGCACTTAACTGACTGACTACCTAGGTACCTACGTGTGTCCCACTTTTGCTGTAATGGATGAAATGTCATGTATTTTGTAAACGCATTATATTTCCGGAGAAAATCATTGCAATGGAAGAAAGAATAAGACAACAAAAAGAGGAAGAAAGAGAACGACAGAGAAGAAGACGAGAACAATTATGAGCAGAAGAAAGACAAGCAATCCGTAAACATGATAGAGAACGAATGCAAGCAAGGAAGAATGATATGAACGAAGAAGAGAGAGAACTTTATATTTTTAATTGTTATTGCAATATTTCGTTAAATTTGTTAAGTTCAATAATTGATGATGCAATAGGAAAATTTCTACGGATATTTTATTGTTTTAGAATTTGCCATGTTTTTATTAACGGAAGAATCAAGATTCATTAAAATATTAAAGTTAGAAAACTGAAATTTTTTCAAGTTAAAAAAGTTATATTTATACTAATAATTTTGCACATGTGAAAGGCCTAGTAATTGTGAGGATTTTTACTCTGACTAATTGAACTACAAAGCACCAATTAGTCATGCAAGGCCCAATTTGTACCTTTAAGGAAAACTTCTCTCATCACGGAGACAAAGTAAAGGCCTTTGCGTAACTGGTTCTTTGTAGCTCGGTTAGTCAGAGTGTATTGATAACTACTTCTGTCCAGAGGAACACAAATCTAAATCCTGCCAGAGAACGTAATTTTACTTTAATAAGATCACTCAACATTCAGGTCGCTAGAATTTCTCAGCTTGCCAATGAACCATGTCGTTGAATATGACTTACCGCAACACAGCATCATCGAGTTCTTGAGGCCGATTTGTTGCTCCCATAATTAAGATTCTGTCATCACAACTTCCGCTGAGCTGGAAAAAAAAATAGATGAAATGTAGCTCATCACAAATCAATATTAAGGCTTTCAGTTTTTACTTATGTATCAGATGAGAAATTTTAAACTCAAATTAAAAGTCAAAAAAGAGATTGTGTCATAAACAAATGTAGGGTCACAAGATTTTTTTTTTCACAGCTTAAAAAAAAACTTTTCAAACAAACAAAAAAATAAACGCTTTTCAAACATAAAAAAAACTTTCAAAAATAAAAAAACTCAAAACCATTTCTACAAACAAAACTCATTTTTTAAATAGAAAAATTTATAAAAAAAAAAAATTTAAACCCCCACAAAAAAATACCTTTTTTGTCAAACAAAAAAAAACACCTTTTTTGTCAAACAAAAAAAAAAACAAACACCTTTTTGTCAAACAAAAAAAAAACAAACACCTTTTTGTCAAACAAAAAAAAACAAACACCTTTTTGTCAAACAAAAAAAAACAAACACCTTTTTGTCAAACAAAAAAAAAACAAACACCTTTTTGTCAAACAAAAAAAAACAAACCTTTTTTGTCAAACAAAAAAAAAACACCTTTTTTGTCAAACAAAAAAAAAAACTAAAAGCCTTTTAAAACAGAAAAAAATAAACTAATTTGAAACCAGAAGACCTCAAATATTCTCAGCAAAATAGGTTAAACGCAAACTAACCAGATGTTGATAATTGTTTACAGAACATATTTGACATTCAGCAATATCTAGTTGTTGAGAATTGGCATAATTGAAAATCTTTTGTCGCAAAAGACAAGAAAGTCACAGAAATTGATTAAAATAAATCAATAAGGGAAACCCGCAAGTTCTGTCATGTTTTGATAACTTAGTGTGCGAAAGAAGTCTGACCAAACAAGATACTCGAACTCTTAAAAGAAATTGCAATGTACTCAAAAATATGACTGGTTGAATACTATCTCACACGCACATAGATATATATATTTCTACCAACTTGCTATATATTCCAAAACTCAGTTCTACTGGATGTGCATTTGAAAATCTTATATATATATATATATATATATATATATATAGTTTATAAAGGAAAACTCAACACATCATATTAGTTATAAACTATAGTTCATTTCAATGAGCTTGGGTGTCTCATTTCCCCTCCAGGGAAATGTTTATGTTGAAGTCAATATATTGAGCATTTTTCATTTCATTTGGAACTGGACTATCTCTTTCCCCCCCCACTCCGTCCCCTTCCTAACTTTCTTTCTCCCCCTTACATTTATTGTCATTTATTTATTTATTTGTTTGTAATCTTATGTTTATTATTATTATTTCTATTATGTTCCCTCTTCATTTTAAGAAAACGTTCATTCCGGCAGAAATTTTGTGCCAGATGGAGGAAATATTGTAAAAGGGTTTGATGATATGAGCAAGTTAAGCTCATTAAAATGAACTATAGTTTATAACTAATATGACGTGTTGAGTTTTTCTTTATAAAATTCATATCGCTCTGGTTAACACCCATCGATCTCTCTATATGGATTTACCTAATAATTTATATTAAGGAAATCTTGTTGGGTTATCCTCACCGTATACAGACTGACAACTATATATATATATATATATATATATATACATACATACATACATACACAATGTATGTAGGCTGGATTTGGCTTCAGATAACCCGTGGTGGTTGGTACGCCATAAAATCTAAACAGCCAAATCAAATATATACATTTTTCTAGAATATTTTATTAATTTGTTGAAAGATTAATTATTTGTTTATGTGGGTTTATGCTGATGTGTGTGTGTGTGTGTGTGTGTATGTATTAGCAAGTGTTGGCTGTCATAAGCATTTTTCGTCACTGTTTTCTTCCATATTTTTTTCCTTCTTTTCGTTCTCCAGAATTGTGTCAACTTATTATTCGTATAAATATCAGCAATTTTTAATGTTTGAATGTTGCATACTTGTACATATATACATACATGCCAATTGCTATTTTGTCAGACAAGCGTCGTCCCCTCGTTCCTTCCCTCCGTCAGCTCATCTCTGTCATGCAAACTTAAATGGCTCTTAAGACCTGCAAGTGACGTGCATAGTTTTTGACAGATGTGGCTTTCCAAGTGATCCCTCAAGGCAGCAACAGCAGCAGAAATGTCATTCCCACAAATCGTGAGGTGCCGTTCCAGTACATCAGACGACTTACAAATTTTGAGGCAGGATGAGCAGGAGTAGGATCAGTGAGGGGAGCAACAAGAATGATTTTAGGTCCAGTGGTCTGATGAGACTTTATATGATTCACCAGTTTTGCCTAGGACAGCAAAAACGAACACACACACAAGTCCAAACAGTTCCTTCTTTTTGTTCTCCAAAATTTTGTGTTGACTGATTGTTATTAATTGTTATTATTCATATCAGCATTTTTTAATGCTTGAATGTTGAATACTTTTACATACATAGGCACATTTCCACACACACACATATATATATATATATATATATATATATATATATATATATACATACAGATAGACTAAACTATCGCCCGGTTCACACTCCACCCACGTCTATTGAACAGGTGAAGAGGCTCATCCCTTGTTTCCTGTTTAGGATGCGGTTTCCTGTTTTTCTCTTTTCTAATCTTCTCACTCTTATGTAGCCCCCTGCACATCAGTGGCGTTACCGCCTTGCTTGGGGTGATATGATTAAAAAAAAAAAAAAAAAAAAAAAATACACACACACACTTCATATACATGCCTGTTATGATTTCTTGAGGTTTAACAATTATGAGTTTTAAGCATACGCCTTAGACGTAAGCTATTAGAAATATTAACAAAAATCAAAAAATCATAATACTTCCTCAAATAACACTAAATATATCAACTACCTACAGTGTAATCAAATGCATTACAACTATAAACAAGATGAAAAAAAAATCCTAAGAAACTTAAATTATATACTAAATTTAATACAATCAACTAATTCCTCCACAAAAACTCGTCTCTAACAACTCATGTTTTGCCAAAATAACTAATGCTGTATTTTGTTGGTGATACAATCACCAACAAACAAAAAAAAGCATCAAATATATATTGCATGACAACAACGCTATAAAGGAGACTTACACTATATATCCAATTCATCATCAACTATGCAACATTTAAATGAACATCCCAGTCCACATTTACAATTTCGGGAAATATTAACTAACAATACATGCATAGTCCACTACAAAAATAAAATCTTCAAATTCTCGAAGCCCTCTTTATTAAAAAATTACAACTGGCACTTAAAAACAATTATGAATATAGAAACAGCGTTCTAAAATGCCTAAATGTTTTCATCATATCTATGTTGTAATTTTTTGGAAAAATACTTACAACAATAATTTAATACATGTAAATTGTAATTTTTATAAAAATATTGCAAATATAAAATTAAATTACCTCCTTTACACTATAAAAATTTTGAAATTGGTATCTTGTTCTCATGCATTCACTTACGCACAAATACCCTTGGGAAAGGTATTAATCCATCTCTTGCCTCCAGTCATGGGTTAAATAACAAGACAGATTGGGTTCTATAGCCTTGGCTGGCAACCAGTCTATCGCACAAAGAATTGGCAACCTACTGCGGGAAAATCTTCTGCCCAGTCAGTCATGTCTTTTTGGAGACATGATCACCCATGCGTGTATCACGTATGGCACTTAACTGACTGACTGATCTTGTTCTTATTAGTATGCCCAAATCATGTAAGGGCTAAACCACAAGAAATTCATAACTGACAACTACATTATGTCTTAATAATCAGCCATCTGAAGATGATCTTGGATAAGATTAAAAGTACTTGGGAAAATAAAACTAATGAAAACACTTACAGCATCTTTCTTGTTTTTAATCACTACACCAGAAAACTTATTCATGATTACGAGAAGAGTAAAATAAATGTGTGTGTGTGTGTGTATATATATATATATATATATATATATATATATATATATAGACTTACTCCATCAAATTCAATCAGGAATTCTGTTTTTAAGCGACGACTGGCTTCATTTTCACCTTCTCTTCTCTCGCATAACAGAGAATCAATTTCATCTGAAAGGAAAAAGGGAAAATAAAATTTAAAATAAGGTTTTATTTTTTTTAAATCATTTCACCCCAAACAAGGAAATAAAGCCTTGAGAACATTAAGGATTACCGAGAGAAAAAAATGTTACTGAGGAGAAAGGACAATTAAAGGATTCAAGATTTTTTGTACAATGATGTTTACCCTGTATAAGGCCTAAGAGCCACTTGAGGTAGAAATTTACAGAGTAAAAGGCACAATTTATGGGAATATGTGGGGAAGATTAAAAGGAAATTACTGAAAAGTAATCAAAACTTATCTGAATGTGTAATTCTCATACCAATGAGATTTCCAATAGCCTCTCTACAGCATACGACTTCATTGAATTTCTTTGTATTCCTCTCAAATTTATATTTAAATTTGGGGTCATCAAGAGAGAATGTAAACCGTTTTGAGGCCTTTCAACGATTTTACTTGCACACCAGAACCCACTCTCTGATGTGAGGCCCCATTATAACAATATACTAGTTCAAATGTCTAACAGCAAAATTAAATTTACGAAAAAAAAAAAAAACAGCAAATCTTGCATTCTGAGAATGCAACGTGAACCTCATTAGGCATCCACAATCAGTCATGTAATGCTGACATGTTCGCAGAAACACTCCACGGAATATTTCTTTTTTCCCATATCCACATAGAACTATTCTCAGTTACTTCTATTGGGCGTTTTATACTTTAACTATAATGGTTAACCTTAGATTTGAACAGGTTAAAATTGTAGGAAGCATCCTCTTGGGAGTTGGTTCCACAGACCAGCAGTTCTTTGGTAGAAGCAGCTCAAGTGAAACTTACATGTCACTGATAAAATACAAAATGGCTGAGACTGTTTTGCTACAATGTGTGCAACATGGTGAGCCACAAAAATAGGAATTAACAGAATTAGCGAATGTAGATTGACTGACATTAGAATTAAATTTTTGAAAATCATAAAGCAAGATGCCAGAAAAATCTTTCAAAAGCAAGAAGTGCAAAAGAAGAAACTTAACAGATCTTTGGGTTACATCTAGAAATTTCAACTGTAAGAAGATGAGACCTAACTACCAATCTAGTACTGCACATGAAGTTAAAGTCTAGGTACCATAAAGGTACCACATGCTGACTCTTGTGGTCCTCCCCAAGGACTGAACTCACCATCCTTGGCTGAAAAACATTGAAAGCTATTAGACTCCTATTCCTCAGCATAATGGATGTGTTCTCTGCCTTTCTGCTTCCTGCATGCTGGAAATTCTCTTCAGTCGTTCCTGTATTTAAGAATTGTGGTGAACCCTTGGACCCATCCAACTATCACCCTATCAGTCTTCTACCAATATTCGGGAAAGTATTCAAGGCTATAATCAATGCTGAAATAGTTCATCATCTCACCGCCCACAAACTGTTCTCCGACAGGCAATATGGATTTCGCTTCGACAGGTCCACGGCCGACCTGCTAACAACCGTAACCCTAACGAGTACATGCTACAGGCCCTTGATGAGTCTGACGAGGCTCGTGCGGTTGCTCTGGACATCTCCAAGGCTTTCGACAGGGTTTGGCACTCTGGCCACCTATGCAAACTACGCGGTTATGGTATTACCGGTCACCTGCTTGACCTAATCCAATCTTTCTTAAATAACCGCAAAATGAAGGTCGTTCTGAATGGGCATGCCTCTTCGTCCTACAGCACGAATGCTGGTGTCCCACAGGGCTCTATCCTGGGCCCGACGCTCTTCCTTATTTTCATCAACGAACTCCCAGATGAGATCAAGTCCCAAGTAGGCATCTACGCAGATGACACTACAATATACTCCTGCTCCAGTCAGAAACCTGTCGTGGCAGACAGACAATCTCGCTGCTGACCTTGAGTGGGATCTACACTCTGTGGTGAACTGGGGCAAGAAGTGGCTTGTCAACCTCAATTCATCTAAGACCAAGCTGTTGTCTGTCAACCATTACAGGCAACCTCTCCTGCCTCCCATAAGCATGGACCAAGTGATTCTCCCTGAGAGAAATACACTACGCCTCTTCGGACTTACCCTGTCCTCAGACCTCAAATGGAACCACTATATTGAATCCATAGCAAAATCTACTGCTAAGAAGATTGGGTCACTATGTCGAAACAGGATGTTTTTTCCACCTGAATCCATCCTGCATATATACAAGTCAACCATCCGTCCGTGCATGGAGTACTGCTGCCATTTATGGTCAGGTGCCCCCGCCGTTCTCCTCAGTGTTCTTGACAAGCTCCAAAGGAGAGTCTGTAATGTGATAGGTACTGATCTGGTGAATAGACTGCAGCCACTTCCCCATCGTCGAAATGTGGCCTCCCTTTGTCTCTTCTATAAATACTTTCATGGCTTCTGCTCGGATGAGCTTAAGTCACTGATGCCTCCTCAACAGGTGTTTACTCGTGCAACCAGACTGGCAACTGGGTCCCACCCATTCACAGTCAGGTTAGCCAAATGCAGACGACAATTCTACTCCTGCAGCTTCCTCTCTCGCACATCCCGCCTGTGGAACTCACTCCCGTATTCTTGCTTTCCTGACGGCTACAACCTCCAGAAATTTAAATGCAAAGTCAATACTCATCTACTAACCACTGGACTCTCGCTATCTCCCCTCCCCTGTATAACCTTCCCTTTCTCTCCACCTATGTATCTGTCATCGCACCTGCTTTCTCAGCTTTCTGTTGTTCCTTTCTAACTAGTTTGTACTCCTCACTCTTTTCTAATTAATCTTTTTACAGTTATGTAACCCCTTGCACATCAGTGGCGTTTCCGCCTTGCTCGGGGTGAAATGATTAAAAAAAAAAAAAATAAGTAGCAGTATCCTGTCTCCCTTCCTATCAAAGTGGACTTAACTTTCAGGCATTACTTAAGGTTATTGAAACTTCTACTCTGAGAAAATATTTAATGAAGTGCTGTCACTCAGTTTATTGATTAAAATCCTGATGGGATAATTTTATCCTTGACAACAGACGGATTAACACAGTTGAATTTTTTTTTCACCAAATTTATTACACTGACTACAC
This sequence comes from Ascarosepion bandense, assembly GCA_037127315.1. Taxonomy (NCBI): domain Eukaryota; kingdom Metazoa; phylum Mollusca; class Cephalopoda; order Sepiida; family Sepiidae; genus Ascarosepion; species Ascarosepion bandense. The sequence continues at coordinate 3,255,777 of JBBBDQ010000984.1, forward strand.
AGAATATTGTAAAAAAAGTATATTTATTCTCTAGAGTTTTAGTTTTCTTTAATGGCACATCAACACCTCTGTGGGTTATTTAATGCCAAAAAGGTGGGGTTTTAGGGTATTCTTTTCAAAACATTCGGTTATAGTGAAAAAGTTGATTTAATCAGATTTTAATGAAAAATACTTGTTTTTATTCTTATTTTAAAAAACTGAAAAGGTTTTCTAGTTTTGTATTCAAAAACGTTTTTATGAGAATTTTTTCTTAAAATGTATACTTCATGCAAATCTATAACAGTCTAGCTCTTGCAAATCTATAACAGTCTAGCTCTTGCAAATCTATAACAGTCTAGCTCTTGCAAATCTATAACAGTCTAGCTCTTGCAAATCTATAACAGTCCTGGCTCTTGCAAATCTATAACAGTCAAGCTCTTGCAAATCTATAACAGTCTAGCTCTTGCAAATCTATAACAGTCTAGCTCTTGCAAATCTATAACAGTCTAGCTCTTGCAAATCTATAACAGTCTAGCTCTTGCAAATCTATAACAGTCTAGCTCTTGCAAATCTATAACAGTCTAGCTCTTGCAAATCTATAACAGTCTAGCTCTTGCAAATCTATAACAGTCTAGCTCTTTACCAAATCTATAACAGTCTAGCTCTTGCAAATCTATAACAGTCTAGCTCTTGCAAATCTATAACAGTCTAGCTCTTGCAAATCTATAACAGTCTAGCTCTTGTAAATCTAACAGTCTATTTTTTATAAATATATTTCTATAAAATCTATTTTTCATAAATATATTTCTATAAAATCTATTTTTCATAAATATATTTCTCTAAAATCTATTTTTCATAAATATATTTCTATAAAATCTTTTTCATAAATATATTTCTATAAAAATCTATTTTCATAAATATATTTCTATAAAATCTATTTTCATAAATATATTTATATAAAATCTATTTTTCATAAATATATTCTAAAATCTATTTTTCATAAATATGTTCTATAAATCTATTTCATAAATATATTTCTATAAAATCTATTTTCATAAATATATTTCTATAAAATCTATTTTTCATAAATATATTTCTATAAAATCTATTTTTCATAAATATATTTCTATAAAATCTATTTTTCATAAATATATATTTCTATAAAATCTATTTTTCATAAATATATTTCTATAAAATCTATTTTTCATAAATATATTTCTATAAAATCTATTTTTCATAAATATATTTCTATTTTCATAAATACATTTCTATAGAATCTATTTTTCATAAATATATTTCTATAAAATCTATTTCATAAATATATTTCTATAAAAATCTATTTTTCATAAATATATTTCTATAAAATCTATTTTTCATAAATATATTTCTATAAAAGTCTATTTTTATACGTTCATAGCGTTCTGACCCCAGTTTGGGGGTTAACTATTTGCCCATAGCTGGAACCTTAACAGGTGCTACCACTCTGAGTCAGGGTGGACCTGGAAACAACAGCAATTATGTGGTGGTTCTATGCTCCTCCTAACCTCCCAATCAGAGGCCTTGCTGCCAGATGCAGTTTACCATCATGCTGCAGGACCAGAGGTCCATGAAGCAGCATGCATCGTATGGTGGGCACATGAGTGCATCATTGGGCATATGGGGGGGGTGGGGGGTGATTGAGGTAAAGTATATCCTAAGTACTTCAATATTACGAAATTCAGGAAACATAATACTTAATCATTGTTCATTTACATGACAGGTGAGAATGAAAGGAAGCAAACGCCGTTTTAAACATGATTTTCCTAAATAAATTAAATGTGATATTCAAAAAGCCAATCGAGCTTCAATTTGCAAAAGACTGCTCTCATCATTGACTTTATTTCATACTAGCAGTATAGCCCGGCATTGCTCGGGTGTAATGAAAGCTTTGAAACTAATCCATGGTCTTGGAGCTCAGACTAAAGAATATTTGAAATAATAAAATACTTGCGACAATTTAACAATCGCACCTTATATATATATATATATATATATATATATATATATATATATATATACTAGCAGTATAGCCCGGTGTTGCTCAGGTGTAATGAAAGCTTTAAAACTAATCCATGGTCCTGGAGCTCAGACTCTTTGGACGTTGACGCGAAAGACTAAAAAGCAATAGTTGTTTCCAGTTAAAGTGAAACTGTAGACTGAAAGAAAAATGAATGGATGTAAGTCAAATTTTGATTTCCTGGTATTGATATCAAATAAGTTTTTTACGTCGTAAACTGAATTTTGAAGGCTAAATAAGTCCTCTGAGTAAATGGTATCATGGCTAAGACTAAGAACTACAATTATACCTACTTAGAGCCAAACCCAAAGCAAAAACTAAAATAAAAGGGCTGAAAAAAATACAGACATACAGGCAGATAAACAGACACACAAACAAACATTTTGCCTTTTATATATATATTTATATAATCGATTTCCTGCACTATTGTAAGAACTGCAACCTTGAAACTTCTGAATATCGTTTCTTATGCCTTTGTCTATGAGTGTATCAAATTTGATTAAAATTGGACCACTCCTTCTACAACCCGATTTTTTCGATTATCGACTTTCCATATTTATCGAGAGTACCTTGACACAAAACCTAGCTAAGAATACTCGCAGATGTTTGTAGTACAACTGTGTAAATTTTCAAGAAAATTGGTTCAGCCATTTCAGAGTCTATAGGTAACAGACACACACAGACATAGTTCCATTTATAAATAAGTTTAGATCTAAGAATTTAGTTTCTTCTTTGCTAATCACTTCCTTTATGATGTTGGCATTGATGACTAAATTTACAGTCAATGCCCAGGCTCAGGACTAGAAGCTTTCAATTTTACCAAAACCTGCCCCCCTCATCCCTGTTTGGCTTTACACACGTTGATCAGAGAGGAAAGAAAATCAGAATGATGTGTCAATGGCATGAATTTGCTTAAAATCAACCCCGACTTTCCGAGAAGTGATCTTAATGATCTGCGGCACATACAGAATGAGATGTGAAAAAACCTATTATGAAACAGCCACAGACTGCTGATGACGGCTATAATTTCAAATGGCACCTTCTATAGCATGCCCGTAATGCATAGCCAGCTTCATCTGCTGGTTCAACCTGTTGTCATAACCATCAACTTGTTCCAACATTTCTCAATTCTATACCAAAATAACAACTGAATCAGATAGACTAAACTATCGCCCGGTTCACACTCCACCCACGTCTGTTGAACAGGTTAAGAGGCTCGTCCCTTGTTTCCTGTTTAGAATGTGGTTTCCGGTTTTCTCTTTTCCAATCTTTTACTCATTTCCATTCTTTTCCTCTTTTTTTTTTTTTGTTTTTTCAATTGGAGTAGATAGACTAAACTCTCGCCCGGTTCATACTCCACCCACGTCTGTTGAACAGGTGAAGATGCTCATCCCTTGTTTCCTGTTTAGGATGCGGTTTCCGGTTTTCTCTTTTCCAATCTTTTCACTCCTATGTAGCCCCCTGCACATCAGTGGCGTTACCGCCTTGCTCGGGGTGATATGATTTAAAAAAAAAAAAAAAAAAAAAAAAACATCTATAGAAATCCACATTTTCAACTGCAAAACATGAGATAAAAAGCTTAGGTTTCCCTAAGTGCAAACTCACCAATAAATATGACAGCCGGTTGCAGTTCTCTTGCAACAGCAAAAAGGGCACGCACCAATTTCTCCCCCTCTCCAACCTGTAAACAAATAATGAGTTTATTTTAGTCAGAAGAAATCAGACAAAACATGTAAACCATTCTACTAGGCTATTGTTTATACCAATCAACAGGGCTACTGCATAATACCCCACCAATATTATATTAAATAAATATACCGACAAAGACAATGTTAACCATCTTAATAAATGCTGAAAAAAAGACGATCTGTTCTTTTAAGCGGTCAATGTCTGTTTGATAATATATACTGAGCTAGCATACATTCAAGCAATAATGTAAAATTTTATTTTGGTTCCACTGAAAATCCATGGAAATCTTGTTTCTGCTATCATCAAATGACTTTAGGCAATGTAAGGTACACAAACAACACTCTCTCCAAATATTTCTGGCAATTAAAGAACGAGGGTAATACACCCAATATTACATGGGATATTGTAGCAAAAGCCAAGTTTTACAATGGGAAAGATAATAGATGTATTTATTTATGTTTTGTCGAAAATTAGTTATCTCAAAACACTTAACCCCAACTTATTAAACAAAAAAATGAATTGATGGTTAGATGTAGGCATAAAAATAATATCTGTAGAAATGTTAAGCCCCGATTATTTTTTACTGGAAATTATGACCTTCCCTTTAATATGTCATAATTTTTATGGTCTTTAGACCTATTTATTTAAAAAAACCAAAAAAAAAAAAAAAAACACTAATTACCTAGTAATCCTTAAGTTTAATACTAAATAATAATCCCAACTTTAATAATTTTCTCATATAATTAATCACAATCCCTACAATATATAGACTGTATCAATATTGCATTAAGTCTGTAAAACGGCAGAATTACAACTTACATATTTTGACGTTAAACTGGCAGCACTTATGTTGAAGAATGTTGCGTTGGATTCATTTGCTACGGCTTTAGCCTGAAATATAAGAAAAAAAAAAAAACAAGGGAGAGAATGACAGTAGATTTTGAAAAGATTAAATTGATAAAGACTGAGTTTTCGCATAATCACAATCCAATAACAATAATCTATCTCTCAGCTCCTAATCATAAATCCCTCATTTCTCTACAGCATTATCAACAGTTTGAAATTTTTAGACATTATTATAGATGTGACGTTTCAACCAAATACACACTGGTCATCATCAGGTGTCCCTCATTTAGCTAATATGAGACATCTTTGGTTATTGTGTTAGTTTCTTACTGTGAAGCCAGTTTTTGTTCTGTTTAGCTTCTTTTTTTTTTTTTAATCGTTTCATCCCAAGCAAGGCAGGGCCACCACTAGTGTACAGGTGGGGGTATTGAAGAAAAGACAAAAGATGAACAGAATTCATAAACATAGATGATAATTGACCTATTTAAACTTTTGGAGATTATACAAGGGTCATTCAATAAATAAGGGGAATTTTTCGGTATAAGGACTTCTACGAGGGTCATTCAATAAATAAGGTGAATTTTTTCGTATAAGGACTTCTACAAGGCTCGTTCAATAAATAAGGTGAATTTTTCGGTATAAGGACTTCTACGAGGGTCATTCAATAAATAAGGTGAATTTTTCGGCATAATGACTTCTAATACAGATAGAAGCTTACTTGTTTTTTAAATTTTTTTTCCTTTACTTCTTTTTTTAAAGGGATTTAATTATTTTTTTCTTGCAGATTGAAGAAAGTTTTGGAGATTAACAAAGATGGCCAACCAAGAAGCATGCTCCAGGATTGAACAGAGGTCAGTTATCAAGTTTTTGGTTGCTGAAGGGTGCAAACCAGTTGAAATTCATAGGAGAATGTGACCTGTGTATGGTGCCACATGTTTCAGCCAAAAAATGTCTACAAGTAGGCTAAATTGTATAAAGAAGAACAGATCAGTCTTGATGATGAAGACAGGCATGGGAGCCATACAGAAATGAGTCCTTACAAGAATGAGTTTATGTGCACGTAGGCAGGAACGTATGTGCGCATGTATGTGTGAGTGTTATTTTGGGTAAGGAGTGTCTTTGAAGTACTCACTCAGTCTTAAAGACTTCCGTTTGGTTATCAAGCATAAGAAAAGGCAGACAGGTGAACCGTGAGAATAAGGAGGTGAGGAAAAAAGATAGAGATAATAATAACAATAACATTCATTTGACATTTGTCGAGGAATATGTTAATTACTCTCGTAGTCTTTTCCCTCTCTGGCGACTGCCGAAACTTGCCCGTCTTTGATTTCAAAAACGTCATTTGGGAATTCACCCCTGGATGTGATTCTGGCCTTTCCATTGGACGACAAAGAAACTTCTTGTCGGCTTGCAGAAAGGGTCCGTAAAATAATTTGTTTCTGATAATTGAAGATTATTTGAATTTTGTTTTTAGAGGTTTCCTAGTTTTTTTCTTGGCCGGAAAACATTTCACATCAAGGTGTGAAATTTCACAAGTTTTGCTTTGAATTCACTATGCTAAGCAAGGTTTTGTAAATTCTAGTAAATTTGTTTATTTCTAACAAAATCAATGAGTCAGTGCTTACCATCTCAATTCTTAAATCTAAAACTTGTTTTATTCACTACAAGCCCACTACTCAGTCATAACTGTTCTAGCATGAGGTGCCCAAATGATTTTCTAAGTACAGTTTAGATGCAACACAAGGCCAAATGTGTGGAGCACCCAGTGAGGATTGAACTCACTGCTCAATCATAATTGATCTGGCAAAGCAAGCTGGTTAATCATTACACCATGTCAAAGTGCCCCAGTCTTCCTATACGACAGTGTATACTAGAAAATCTTTTTACAGATGAAGAGACTTGAAGCAACTGTAAAGATCTTGTGGAAGAACCAGCCAGTACTCAACTAAAATAGACGTTGGGTCTGACTGACCAAAAATACCACCAGGGCAAATTGGTAGGTGGTTTAAATAAATAACCTGGGAGATTCCATTCTGTTACAGGAAGAAGTGATTGGCTGACAATTTCAGTGTATACATTGAGCTCCATAAATATTCAGCACAATATCCACCATTTGTCTTTGGGCCACATAGGGACATGTATTCAGTTTTTCAGCTTTGTGCAACAATTTTGTATTTTTATACAAAATAAATATTGGGACATGTATTCAGTTACAACCCTGTTTATTTTTGTCTGCCAACTGGACGCTAGTTGGAAACATCAGGGAGACAAAAGGAGACAGCCAAGTTGAAAGGTAAGTTATTTGATTTCTACAGCAACAAAAATGTGATTCTACAGAAGGATATTGAGAATGCTATAAATATACTTTTTAAAAAAGTTCCAAAACTTGTTTGTAAATTAAATTCTTAGAAATTTTTTTTTTTTAAGAAACTCTTCGTAAAAATATTCATTTTTCATGGTGATCATTCATAGGAAAGCTTCAATGAGGATTGCATCATTTACTTAAATTAAGTTTAGGAAATATGAAGAAAAAAATTGTGTCCAATATTCAAAGGATTTTACTCACCAACATGGTTTTTCCATTTCCCGGAGGTCCAAATAGTAAGAGGCCGCGTGCTGGTGCTCGAAGTCCAGTAAAGAGCTGAATACAAAAAAAAGATGAATTAGCAGTTCAGGATTTACCTATAGACTCAGTTGGCTGAAGCCTAGGGCCTTAAAATCTAGAGGACTCCAATATAATATTTTTGACACTATCATTGGTCTTTCTGATACATGTAATCATAATTCAAGACAAAACCACCCATCAGTAATTTCAAACACCCTCATCATGATCCAAAGTTTCACTCAAATTGTTTAATTTAGTGGTTTCATTTTCCTCTCCTTGTAAGAATGCATGATTTGGAGGGGCCTCACTTGTGGAATGACCTATGACCTCATCATCTAAATCCAGTTCTGGGTACAACTTTGCAAAAACAAATAAATAGATTTGGCTGTACAACAAGTTCATATTATACTCGGGTTAGTTGTTACTGCTATATAACAAACGATTCTTGATAAAATCCCCCCTAAAAAAATCTGCAGTGTTATTGGTCCTGACCTGGCATCTCAACTCTAGTAACTTTCCCCACTCGAATGATGGTCTCATGAAGCTGCTTCAAAGATCGCAAACAGTAATGGAACAAAATGAGCTATGTGCGCAATGCCAGATTTACCTGTAGGCTTAGCAGGCTGACCCTAGGGATTTAAAATCCAGGGAGTCTCCAGCCAAGGTGTTCGATACTTTTGATACTGTCATAAATCTTTCTTACAAATGTTGTCATAATGCGTTGGAGATGCTAAACCAGCCTTTGGTAAATTAAAAACTATTTTCCTCTACTCATAAAAACTGGGTAATTTGGTGAAGCCTCACTGGTAGAATAGTCTAGGGGCCTCTTCTCATCTAAATCCAGTCCTGGTAATAGGAAAATCTTAGGATTGCAAGGTAACAGATTTTACTGAGAGAAACAAGCAAGCAAGAGTTCTCTCCCTTGTATTTGCAGGTGCATTGTGTTATGTTGAGTCACTTAAAAGAAACACTTTCACAAAGGTTTACTTCTGGTAGTTTTCTGCTGGAAACAGTCGACCTTCAATTCAGAATGAGGCTAACATCCATTAAACGCCATTTTGCAATGTTCCTCACTTGAGACGATGCACACAAGTTTTTCAGTATTTGTCTATATTTCTGAGATGAGGTAGTATTTACACTATTTACATTATTCGAACTATTGTCCTCATCTTGGTTGCCATTTGTACAATGTTTAATAATAGATCATTCCATTCGTATATATTTCTGAGATTTTTTTTTTTAAATCATCTCACCCCAAGCAAGGCATTCCACTGCCACTATTGCGCATGGGGCTACATAGGGGAAGGTAAAGAGAATGAGTGGTTAGACATAGGGAATGTCAGGAGGAAGGTGACAGATGAGTAAGGATACCGATGATGAGGGTTGGGCAGATGGGAAGAGTGTTTGATAGAATGGGAGCAGGTTAGTGTGTCTATTGACCTTACATTTAAACTCCTGGAGATTGTAGCCATCGGGGAAGCAATCGTGTGGAAGGGGATTCCACATTCAGGAAGTGTGAGGAAAGAAACTGTTGGAGTAGAAGTTGCATATAGAAGATGAGGTAGTATTTACACTATTTACATTATTCGGACTATTGCCTCATCTTTGTTGCCATTTGTACGTCGTTTAATAATACATCATTCTATTTGTCTATGTTTCTGAGATGAGGTAGTATTTACAGTATTTACATTATTCGGACTATTGTCCTCATCTTTGTTGCCATTTGTACGACGTTTAATAATAGATCATTCTATTTGTCTATGTTTCTGAGATGAGGTAGTATTTACAGTATTTACATTATTCGGACTATTGTCCTCATCTTTGTTGCCATTTGTACGACGTTTAATAATAGATCATTCTATTTGTCTATGTTTCTGAGATGAGGTAGTATTTACAGTATTTACATTATTCGGACTATTGTCCTCATCTTTGTTGCCATTTGTACGACGTTTAATAATAGATCATTCTATTTGTCTATGTTTCTGAGATGAGGTAGTATTTACAGTATTTACATTATTCGGACTATTGTCCTCATCTTTGTTGCCATTTGTACGACGTTTAATAATAGATCATTCTATTTGTCTATATTTCTCAGATGAGGTAGTATTTACACTATTTACATTATTCGGACTATTGTCCTCATCTTTGTTGCCATTTGTACGAGGTTTCGGCTGTTGTATGCTCTGGCCTTCTTTAGATGCTAGAAATTTTGAACAGAACCCTTTATTACAATCAATGGGGTATATTCAGTTCTTGTGCTTAAGGACACATGGCCCAGTGGATATAAATGTTGGTTAGTTCCTGTGACTTGACCCAAAGAGTTGAGTTCAATACCAGGCTACACCAGTGGTGAACAAGTAACTGACAGGGTTAGAGGGAGATAACTCATGACTACCAGAAGAGGCTCTACGTTAGAGATGATATACCCCAATGATTGTAATAAATTCCTAGCACCTGAAGAGCATACAACGACTGAAACGTTGTACAAATGGCAACAAAGATTAAAACAATAGTCCGAATAATGTAATTACTGTAAAAGTTTCTCAATTGAAAACTTAACATTTCATTTTGATCTTCTCCCCGCCACCGGATGAAACTGACCACTCCCAATTTGATGAAGCTTTTCCTTAAGAAATCTAGACTCAGAAGATTTTGACAGATTTACTCAAGCAGTTATCAATTTCAGAGATGATGGCAAGGACAGTGACTTAAAGTGAAAATACTATGTACCGAGCGAATAATATTACTCACAAATTTTATTTTATTTTTTTAAACAAAGTACTGGATGTGCATTGTGGGGCAGTGGATATCGACTCGGAGCGACAAATCGAGGAGCCAAGTTCAAATTCCAGTTGAATTCCTTGCATTCACTTCCATACAAATATCCTTGGAAAAGGTATTAATCCATCTCTTCCCTCTAGTTATGGTTTAAATAACAGGACAAATTGGGTTCTATAGCCTTGGCTGGCAACCAGTCTACAGCAGAAAGCAATGACAAACTACTGTGGGATCATCTCCTGCCCAGTCAGTTATGTCTCTTTTGAGACATGATCGTCCAAGCGTGTATCATGTATGGCACATCTGACTGACTGAATATAATAGTTGAAAACATGATTAAGTCTTCTACTGGGCATGAAGTTGGGGATCGGTATTATATTGTTATGAAGTAATAAACTGATCCCTCCACTAATTACTACTTAATAATATAATACATTTCTTCTCACTCTAGCTAAGAGTTAAATAACAGGACAAATTGGTTTCTATAGCCTTGGCTGGCAACCAGTCTATGGCAGAAAGCAATGGCAATCTACTGTGGGATAATCTTCTGCCCAGTCTATCATGTCTCTTTCAAGACATGATCGCCTGATGCGTGTATAGCACTTAACTGACTAACTGACACCAAGGAGATACCTGATGGCATTAATTCATTCATTAATTGACGAAATAACTTATCAATGAGACAAATAATTGGAGTAGATAGACTGAACTATCGCCCGGTTCACACTCCACCCACGTCTATTGAACAGGAGTAGAGGCTCATCCCTTGTTCCCTGTTTAGGACGTGGTTTCCGGCTTTCTCTTTTCCAGTCTTTTCACTCTTACGTAGCCCCCTGTACACCAGTGGCTTTACCGCCTTGCCCGCGGTGATATGATTAAAAAAAAAAAAAAAAAATGCTAGACAGGAGAAGGAAAAGACACTGGAAAATGAACACGCCAACTTATACGTCAACCAACAGAAAGACGTCACTTTCAATGACATGAAGGCATTTTTGTAGCAATTTTGCTTCCAAATCAGCTTACTAAATCATCTGATTTGTAACTAATTGGAGTAGATAGATCTATCTATCGCCCAGTTCACACTCCGTCCACGTCTATTGAACAGGTGTAGAGGCTCATCCCTTGTTCCCTGTTTAGGATGTGGTTTCCGGCTTTCTCTTTTCCAATCTTTTCACTATTACGTAGCCCCCTGCACATCAGTGGTGTTACCACCTTGCTCGGGTTGATAAGATTAAAAAAAAAAAACTTGTTTGTGGACGATTTTATTGATACCAGGCTTTAAATACACAGTCTAATGAGTTACAAAGTTCCTATTCCAGACGAAAATTGGGATTTTCGAATCAAACTCTGCAGCACTTCAAAACGTCACGTCACAAAATCTCTCATTTTAACTGTGATTCCTTTGCATTTTGAAGTGAAATTCATTTACTCAAATTCAAAGTTTTGGAGATATTTTAAACTGAATTTAAAACAAAAATTTTGAAATGCACTAAGCTTTTGTGTTACTTTAAACTCAATATAAATTTAAAAAAGAAAAAAGTAAAAAAAGTAACTTTTTTCCAGTTATTTCAAAATTTGAATTTCAAGTGTTCCTTCCTCATCCAGACACAAATCCCAATACCGGATGTTCAAACACCCTGATACTAAAATGGTATCATATATCAAGAAACAAGTGTGGCCTGAATTAAGGGACAGACAGACAGAAATATACAAACAGACTGAGACAGACAGACAGACAGATAGATACGAACAGGCTGTGATAGATATATACAAACAGACTGAGAGAGAGAGACAGACAGATAAATAGATATGAACAGGTTGTGATAGATATAAACAAACAGACCCAGACAGACAGACACGAACAGGCTGTGATAGATATATACAAACAGACCAGGACAGACAGACAGACAGACAGATAGATAGATATGAACAGGCTGTGATAGACAGATATATACAAACAGACCAAGACAGACAGACAGACAGACAGATAGATAGATACGAACGGGCTGTGATAAACAGATATATATATATATATACAAACAGACTGAGACAGACAGATATATATATACAAACAGACTGAGACAGACAGAATATATATATATATATATATATATATATATATATATACAAACAGACTGAGACAGTCAGATAGATATGAACAGGCTGTCATAGACATATATATATATATATATATATATATATATATACACACACACACACACACAAACAGACTGAGACAGACAGATAGATACGAACAGGCTGTGATAGACAGATATATATACAAACAGACTGAGACAGACAGATACGAACAGGCTGTGATAGACAGATATATATACAGACTTAGACAGACAGACAGATACGAACAGCCTGTGATAGACAGATATATATACAAACAGACTTAGACAGACAGCCTGTGATAGATATATACAAACAGACCGAGACAGATACGAACAGGCTGTGATAGACAGATATATACAAACAGACTGAGACAGACAGATAGATAAATAAATAGATATGAACAGGCTGTGATAGATATATACAAACAGACCGAGACAGAAAGATCGATATGAACAGGCTGTGATAGACAGATATATATAAACAGACCGAGACAGACAAATCGATACGAACAGGCTGTGATAGACAGATATATACAAACAGACCGAGACAGACAGACAGACAGAGAGATAGATAGATAGATAGATAGATAGATTCACCCTTGTGCATATTAATTGAAAAATAAATAAAACGTAATCCCGTCTAACAAAATCTTTCACACCTTCCCTGCTCCACATATACGTCGTCTCTTGGCATCGTTTTTCTCTTCCAACCGCATTTTTATTTACATTTTGGACTGATGGATCCAATTCCTTTCTTTGCCTTGATAATACGACTGACAGTTTAAAGGCTGACACTGACACCAACAATATCTTTTCTCTCTGTAAGGTTTGCCAGTGTGTTTGTGCAGTGTTACAATTTACAATGGCTGTAGGACAACTAATCGACAGTCGAGACAATAATGCCAGGCATGATAAAAATTTGATGCAATCACGGATGATGTGATATTTTTCAAGGACAAACAAATTTCATCATACGCCGCAAAAAATAAATATGTATTATTGCACATCACTGCAAATGACCTGATCCAAGGACAAAATTAATTTAAGGTAAAAATCCAATTCAGATGACGGAAAAAATTGTGCATTTTATGGAGGATATAATATGAATGACGGAACAAAATTCAAGGATCTATTTGAAGAATTAGTTTATCGAGCAGAAAACATTCTTACCTCAGGTCGAAGTGAAGGCAAAATGACAATTTCTTGTAACGCTTGTTTAGCAGTTTGTTGTCCAGCTAAAATAAAAAACAAAAAATTTTCATTGATATTATCAGCCACAACATTAAAATTACTTATAATAATAATAATAATTATTTATAATAATAATAATAATTATTTATAATAATAATAATATTTATTTATTTATAATAATAATAATATTTATTTATTTATAATAATAATAATATTTATTTATAATAATAATAATATTTATAATAATAATAATATTTATTTATAATAATAATATTTATTTATAATAATAATAATATTTATTTATAATAATAATAATATTTATTTATAATAATAATAATAATAATTATTTATAATAATAATAATAATAATTATTTATAATAATAATAATAATTATTTATAATAATAATAATTATTTATTTATAATAATAATTATTTATTTATAATAATAATTATTTATTTATAATAATAATTATTTATTTATAATAATAATTATTTATTTATAATAATAATTATTTATTTATAATAATAATTATTTATTTATAATAATAATTATTTATTTATAATAATAATTATTTATTTATAATAATAATTATTTATTTATAATAATAATTATTTATTTATAATAATTATTTATTTATAATAATAATAATAATAATTATTTATTTATAATAATAATAATTATTTATTTATAATAATAATAATTATTTATTTATAATAATAATAATAATAATAATTATTTATTTATAATAATAATAATAATAATAATAATTATAATAATAATAATATTTATAATAATAATAATAATAATTATAATAATAATAATCTATGGGATTACACCATCTACACAGACAGAAAAATTGAAGCAAACAGGCCAGACATTATTGTTAAAAACCAGAAGGAGAAAACTTGTCTATTAATTGATATGGCTTGTCCAGCGGATTGTAACATAGCAATCAAGGAATTTGAAAAACTGTCAAAATATAAAGACCTGGAAATTGAAATAGAAAAAATGTGGAAATTGAAAACAAGAGTTGTGCCAGTGATAGTAGGTGCACTTGGAATGATAAAAAATGGAACAAAACAACACATTGAAAGAATCCCTGGAAACCCCAGCTTAAGAGATATACAAAAAATTGTCTTATTAAGTACAGCCCACACACTAAGGAAAACTTTATCTATGTAACGCTAGGGATGATAGGGAAGATAGAAAAACATGAAATGGAGTCATAACAACACGCCACTACCTGCCTTAGGTCTCCCCGCAGACTTGGTTGGTAGTGAGACCAAAGCAGAAATCGAAATATGATGAAAAATGACATAATAATAATAATTATTTATAATAATAATTATAATTATAAATAAATTAATTATAAATTAATAATAATTTTAAATTATAGTTTGTCATCAAAGGTTGTATATGACCGTACTTTATTTTCTCCTGTTAAACCTGGCACCTTTTTTTGAACCTTTTGCACCATGTCTCTTTCTCTCCCGTTTTCCTCTTTTTGTTCAACGTCTCTTTTACAATCCTCAATTCTGTTTTCTCATTTTCTCTACCCCCTTTATGATGCCCACAAAAATTTACCAATATAAGGAAGTGAATTTTCTATGTCCCTTCAAAAAATAGCATTTAATGTACACTTTGTAATAGATTGTAATTTGTACATGCTCCTAATTATAATTTATAATAAATATTCATTGCTCTATTTCTATATTGAGCACCGTTTAAAATGCTAATATTTTCTTCGTTCCTTATTCCCATGGATTTGGAGATTATATATATATATATATATATATATATATGAAGATTAATGAAAATTGGTTATAAACTGACAATTTGAAATGATTTGTCCGAACATTATTTTTGACCGAAAATGTGTCCTGCCGAATGACACCTTTTTTTAACAAAAATTCATCGTAAGTAATCAGGCCGGTAGAAATAAATATATAATACTGTTTGATTATAAACAGAATATCTACTTAAATATGAGTATCATTCAAAAATAATGTTCAAACAAATCATTATATATAATTTTGATATAGAACTGTGTTGCTGAGGAGATGTGAATTCTCTTAGAGATTTCATGTTGAAATGTTCATTCAACCTTTTTGAATTTTGAAAATTTACTTTAATTTATATTGGCTCTGTAATTTTAAGTACATTGAGCTCTCCTCCTGTATCATTTTTTAATATTAAAATTTTTAATATTAATTAGGATCTGGTTCTTGGAATTTACCTTCCTACTTTTCCATTTCAGATTAAAGAAAAAAAAAAAATATATATATATATATATATATATATATATATATGAATACAGACACATTCCATGGTTAAGTGGAAAAATGGGCCTATTTCAGGCAAACATCATCAGCTTCTGTCATTATTGTACAGAGGATTTTAATCTTCTGTACAAAAAATAAATAAATATATATACGTGTGTGTGTATGGATGGTCCAGTGGATATAGACGTTGGTTAGTTCCAGTGACTTGACCAAAAGAGTTGTGAGTTCAATACCAGGCTACAGCAGTAGAGAATAAATAACTTGCAAAGTTAAAGGAACTACATGGCTACCAGAAGTGGCATTGCACATGGAATGAGAATGATATCCTCCAGTGATCATAATAAAGGGTTTGGCTCAAAACTCCTAGCACCTGAAGAAGGCTGTAGTACACAACAGCCGAAATGTCGTAATAATGGCAATAGACCAAACAATGTAAATAGTATATATACTACCACCTCTCAGAAGTATAGAGAAAGATAATGAACTATGATCTTTTCTAATTAGAGTGGCATTTAGAAACTGAAAGTTATGGCCTGTTTACTTTCTGTGTGTTACAAACAAGTTAAAAGGGTTGTCCTAACATAGGTCTCTCTCATGTTCATAAATGCAGGCGTTAGACTTCTGGATGTTTCATCAACTTTATGTCATAAATCCCAAGATGTGATCATAAGTTTTTAATCTCAGAGCCCTTAGAACATGCAGCCCAGAAAACCTAGATCAAGAGAAATAAATTGAAAAATCCATTTAGATTTCTTCACTACCCACATCATTTCATTCTCAACAAGCATCCAAAGTCCAAAAAAGTAGGCATCACCACAGATGACAAAAATACAAATTCACAGTCCTATCCTTCAACACCATGAACAAACTTTGGAATTAAATCATTTATGCCCTATACTCAGATCTTTACCGCCACCTACAAGACAATCCAAAATATTATAAGAAAAAAGACGGATCCAACACCACATGATATGCCAAGATTTAGGATATAAAACTAGCAGTAAGTATCTAGCGTTGTACAGGATGGGAACAGTAAGAATTCTCATGGGCAATTTAAGCATTGGTCTTTGTAAGGGGAAATATACCACTATACAGAAAAGAGATAGATTGTAGTGCCTATTTGTAGCGCTGAAAGTAGTAGGACATAGTAAGATAAAATAAAGCTGGATAAATGTTAAGA